>CM062814.1:662113909-662713909 GCA_031772625.1 Pinus tabuliformis | reverse complement strand
AAAGGTAGTTCCTATTGGAATTATGATATATGTGTTGTACTTGATTGCAACCCACTTGTAGCAGAATAGCTCACTTGTATATTGTAACTAGTTGAATCTATAGAAGAGATATCAGATATGATAGAATGCATGATAGGAGTGTTTACAGAAGTGATGAAATTTAGGGCAGCTTCAAGGAATTAGTTCAGAAAGCAACTCACTCAGATGAAAGATCATAGTATAGTAGGTAAACAGCAAATAATTACAGATCAGTCTTCACATAATGAAGAAAGAGAGCTATACGCAGGTTCACCACTGACCAAGTTGTGTATACATGTAGGTTCACTGTATACAAGTCGCATCTACGTACACACACACTTTTACAGAAGGAAAAGCACGTATGCCTTGGAAAAATAAATTTTTGGTCCGAAGTATTTGGTCCATGGTATTTTAGATCCATGGTATTGGTCTAAGGTATCAGGTCCAAGGTATTGACCCAAGGTATTTGGTCCAAGGTATTGGTCCTAAGTGGTTTTGGTCCATGGTATTGAGAAAGGCCTACAAACTATAAAATGAGGAGAAGATCATTAGGCCAAGGTGTGCAAGTATTGAATATCAGATGAAGTATGAGGTCTAATATGCAGGTTATTAGCTTATGGTGTTGTGCTTGATCTGAACAAAGGATGAAACTTAGCGTTTGATGAAGGATAAGATCTAATGATGTATCAAGATCTCAAGGCTTGAAGTGAATTATATTTATGTGGTTTCATCATGTATCAGAATTACTGGTGCATGTTGTAGTCTGTGAATATGATGATCTAGGTATGACTAAAGACTGGAATAGTTGTAATGTTTAAATCATCATTTACATATCTGTACACAGGTTCACTTTAGAAACGGAGCGTATACACATTGATTCTGCATATGAAAGCAATGTATACATCACAAATTTGATTTGCAGATCTGTATGCTAGTTCGCCTTGATGAAAACACGTATGCATGCAGGTTAAACACATGCATGTAGTGTATACCTTATAAAATATATTTTATTTGCTTCTGTTTATTGTTGCAGTGTTTTGGGTTCTGGCTTGGGTTTTGGTTACTTTATTCTGGTGACAGCATTCTGAATGATCATATTGATGGAGTGATTGATTGATTCGATTGTGGTTGGTTCAGAAGGAGATTGGTTGATGCTGATACATTTGAAGATTGGTGTTGTTGATGGATCTAGTCTGAAAATTTATGAAACATGGTCCGTGGAAGAAAAGAGAAGGTTGTAGCCTTTTGTAGGCCAGCACCTACATACTAGTAAACATATTAGCTGGTACAAGAGCTAGGGGGTTGTAGCTCCCTTCCAGTAGAAGCTAGAGAACAAGAGAAGTTTGTAGCCTTCTACAGGTAGAAGATTGCGTACTGGTATAAGAATGCACCAATACAGAAATTGTAAACAAAATTCTCTTATTATTAAGAGAAGACAGAGACGATTGCAGCAGGTGGTTTTCACCCACATTGGGTTTCCACCTTATATCTTGGTGTTCATGTGTGTTACTCATGTGTGATGCTTTATTCTATTTTACTACACTGTCTAATGAATTCCTGATATACTGGTTAAATTTCAATGCATGATAATCTGGGTAAATCAAAAGATCTCTGCATATATGCTGGCTGCATTAAGTACAGTTGCATATACATGCTAGTTCACTAAGTTGAAGTAGCGTATACAAATTAGTTTTGAAAATTAAATTATTGATCTGATAATACTAATTCACCCCCCCATCAGTATTATTTCCAACAATTGGTATTAGAGCAGGTCCTTTAGAAGAAGCTTCATTGCTTGAAGGAAGATCCATCATCATGAGTAATCAAGAAAGCGGGAGATCCATCAGACCGCCAATCTTTCATGGGAGCAAACTTGTTTATTGGATGGTAAGAACCACAACCTATCTTCAATCTCTTGGAACAGATGTCTAGGAAATCGTTGAAGGAGGATATACCTTTCCATAAACAATTCCTATATATACAGCAGGTAAAAAGAAATTTGAAACCAATGCTAAGGCTATCAATACATTATTGGGAAGTCTGTCACAATCAGTGTTTGTCAAAGTTATGCAGCTCAAATCAGCCAGAGAAATATGGGACAAAATCATTCTAAGCTACGAAGGAAACTCTCAGGTAAAACGTGCTAAACTGCAAACTCTCATAATTCAATACGAAACTCTCAAGATGCACAATGATGAAAGTATAGCTAGTTACTTCATACGTATAGATGAGATTGTTAATTGCATGAAGAATCTGGGTGAAGAGATAAAGGAAGTTACCTTAGTTGAAAAAGTTTTAAGATCATTATCTGCTAAATTTGAATGAAAAGTATCTGCCATAAAAGAAAAGCAGGATCTACAGACTATTACTATGACACAACTTCACAGAATCTTAACTGCCTTTGAGATGAGAAAAGGAGGTCCATGAGATATGAGAGAAGCCACATTTAAAGCTTTAGCAAAAGGAAAAGAAGAACTCAACGAATCAGGACATATTTCAGAAGAAGAAGAGGAAGCAAACTTTTTCAAGAAGCTTTAATGGGGTTCCGAAGATTCAGAGGTAAACTACCTTTCAAATGTTTTTCCTGTGGTAGAGTCGGTCATTATGCTGCCAAATCTCCTCATAAAGATAAATATGATAAAGGGAAGGAATCTGCAAAATGGAATAGAAAAAAAGTGTAAGTAAAAAGAGCTACTATACTTATGAAGATAGCGATGGTTTATCAAATAGTGATGAAGATGAAAATAGTAATGACTATAGACTTCTGATGGCTTATGAAGATGATGATTTTTTGGATGCTTTAGATGAAGATGATCTTTATGAAGAAATCTCTAAACTCAAAATTTGTTTAGAAGAAAAGAATATGATTATAGATACCTTGACATACGAACTTGCTAAAAGAGAAAAACACAATGGAAAGCTAGAATGTGAAATTGTGGGTCTCAGAAAGGATCTTGAGAAAATAAAAGCTCTCAATATTAGATTTGCTAAAGGATCAGAAACCTTAAATGAAATTATCAAAGTGCAGCACTCTCCTCTGATAAAGACATATCTTGGATATACTGAAGAAACATCTCAATCACAAAAGCTGTCAACCTCCACTAAAAGCTATCTTGATGCAGCAAAGAGCAATGAAAATTTTGACAATCGTCAGCAAAGGCATAAAGCAGATCACCAGGTGAATCAGGCTCAATTTACTTCAAGGATGAACAGAAGCCACAACCAACCTCAGGTAAACCGTACTAAATTTGCTTCAAAGATAAATATCAATAGAAACTACAATCAACAGGTCAGTAGATTCAATAATTGCAGGAACTTCTTTAATGGTCAGTGTTTCTCATCTCATAATTTTGGACACAAAGCTACTCAATGTGTTGCTTACAAAACTATCATGACTAGAGAAGCACGAAATCGAAGGAATGTGATAGGGATCAAGAAAAATTCCTATAATAACTTTTCTCTTCTTGAAAATGAAATAAAATGCTCAATCAGTAACAACTTTGGCCATGAAGAATCTGAATGTAGGAGTAAATTTCGGAAAATAGCTCAAAAGGAGAAAACTCCATTAAATCCAAAAATATGGAGAAAGAAATAACCGCAAACAGAATGATGTGGTATAGACTTGTACGTAGAAGGACAATAAAACCAGTGGTACATCGACAATGGATGCTCAAAACACATGATAGGTGACAAAGAAAAGCTACAGTCATATAATGCCTTAGAAAAGGAAAAATGTGTCTCATTTGGAAATGACACTCCTACTATCATAAAAGGTAAGGGCTATGTTTTCTTGAAAGAAAAAGTTAAAGCTGGGAATGTTATGTATGTTGATGGCTTAAAGCATAACCTGTTGAGTGTGAGTCAAATGTGTGAGCAAGGAAATGAAGTAGTGTTTCGATCAAATGGATGTGTTGTTCGTGAGCTTGATACACGAGAAACCATGATCAAAGGGACAAGAACTCCAAACAACCTATACATACTCAAGGGAGGACAACAACAGTGCTATCTAAGAAAAAATGATGAAAAATGGTTATGGCAAAGAAGATTGGAACATCTAAGCTTCTCTCAAATAAGAAAAGCATGTAGATTCCAGGCAGTTCATGATCTTCTAGATATCAACATTCCTAAAAATACTATATGCAAATCATGTCAATTCGGTAAGCAAACTAGATCTCACTTCATCGAAAAGGAAGGGTCAGCTAGTAAGCCTCTTGAACTTGTTCATACTGATTTATGTGGACCATCAAGGAAAAAGTCACCTCTTGGAGAAGAATACTTTATATTATGCATTGATGATTTTTCTAGAATGTGTTGGATAGGTCTTCTAAAGCATAAAGATGAAGCATTTGAAAAGTTCAAAGCCTTCAAAGCTTTGGTTGAAAATGAATCAGATCGCAAAAACAAATGCCTCAAATCTGATCGAGGAGGGGAAGTTACCTCGGATGAATTCCTTGACTTTTGTGAACAACATGGAATAAAAAGGCAGTTCTCCACCGCAAGGACTCCTCAACAAAATGGAGTGGTAGAAAGGATGAACAGAACTATTCAACAAATGGCTCGTGCTATGCTAGATGAATTTGGAACTCCAGCAACCTTCTGGGGTGAAGTTGCATTCGCTGCTGTCACTATTCTCAACCAAGAAAATGTTTGGGTAAACAGCACTCAAACTCCACATGAAATTTGGTATGGTAAGACTCCTACTGTAAAATATTTCAAAGTTTTTGGAAGCAAATGTTACATAAAAAGGACAGATGAAAAACTTGGTAAGTTTGAACCCAAAGCAGATGAAGGTATTCTTCTTGGCTACTCTTCCCGAAGTAAAGGATATAAATGTTACAATAAAAGACTTTGGAAAATTATTGAAAGTATTGATGTTGTGGTTGATGAAGCATGCAAAAATCCAAAACAGATAAAAACCGAAGACTATGACAATGAAGAAGATGAGGATCATTTTCCCACATCAAATCACACTAATTCTGAAGAAGAAACCAATGAAGCACCAAAAGAAGAGATAACGATAGAAGAAAAGACTCCGTCCAGGTCTGTTAAGAAAAATCATCCAGAAACTCAAATTTTAGGGGAAAAGGAGGCAGGTGTAGAGAGTAGAAGAACCATTGCCGAAGCTTCAAGCTATCTAGCATGACTATCTTCCACTAAACCTCAAAATGTAAATGAAGCATGCAGAGATGAATATTGGGTCAAGGCCATGAATGAAGAACTTGAGCAAATTGAAAAGAATAATACTTGGGAATTAGTTCCTAGACCTCATGATAAGAATATCATAGGAACTAAATGGATATTCAAAAACAAGTTGAATGAAAATGGAGAAGTTATTAGAAACAAGGCTAGACTTGTTTGTAAAGGATATGCTCAACAAGAAGGTATAGATTTTGAAGAAACTTTTGCACCTGTTGCTAGACTTGAAGCCATAAAAATGTTTCTTCCTCTTTTTAGTTTTCAAAAATTCAAAGTATACCAAATGGATGTAAAATCTACCTTTATTAATGGAGATTTAGAAGAAGAAGTCTATATTGAACAACCACCTTTCTTAGTGGAGACTTAGAAGAAGAAGTCTATATTGAACAACCAGAAGTATTCATTCTTGGAAATGATGCAAAACTTGTATGCAAACTCAAAAAAGCTCTCTATGGTCTAAAACAGACTTCAAGGGCATGGTATTACCATCTTGACAAATATCTCCACCAACAGGGTTTTTCAAAGGGGTCAGCAGATAGAAATCTATATACAAAGATGGAAACTGGTAAATTGCTAATAATTGTTGTGTATGTTGATGATATCATTTTTGGTAGCAATGAAGAATCCATGAGTTAGAATTTTGCTTGAGTAATGCAGCAAGAATTTGAAATGTCCTTGCTTGGTGAGCTTACCTATTTTCTTGGCCTACAAGTTCAACAAAATAAAGATGGTATTTTTCTCTCACAAACCAAATATCTCAAACAGATCCTGAAAAAGTATGACATGGAAGATTCTAAAGCAGTATGTACCCCAATGGTAACAGGATGCAGTCTTAGCTCAGATGATGAATCAGTAGCAGTACATCAACCAACTTAGAGATCCATGATTGGTAGTCTGCTTTATATAATAGGTACCCGAACAGACATCATGCATGCAGTGGGAATTGTTGGAAGATTCCAAGCAAATACAAAGGATTCACACCTTCAGGTAGTCAAAAGGATCTTCAAATATCTTCAAGGAACATAGAACTTTGGTTTATGGTATCCTAGAGATACAGATCTTACACTTCATGCATATACAGATGCAGATTAGGCAGGAAGTGTTGATGATAGAAAAAGAACTAATGGTGGTGCATTATATATGGGTTCTAGGTTGGTGTCTTGGTTCAGCAAGAAACAAAGTTTAATTGCATTATCTACAGCTGAAGCAAAATACGTGGCTACTACATCTTGCTGCACACAACTACTTTGGATGATGCAAACCATGCAAGACATTCAAATCAATTGTACTCAACCCATCACCATTCTATGTGATAATACAAGTGCCATCATTTTTCCAAAGAATCCTGTCATGCACTCCAAGACCAAGCACATACCCATCAAATATCATTTCCTACATGAATAAGTGCTTGAAAAAAAAGTCAAATTGGAGTATGTTCCCTCCAAAGAATAGGTTCTTGATATTTTCACTAAACCACTGCCCAGAGAGACATTTGAATATATTAGACAAAAGCTGGGAGTAGTTTCTACATCATCCTACTGTTAAATCCTATTTTTCAGAGAAAGGTGGTTATACGCGAGTTTCATGAAGCATAGTCTCATACATACGCTAGTTTCTATGGGCACAGTCATGTATATGTTAGTTTGAAGAAAAGCAGTGGGCCAAACTCAAGAAAAAAGGGGGTCTGCTATGGTTCTATCAATTATTTGCTCTGGTTGATGATGGTTTCAATCTACTGATATATTGGTCCTCATAGTGTTTTTGATCACTTGATGTATATTTGATGATGATGATACTTTGATATATCTTACTGACATATGCAATGATCAGATCTAACAGTGAACAGGTGGAACAGGTTCAGGGGGAGAACATGATTGATGATATTTTGGGAACTAATGATGGACATATATAGGTTGCTGATGTTGCTGACAGATGATTATGGTGCAGATCATATATGGTGCATGATAGTTGTTGATGACTATCATGGTCTTGTTTAGGTCTTTGGTCTTTGTTTAAAATGTCATGTATATCTTTCAAAGACCCATGAGTCATATGATGTAATTTGTAACCCTAATATGTATGGATGGATGATGTAATGTTTCTTGTTTTTGACATGTATAAACAATTTGGTATATCCCCACTTGGTTGGGAGATGGATGTATGTATGAGTCATCAGTGATAGGAAGGTCACCTGTGATGTATGTATAGAGTCATGTTCTTCTTTTAGAATATCTTTTTGTGGAATTTTCTTATGCTTAGGGGGAGCATGGACTCGATCATGGGAGCTCAATCAGCATACTTTAGCATATCAGAGAATTCAGCATGCACTTAGGGGGAGCATGACCCTTTGCCCTTGATGTCAAAGGGGGAGAGTGACTTGGGGTGGTTGTTTCCATCAAGTCCAAAGGGGGAGATTGTTGGCATTATGATGTATATGTTGTATTTGATGGCAACCCACTTGTAGCAGAGCAACTCACTTGTATATGGTAACTATATGAATCTATAGAAGAGATATCAGATGTGACAGAATGCATGAAAGGAGTGTTTATAGATGTGATGAAATGTAGGCCAGCTTCAAGGAATCAGCTAAAAAAAAACTCACTCAAATGAAAGATCACAGTATAGTAGGTAAATAGGAAAGAATTATAGATCAGTCTTCATAAAATGAAGAAAGAGAGCTATACGTAGGTTCACCACTCACCAAGCTGCGTATGCATGCAGGTTCACTGTATACAAGTCTTGTATATGCACACACACACTTTTACAGAAGGAAAAGCACATATACCTTGCGAAAATAAATTTTTGGTTTGAAGTATTTGGTACATGGTATTTTTTATCCATGGTATTGGTCCAAGGTATCGGGTCCAAGGTATTGACCCAAGGTATTTGGTCCAAGGTATTGGTTCTAAGTGGTTTTGGTCCATGGTATTGAGAAATGCCTACAAACTATAAAAGGAGGAGAATATCATTAGGCCAAGGTGTGCAAGTATCGAATATCTGATGAAGTGAGAGGTCTAATATGCATGTTATTGGCTTATGGTGTTGTTCTTGATCTGAACCAAGGATGAAGCTTAGCGTTTGTGAAGGATAAGATCTAGTGATGTATCAGGATCTCAAGGCTTGAAGTGAATTATCTTTATGTGTTTTGATCATGTATCTGAATAACTGGCGCATGTTGTAGTCTGTAAATATGATGATCTGGGTATGACTGAAGTTTGGAATAGTTGTAATCCTTAAATCAACATTTATAGATCTATACACAGGTTCACTTTAGAAAAGGAGCGTATACACACTGCTTCTACATATCAAAGCAGTGTATACATCATAAATTTGATTTTCATATCTGTACGCTGGTTCTCCTTAATGAAAGTGTGTATGCACGCAGGTTCAACACATGCAAGTAGCGTATACCTTATAAAATATATTTTATTTTCTTCTGTTTGATGTTGCAGTGTTCTGGGTTCTGGTTACTTTTTTCTGGTGATAGCATTCTAAATGATCAGATTGATGGAGTGATTGATTGATTTGGTTGTGGTTGGTTCAAAAGGAGATTGGTTGATGCTGATATATTTGAAGATTGATGTTGTTGATGGATCTAGTCTGAAAATTTATGAAACGTGGTCCCTGGAAGAAAAGGGAAGGTTGTAGCATTCTGTAGGCCGGTACCTATGTACTAGTAAACATATCAGCTAGTACAAGAGCTAGGGGACTGTAGCTCCCTTCCAGTAGAAGTTGGAGAATGAGAGAAGGTTGTAGTCTTCTATAGGTAGAAGCCTACATACTAGTATAAGACTGCACCAGTACAAAAATTGTAAACAAAATTCTCTTATTATTAAAAGAAGACAGAGATGATTGCAGCAGGTGGTTATCACCCACATTGGGTTTCCACCTTATATCTTGGTGTTCATGTGTGTTACTCATGTGTGATGCTTTATTATGTTTTACTACACTATCTAATGAATTCCTAATATACTGGTTAATGTTCAATGCATGATAATTTGGGTAAATCAGAAGATCTTTGCATATACGCTGGTTGCACTAAGTACAGTTGTGTATACACGCTAGTTCACTAAGTTGAAGTAGCATGTACAAATTAGTTTCGAAAATTAAATTATTGATCTGATAATACTGATTCACCCCCCCTCTCAGTATTATTTCCAACAATTCCTAGATGCTTCAACATCCCGAATTCCCAGTTTCTAGGGATTCCAGAGTGTGAGAATCTCGCCTGCCATGTTGTCTGCTTTAACTTCTAGATACTCATACTTAATGAGCCATTTACTATGTATCTTTCTGATTTTATATATTGAACATTTTGTTTCCTGGATAAACACCATGTCTGGTTTTTCTTCTTTTATTCTATTGCTAAGATTTCTTTGTTTCCTTTTACTTCCTAGACCCCTAATGTTCCAAGTTGTGAGCTTCATTATGAAAGATTTGTTAATGAGTAACTAGTAAGATGTTTCATCCTACCTAAATTAATCATGAGTTTCCCACACTCTGTCAGCAACTCATTCTGTCTTTTCCTTCCTCTTTTCCTGCCTGGGTTCTTGGAAGAGTGTCCTGATGTTGCTTCCATCATTTAACCCCTCTATTTTCCTGGCTATCATGGTTTCTTTTGACTCTAGAACCCTTTTCCTGAGATCTCCAGAGGAAGAGCTGTTGTACTATGTCAAACTCCTGTTGTGGTAGAGAATCAACACCTTTGGTGGTTCCCTGCTCCAAGAACTTTTCTAGATCGAGATTCTCCCTCTCATGAATCTCCTGTAGTTCATGGTCATCTGTTCCAACTTCACTTGGCATCATCTCATGGTCCTTGTCAAGTTCCATGATGCTTGGAAGATCTTCCTTTAGTTTTCTATTCTCAGGTACATCCTCCATGCTAGCATCTTTTTCCTTCTCTGCAAGATTATCCTCCGATGCTTGGTTCATCGCATTGTTCCCACCTTCTTCTTCTAAAATCTTGAAACTGTTATGACTTTGGTGTTTATCCTCACTATTTTTCCTTTGGTACTTTTTTCCTCCTTTCCCTTTGCCTCCCATCTTGGTAAAGCCTTTGGGATCTTTGCCTTTGTTGATTTTCATATTGTCCTCCAGTTTGTTTAAAGGGAAATCTTTAATGAGGTGCCCATGTTCATGACATTTATGGCATCTGAATGGGACATGTTCATAGCCCACCACCTGCACCCATTCTTCATTATAAAATTCTAGAATGATTTCATCCGAAAGTGCTCCTGATAGGTCCATTTCTACACATATGCGAGCAAAGGAGGTGTATTTTCCTCGCAGAGTCACCTCTGATATTTTTAAAAAATGACCTAGTTTATTGCCTATTGCCTTTAAGGTTTCAGGGAGCCAGTAATCTAAAGGTAGGGAGTAGAGTTGTATCCATACCGGTACTAATGTGAATGTCTCTCGTTCCGGGACAAAATTCATCACCCATGGTCACATGTAGATGCCAGCCGCAACATAAAAGTATTGTCCTCCTTCGAACACTCTATCTTTCTCCTCTAGGTTTGTGAAAAGCACTGTGAAGAAACCCTTGGACCCAAGGTGGAGGGTCATTTCCCCCTTAGGTTTCCATTGGTTTCTCATCCAAACCTACAAAGCCTTCTCCGTTCACCATATCCCCATAAATTTACATATAATTGTGTATGTTGCCATGTGATCCCTGTGTTCTTGTAGCGTCGGATTATTTAAAACAACCCAGGGTTTAATGGCTGACCTAGGTTTGCAGAGTTCTGACACACTCCTGTGTTCAGCTCTCTGACTGCTACCTTTTGTTCTCTTCTCTCCTCTAACTTCCTCATGAATCTCTTCCTGCTCATGAGAACTGATGTTTTCCGGATTTTCTGTACTGAACCTCTCCATTTCTACCTCCTTTGGTTTTTTGACACGATTCGAACCCACTTCCTTGATTCTATTTGCCACTACATGGCTGTAGGAGGGAGTAGAACTCCCCCCTCCTCGCCCCTCCATGGCTACCATCAATAATCCTTTGTTGGTCCAAACCCTTGTTCTGCGCTTTCTTCGAATAATATTTTTTCATTCACCTAACTCATCATTGTGCAATTTTTCTATCACGCTTTTACGCTCTTCTTCACATAGATTAGAAATAATCTTATCGGCCTTGTTCATTTTTTGACTCTACATTATGCACATCAACTAATACATACTAGTTAAACTTACATATAGCTCAAGCATATTCATTTTGTAAATAATTTACAAAGAAAATGCCTTCTCTAATGTTTTTATGTGTTTTCATTGTGTCAATCAATATTTTTGTTCCTTGAGACCTTCTAAGACATTTTTTACCAATATACAACATGTAACATTCAATACAAAAGCCATTAGATATATTTTACAAATAAATCAAATAATTTTCAGCCAAAAACAACTTCAGTAGCCACAACGTTTGTCTAAATAAACACACTGGTGCGTTTACAATATTAAATGCACCAAGATTTTAATTTTTCAGCATCGTAATAGATTTCTTTTTAAAATAATTTTAAATTAGGATGATGTGATTTGTAAGACTAAATGCATTGCACTAATCTAACAGTGTTATTAGGAATAAACAGGACAATGTGTTATATTACACGAGGAGCAATGATGAACATACTCGACAAAATCGAAAGTGTTATAACATACCAGTGCATTGAAGTACTCAAGTATCCCCCGTGTGGTTTATTACATAGGGTGCATTGTGAAACATATAGTCGTTTCTTAAAAATCAAGGAGGGTTGACAGTGTGATTTGTACGACTCAACACATCACAATGATTTAACAGTTCTATTAGGAATAGGCTCATCGGTCCATTATATTACACCGGGAGCAACGATGAACATATTAGACAGAACCAAAAGTGTTATAATTTACCGATGTGTTGTATTACTCAGGTAGAACTAGTGCGTTATGTTATAGATGGTGCACTGCGCAACATATAACAATTTAAAAAAAAAAAAGGGAGAGGGCCAACAAGATTTGGATCTAATTCAATAAGTGATTCCCTTACTTTATATGTCAAATGAGCTATGTATAGTAAGTACACAAACCCATTAAATCTAAAATGTCTAACTCGAAAAAACCTAGTTATGAGGTGGTAGATAAATTTAAACACTAATGTGAAATTTTACACGAAGAAGAAAAGGTTTAAGGTATGTATTTTTTTTTCTTAATTAGCTAAATTTTAATTAAAATTAAATACGAATAGAGAATGTAACAAATTTCACTAGTAAAATCTATAACAAATTTTTTATTATACAAGGTTTTTATTTTTTTTTTGAATTATGAATAAACGTAACAAAAATTGTAAAATATTTTAAAAGAAAAATTTAAGATTCTTGTTATCTAGGGTTTTGAGTGAAGCACGATACCTTTGAACTTCTTATCTTTTGGTGGATCCAGAACATTTTGGAGCTCTCATCATGTCTTCTCTTGCAAATGATATCTCTTTTAATTAAACCCTAAAAGAAATTGTAATTTTTTTTATGATCTGAATTTAAACAAGAACGCAACAAGTTACAGATATAACCATAAATAAAAAGATGCAGTAGAAATAACACTTCATTTCATTAATATCAAATACTGAAATATGCTTATAAAAAACATGGAAATAATACTAGCTCAGGCGATGGTAGCTTATCTATGAGAAGAGATTTGGTGGCTACATGCCTCTGAACTATGCTATAATGAGGCTCTAAGGCCTATTTATTATTGAGAAACAATGGAAAACCATAAACATCTAGAAACCTAACCCTAGGAGATGAAGCACCAAAACTATGGGGCTCGTTTGGGTAAATTGGTACATCAAGTTCTCAGGGTCATAAATTTGGCATACGATCTCCGTTTGGCTATCATTATACCTTGTTTTGAAGATCTCAAAGAGTAGGCTGAAAGAAAAGAAGGCATTGTACTTTAGTTTTTTCTTGACTATCTATTTTCCCTAAAAGCACCGTTTAGGGTCTCAAAACGGCTCCGGAAGTTTAGGACCTAAAAAACTGCCAAAAATAGTAAATTTTGCTACAATTAAGGAAACTGGAAAACTGAGAGAGACATTGTTGGGGGTCTAAGTGGAATAGGAGAGTGGCCACCAATATCATCCTGGATCATTTTATTAGTAAAATAAACAATAAAATTTAAAACGTGAATCACCATACCTTTTGGCTTCTAATATTCTAAATAGTTATGTTGCTCCAAAGTATTATGTCACTACTGCACAGTGATCCTGGCATATCTCTCTTTCAAATAAATCCCTTGAAATTTTTAGTAAAATAATGAAATGGTGAATAATTTCTTACTGTTTAGAAGACTTTATGAAATTTGATTTCAAAACATCAATTGTCACTTGTTTTTTAATTTAAAAAGGAAAAGAAAATAGCACATTTTTTTAATTCAATTTTTCTGCACATCAGTGTGATTGATAATCATTTCTAGCTGAGTGATTATATAAAAAGCACACAAACATTTTTTCGGTGCCATATTTTTTCAATGCACTTAAATGATTCAATTTTTTTCTAATTCTCGAAATCTCAAAACAATGCAACTATTTTTTTATAATGCAATGGTGTTATGTACATCTAAAGTAGCACTGAGACAATTGAAATCATTCTTATTTTCTAAATTCGGGAAAGAACTGGTGCTACTATTTTATTTAAACATACCGGTGTGTTTTTATGAGAAAGGGAACTCATTTGATAAATTAATTTTATTTTTTTTAGAATGCAGAAAGCTAGTGCGGGTATTATTTAAACATCCTACTGCTCTTATTATTTAAATCAACTAGTGTGGTTTATTCTTATTAGCGCACTGATGGGGTTTAAAAGCTATCAAAAAATTAATTTTGACATAAAATGACATAGTAAACTTAAATTATCCTTTAGGACGCAGATTCCACATGAATTACAGTAGTTCATAGTATACATATTTCCACATAAAGTCGTCTTGTTCTTCAAAAATGGTTTCAAAACCATATTGAAATTGATATTGTGGTTTATGCTTCTCAAGATTAATTTTAGATATTCAAACAAAATCTTATTTTTATTTTTCTCAAATACAAGGACAAAATCTCAATAATATCAAATGGCCAATTCTCCAAATTCCGCCTCATTCCATATTGTTGACCAAATTCCTTCACAGAGTTATCCCTCCAAAACACAAACTATTTTGTTTTTCCTTTAGTATTGATCAATAGAAATCTCCCCCCATGGTTATCTGTGAAGAATGAACATATTATGTGGGATCTCATAGTCCCTGGTAGAAGACAAGTGAGGAATATGGATGTCTACTTATGTTGAAAACTATAACTAGGTTCGGTCTTCATAATGATATGTAATTATGATTTTATGTAAGGAGATGTAAAGAATAAAAATAAAATTATTGTATTGACTTGCTTCATGGGTTTCATGAGCAAGAGGTTTTGTCTTCGAGTCAAGAATCCCATCCAAAGTCTTTAAGAATTATTTGTCATCTACTCATAAAATGATATAGTAATTTTCATGTAATGAAAAAATGTTACACTTTATAAAAGGTGAAACTTGTCTATGTAATGTATCCTCCAAGACCTTGTCACTTATCCTCTTCAAGTCAGCCTACAAAAATGGGAGAACTTTGTAGAAGAAGTCGGCCTACAAAAATGGAAGAACTTTGTAGAAGAAGTCGGCCTAATTACATGTGATCATGTCGGCCTAAAGGAAATGTAATGAAGTGTATATATAGCCACAATCGGCCTCACTTAAAGGCAAGAAACTCGACAATAATTTGGTGAAGAAGAGGTATGAAGAAGTGGCCACAAAGAAGAAGTCTGTAGAAGTGATAAGGAAAGTTTCTTCTCGGAAAGCGAAGGAGAGTTTCTTCTGGGAAAGTGAAGAAGAATTTCTTCTGGGCATAGTACAGGAGAGGTTTCTTCTGGGGTTAGCGAAGGAGAGTATCTTTTGGGGTCATTGAAGGAAGGATTATTCTAGGGTACTTGTTCTTGGTGACTGAGCTAGATACTAGAGACCGATATTCTTTAGTGGAAGCGGAGAAGAAGCAATGTGAAGGACATAGAACGAGTTTCTCTAGAGGAAGGCGAGGATAGTAGTTCAATATCAAGAAGAAATTCAAGGAAGGGAAGAGGCAGAGAATCATGGTTAGTGACAAGGTTCTTAGGAGGATACTAGAGTCAAGGTTCCTTTTCATGGTCTTGGTATTCGTCAATGAAGATCTATACGAAGAATTTTGATTAGGTTTTCCTCTCAAGACGTGAGAGGTTTTGGCCCTGAATGGCAAGCCTAGATACTATATCACTTTTCTCCTATTGTGCATATTGATAATTGTCTTGATGAAAATAACATAATAATAATATAACGAAGAGAAGACTATAAGCTAAGAAGTAAGAGTATATCACGAACAATTATCAGGGAGAGAAATTTTTGAACTATTCACGCCCTATATTTCTCAACATGGTATCAGAGCTAAGGTGTTGAATCTAAGAATGGGTATTCAAGCAAGTAGAAACATGAGAATAGAGCTTCAAAGAAGGATCAAAGCAATTCAAAGAACACCAAGCAAGAAATCAATATCTTCTTCATACCAAAACCCTAGATCGAAGAAATATACTCAAACAAGAGTCTTGAAATTATCTTCAAGAAGGAAGCATAAAGAAAGACTGAAACCTGAGAAGAACTTATGAGATCATGACTCATACATCATTAAAGGAGTGGAAGCTCTTCAAAAATAAGGAAGGCTAGATTGAAAGACAATCTTCGCTTTATTGAAGCAAGGATCTCATTTGGAAGAAGATCATCCTAAAGAAGGCAGTCTTCCCTCATTGAAGTAAGAACCTTATTAAAAGTATCATATGAAGAAACAAGTTCATCATCATTATCAAGTTGAAGATTCTATCTTCACAAGTACCTTTTTCTTATAATCTAATATCGTAAAAATTACATCATGTGTCAAGGAGAACCATAAGATGGTTGTGATATAAAACTTCCTTGTATGGAAAACAAGGATAGATATAGTCCTTGAAGTAATTGAAGTCATTGATTATGTCCATGGAAAGGTATCCAAGCCATCGAAAGAATCAACATTATCTGAATACATGGAAAGCAATCTAAAAGCTCAAAAGATGCTTAAGAAATCTATAAAAAATCATATCATTTCCTATGTAGCCAAGTTGGAGACATCTAAATCGATATATGGTGAGCTGGTAGAAATTTTCTATGAAAGCAAGATAGAAAAGACCATATCACTTAGATACGATCAAGTTGAAGGTGTCAAAGGATGAAGGGATATCTTCATGCCTTTCAAAATCATTTCAAATAAAAGGTCAATTGCAAGATCTAGGAGAGATGGTATCTAATAAATAAATGATCTCCATCATTCTAAGTGCATTGATTGATGAACAAGATAACCTCATATACTAAAGAAGAGGAAGTTATCCCATTCATCAAATTATGGTCTCTATGAAATGAAAAAGAAGACAAGCTAAAGAAAGAAAGTGACAAAAGGTCACGTGAAAGTGATTGATTAGTGACAAAAGGAAAAGGGAAATTCGGGAAGTTAGGTCCTCAAAAGAAAAGGAAGAAAATGGCTAAGGTAAGATGTTATGGATGCTAGGAACTTGGGCACTATAGAAGAGATTTCTGTAAACATAAGAAGGATAAGAGAGATAGGGAAGAAGCCCATATTATTGAGGAAGTCAAAGAACCTAAGACAAAGAAACTTAAGAAGAAAGAAGTAAAATATCTCTACCATGACTGAGATGATCTTCTTCACTAGAAGGTACTTTTCACTTGTAACTTATAGATAGGAAGTACTGAAAATAAGATAGGATGCATATGATTATAAAATAACATCGTGATAGAAGAATTAGAAGGTAGAGCTCTTGACATGGGAAGCAGAAAGAATGTCTAGAATAAATTCTAGAGAATAAGAGCTCTTGGAAACCTCATCGAAATCTTAAGTGATTATTATAGAAATAAGTAGAGGTCATCATCGATTGAGATCATCATACAATAGTCAACAAGGAAACATCTTATGGGTGAGGATATGAAAGATCCTCATGTTTCTCTGATGGAATCCTTATGAGAGGATTCACCGATCTAGAGAGGAAGCAAATGTTTCATCAAGAATTCCAACATGTGGGATTCAAGGGATGATTGTATGATGACATAACAATGAAGCAAGTCTAACGGATAAATTTATTTCATTGCAATGAAGTTGTCACACGAGGTCTTGATGACCCAAAGGAAAGATGAGGTATGTATGCTTACATAGATTATTATGAAATTCATTTCATATTGTTGCAAATAATATGGATCACTATTTCCATCTTAGGAAACATGATAAATGAAAATGGGATCTCCTCCTCCAAAATATTGTAGAAAAGCATAAGTCACACTAGATGAAATCAACATAACATGTTCTCATATGAATCATGATGAAGATGACTACAATTAAGGAACTATGATTGGAAGCTCTTGGGAATTAAGTGTCTGAAAAGAAAGGAAGAGATCGTAAAATATACAACAAAGGTGGAAGGCATTCAACATCTCAGACCAAGAAGAGTTGACTAGAATATCTCGTGAAATGATATGAAGACCCTGATGGAATTTGTAAAAAGATAGAGATCCTTGAGAATAAATAAATGTGGGAGATGTGTCAACATGTATGTACGATGCTAATATCTATAGGAAGATGTCATTATGAAATACCATCACAAAGGTAATGTTTGATTTAAGTGTTCATTTATTTTTGAACTAATATTTGGATGGGCTTATGTAGGACTGCCAAAGGGAATATCTGTGGATTATTTCTAGGAAGACCATATAGAAGGATGTAAGATCCTTCTGGAAAATATGGCATGAAGAAAGTAGCATGACATAAAACAAAGCCATATGGAAACTAGATGAATCACTTTCTAATAAAAGGAATGAGGACATGACTAACTCATGAATGAAAGTGATGGATGGTCTATTCCCTATGAAGAATTCATGACAAAGAATAAATTCATGACATCAAAGGAAGGAGCCCTTCGAGCAGCTGGTTGTTCAATGATCTCCACATGAGGAGTTGTTCTAGGTCGCTAGTTAAGAGGGAGGCTCAAAAGAAGTTTCTTAATTGGAAGAAACTTGAAAAATCCTAAGCCAAGAGGGAGCTTAGGTACATTCCTTTTGTAGGAATGAGTACATTTGTTTATTGGAATATGTCCTCCCTATCTAAGAGGGAGAGATAGACGCATCATTCTGGTCTTCACCTTCAAAGGTAGAATGGAGGATTGGGTAATTATTTGGCATCTCATAGTCTTTGAGGATGAGATAGGGCATCTAATAGAAGAGTAGTCGTGGAGGACCAATATTCTTTGAGGGCTAGGGAGTCCAATATAAGGATAGTACTCATGGAACACACCCTAAGTACTTGGGTAGGGAATGTTCTTAGAGAAACAATGATGAGGGTGTCTATAAATCATTGGTCTCACCAAGGTTGAGCTCAGATCTTGTGGAGAGATGGAGCTCTTAGTCAAGGCCTTTCTATGTAACAATGTTGGTTTATATGATGCTATACAAATGAGTTACCAATTTGAAATTATTCTTATGAGAAATTCTTCACATTGAGAATGATCGAGTACCATTATCAATACCTCCCTAGTTAAGACGGAGCGTTGAAAAGTGTAACTAGGTTCAGTACATTATATAGACAACTCGTGGGAATTCTGAATTATATTATTGTAAACAAACCTAATTTAGCATACCCTGCGAGTGTGTTAAGTCAATTTGTTATGATACCTCTAGAAATCCATTGACAAGAACAATGAGGGTACTCAAGAATCTTAAAGGAACAATTGATTTTGGTGTTAAGTATACTAATTCATTTGATGTTGAGCTAAAACGTTACTTATATTCATATTGGGTTGGTAATCTACATGATAAAATATTTACTACAGGTTATGCATTTAGTATTTGATCCAGGATTATTTCATGGAGTAGAAAGAAACAACCTATTGTATCTTTATCATCTACAAAGGCAGATTATAAAGCTTTGTGTGCAACAACTTGTGAAGTTGTTTGGTTGAGGTGAGTTCTTAAAGATATCGGGGAACAAAAAAACAAGTCTACAATAATCACGTGTGACAACAAGAGCTCGATGACATTGGAAAATAATCCAATATTTCATTCAGGGACAAAGCATGTTGATGCTCAATTACATTTTATTAGAGATAGGATAGAGTCTAAAGTAAATTTTCTTGAATATTGTAATAATTATGAAAATTTTGTTGATATTTTCAAAAAGCCCTGTGGAGAGATAAAATTTGAATTATTTAGGGAGATGTTAGATGTGGAAATCAATCCTTTCTCCATTAAGGCAGGAACATGAAAATAATGGAGAAATGGATGTTATGTTATTTTGATTGTGTCCTAGATTAGGCTTAGATCCTATCTTTTTGGGATTTCTTTTAACCTCCCTATTTGAATGCATATTTATATGCATGTATTGATTGTTTGATGAATTAATTAGATAGTCAGCATTGTGGCGGCATCAGGGGCTCTTCACCGGAGGACTACAAATTCCATTCATCTATTTTTCTTCCTATTTTTTTTAGTTCTAGGAATGTCATATGCAGAGACTTGTTAGGGTATGATATATTCTTATGAAAATATTTGGGAGAGTGAAGAATCTCTCAATGGAAAGGTTGAATTTCTCATATATTTAGAGGCCAATTTTAACCCATCTTGTACAAAATCCCTGACTCAACTTTTTACCCTAGAAGAGAGGGTTCAATTCATTGTCATCTATATAGGGAAGAAGATGAAATGACTATAGAATCTACTACATTTCTTGCTGACCATTAAGTCTGCATTCATTTTGTTTGGAATGGATTTTCGTTACCTTCATAGAATATTTCTTCATGGCTCTATTTTCTTTTCCACACTGAAATCTCACCAATGAAAATAAACTTTTTCTTTGTTTGCAATATTTAATGAATCCATTATAATATCTCTCAATGAAATGTATTGAGAGTATGTTAAATACATGTTTATCGACTTTTTCTTCCCAAAATTTTATGGATCTTCTATTGTCTATCACAGTGAAATGTCACATGTCCCACTCAAACTCCATCTTTAAACTCATTTCATGGGTTCTGTGCAATTATTTCTCCATTTTGGTTATGAGGAAAATAATTCCTTCTCATACCCTGTGTGTTTCAAGGCAGGTGGAAGTTGGGACTAGAAAAGGACATGGGTTGAATATCAAGATGTTCCATTCTAGAAGCTTGGGTTACTTCAATCCAAAATTAGGGGTCCCGATTGACATGGTCATCTTGAGCTTAAGCAAGCAAGAATAAGTCACCTCAATGGATTTGCAGTAAATATATATCAAACTGAGGTAATTATATATTTAAATTATTTATGCATTACATATGACTAGCTAATTCTCTAACTGTGTTGTCGTACACAAGTCATCAACAATCCATGTGGGGTGATGCTACAACTGAGGAGATCAAGGCATTGTTGCTCGATATTGAAGGATATGATATGGGATTGTAGCTGAAGAAGTTATATACATTTGTCCAAATTATTATTCGATTTAAAAGAATAATTTCACTGATAAGGGAATTCTAAAGCGCAGTATGACCCCGATGTGTAAGTATGTCACGTCCTCAAAAAATAATAAAAATATTTTTTACTAATGTATACCAAAACATTAGCTTGAACCTTAAATTATATATAACTTCTTAATATTTTTAATGGACTAAGATTGATTATTAAAATAAAACTATGTATTATTATATATAATTTGAATGGTTGATAAATTATCTCATGCACTTAATCGTTCCTTTGTCATATATGTGAATTTGAATGACTCATAAATTTACCTTTAACCAAAAAAAATCTGACATTAAAATTCCAAATTAGGTAAAATATTAAATATATTTACTTAGATTTACTAAAGCTAATAATATCTTTTAAATCAAAGGAAAAAGGTTAATTCAACACAAAGAATAAAAATCCTCCTCCAAAATCTTTTAATGTTTCTTTTTATTAAATATTTGTAAAATGAATCTTCAGAGGGAAAAACCGTATCTTGTGGATATATTAAAGCCTTCCAAGATATAACTATGTCGACATCAAATTTCTATTATTTGAAAATATTAATTTGATATAGTTTTATAATAAGTTTTTTTATCATGCCATAAAAAATATTATTAAATCTAATATTAATATTTTCAAATTTAATAACTTTGGATTAATACAATATTACATTTAATATGAGATTTATTTTTTATATTATAATATATATTAACATATCATGATATATATTAACTCTATATATATATATATATATATATATATATATATATATATATATATATATATGGGGGGAAGAACAAAAAGGTAAATTGTTAGAGGTGGAGAGATAGAAGGAGTGACAAGGGAGATATGGAGATAAAATGAAGAAGAAAGTTACAGAGTGAGAAGAGAGGAGATAGAGAGGGGGTAATAAGGGAGAGATGGAGAGAGAGTGTGTATGTTTTGGGGTGAGATAGAGAAACAAAGAAGAAGAGATGGAAGGAAGGGGCAAGAGAACTAGGGAGGAGGACAGAGGGAGGGAGATAGTGAGAGGATTGGAAGGTCAAGAGAGAGATATAGAGGGAGGTGGGAGAGAATGGGAGAGAGAGGAAGAAGAGAGAGAGAGAGAGAATTTGAGAGAGAGTGGCAGAGAGAGGAAAGAAGAGAGAGAGATAATTTGAGAGAGAGCAAGAGAGGGGGAGGGAGAGAGAGAGATGGATTTATGGAATAAGAGAGAGGAAGGTAAGAAAAAATACATAGAGAGAGAAAGGTGGAGAGAGAGAGAGAGAGGGATTGATAAGTGAGAAAGAGAGAGTGTGAGAGATTAGAGCAAGAGGGAAGAGAGATAGGCCAAGGAGAGAGAGAGTAAAGAGGAGGAGAAAGTGAGAGGAAGAAGGAGGGATAGATATATAGATGTGGAGAAAGAGTGTGTATGTTTTTGGGGCAGTATAGAGAGACAAAGGAGAGGCGCATGGGCATAGAGATAGAGATGGGAAGTGAAGAGAGGGAAGAAGAGGGAGATATAGAGAGAGGGAGGGCGAGATAGATAGATATGGATAGGGAGTCTTTGTGTATTAGGGGGGTTCACATAGAGAGACAAAGAGGGAGAGATGGAGGGTGATAGAGATATAGATGGAGGGGGGGGGGAGATGGAAGAATATTTCTTGTACTATATGCATTGATTTCAATGTAGATGATGATTTCTAATCCTATTTGATTTCTTGCACTAGATGCATCGATTTCAATGTAGATGTTGACTTCTAATTACATTTGACTTCTTGCACTAGATGCATTGATTTCAGTTTAGATTTTGATTTCTAATCCTATTCAATTGCTTGCTCTAGATGCATTGATTTCATCATAGACGGTGATTTCTAATCTTAATTTATTATTTGCGCTAGATGCATTGATTTTAGTGTAGATTTTTATTTCTAATTATATTTGATTGCTTGCACTATATGTATTGATTTTAATGTACATGTTGGTTTCTAATCTTATTTGGTTGCTCGCATTATATGCATTCATTTCAATGTAGTTGTTGTTTTCTAATCCTATTTGATTTCTTGCATTAGATTTTGTTAATATTGAGATTGTAAATTATTAAAAATATTTTTCAAGAATATATGGATGGGGGAGAGAGGGAAGAAGATTTCTTTCTCTAGATGCATCGATTTCAGTGTAGATGATGATTTCTAATCTTATCTCATTGCTTTCACTAGATGCATTGATTCCAATGCAGATGTTGTTTTCTAATTATATTTGTTTGCGTCTACTAGATGCATTGATTTCACGGTAGATGTGGACTTCCAATCCTATTTCATTGTTTTCTCTAGATGCATGGATTTCAGTGTAGATGTGGATTTCTAATCCTATTTGATTGCTTGTAGTATATGCATGGATTTCATTGTAGATGTGGATTTCTAATCCTATTTGATTGCTTGCACTAGATGCATGGATTTCAATGTAGATGTGGATTTGTAATATTATTTTATTTCTTGCACTAGATGCATTGATTTGGGTGAAGATGTTGATTTCTAATCTCATTTGATTCCTTGCATTCGATGCATCAATTTCACTGTAGATGTTGTTTCCTAATCCTATTTGATTTCTTGCATTAGATGCATTAGATGTTGTTAATATTGAGGCTCTAGATTATTAAAAAAAATAGCTTTCGAGATATATTTAGTAATACATAGAGGGACACTATTAAGAAATAATTAACTCTCAAAAGTTGGGATACCTAGAATTAAAATGAAAAAGATGTGTAGAATCAATACTCGTGCAAAGTGTGAATTAATCATTGACAAGATCATGTCCCTTTTTCATCACCAACTAATTACTAATAGACAATTACATATATTCAATATTACTAAGAGATTAATTGCATACAACAAAGTATTCAAAATATTTATAAGAGGAAAATGTATTTTATAAACATCAAAACAAATAAAAATATTCTTGAAGGAGATCTGATAATTGTTTGGAGAATCAAATAATGTAAAGATTTTATAAATATTGCTACTAATTAGAAAAAAAATTCAAAAATACATTATTTCTTGACTTTGCAAAATAGACTATAGATAAAAATAAAAAAATAAAAAAAATCATCAAAATATTCTTGAAGGAAATAAATTATTTCAAACATAGACAAACAAAAAAATATTTTAAGAGTAATCTTGACACAGTAAATTATTAAACCTACTATTCAAGATATATTTTGTAATATTTGCAGGAACACTTTTAGAATTAATTAGTTGTAAAAATTTGTGATACCTAAAATTAAATGAAATAGATGTGAAATATTAATTCGTGAAAATTATTGAAAAGATTGTCTCTCCTCTTCATCACCAACTAATTAATAATAAAAGATTCCATAAACAAATAAAAATATAACACAACAAATATGCCATTCACAAACATTACCATCCAAATTCAAACACATAAACACACAAACCACTCAAAGTATACAAACCATTCAATTAAAGCAAAAGAGACCAAAATAAAGAAGATAATGATATGGTCAGGCCAAGAAAAAAAACATAATGTGAATTTTGAATTTTATCTCAAACATATATATAATAATGATAATCTAAAATTGTCACATTGTTGTCTTCAATTAGAACCAGTTTAAATCCACGTATCATAAAGCTTTGTGTGCAACAACTTGTGAAATTGTTTGGTTGAGGTGAGTTCTTAAAGATATTGTGGAAGAAAAAGACAAGGCTACAATGATCATGTGTAACAACAAGAGCTCGATGAGGTTGGGAAATAATCCAATATTTCATTCAAGGACAAAGCATGTTGATGCTCAATTACATTTTATTAGAGATAAGATAGAGTCTAAAGGAATTTTTCTTGAGTATTGTATTAATTATGAAAATGTTGTTGATATTTTCACAAAGCCCCTTGGAGAGATAATGTTTGAGTTATTTAGGGAGATGTTAGATGTTCAAATCAATCCTTTCTCCATTAAGGTAGTTATTTGAAAATAATGGAGAAAGGGATGTTATGTTATTTCGATTGTGTCCTAGGTTAGGCTTAGATCCTATTTTTTTGGTATCTGTTTTAACCTCCCTATTAGAATGCATATTTATATGCATGTATTGATCATTTGATGAATTAATTAGACAACCAACATTGTGGCGGCCTTAGCAGCTCTTTACCGAAGGACTAAAAATTCCTTTCATCTATTTGTCTTTCTATTTTTTTTAGTTCTAGGAATGTCATATGTAGAGACTTGTTAGGGTATGACATATTTTTATGCAAACATTTGGGACATTGAATAATCTCTCAATGGAAAGGTTGAATTTCTTCTATCTTTAGAGGTTGATTTTAACCCATCTTGTACAAAATTCCTGCCTCAACTTTGTAACCTACCAGTGAGGGTTCGATTCATTGTCATCTACACAGGGAAGAAGGTGAAATGACTATAGAATCTCCTACATTTATTACTGACCATTAAGTCCACATTCATCTTGTTTGGAATGGATTTTTGTTACCTTAATAAAATATTTGTTCATGGCTCTATTTTTTTTTCCACACTGAAATCTCACCAATATAAATCAACTTTTTCTTTGTTCGCAAGGTTTAGTGAATCCATTATAATATCTCTGAATGAAAAGTATTGAGAGTATGTGAAATACATGTTTATCGACTTTTTCTTCCCAAAATTTTATAGATCATCTATTATCTATCACAGTGAAATGTCACATGTCCCACTCAAACTCCATCTCTAAACATGTTTCATGGGCTGTGTGCAATTATTTCTCCATTTTGGTTATGAGGAAAATAATTCCTTCTCATATCCTGTGTGTGTCAAGGCAGGTGGATGTCGGGACTAGAGAAGGACATTGGCTGAATATCGAGATGTTCACTTCTAGAAGCTTGGGTTACTTCAATCGACAATCAGGGGTCTCGATTGACTTGGTTGTCTTGAGCTTAAGCAAGCAAGAATAAGCCACCTCAATGGCTTTTCACTAAATATATATCAAACTGAGGTAATTATATATTTAAATTATTTATGCATTATTCTTGACTACCTAATTCTCTAACTGTGTTGTCGTACACAAGTCATCAACAATCCATGTGGGGTGATGCTACAGCCAACGAGATCAAGGCATTGTTCCTTGATATTGAAGGATATCATACGAGATTGTAGTTAAAGAAATTATATACATTTGTTCAAATTATTCTTCGATGTAAAAGAAAAATTTCATTGATAGGCGAATTCTACAGCCCAATATGACCCCGATGTGTAAGTATGTCACGTTCTCAAAAAATAATAAAAATATTTTTTACTATGTATGCCAAAACATTAGCTTGAATATTAAATTATATATAGGTTTTTAATTTTTTTAATGGACTAAAATTGATTATTAAAATATAACTATGTATCATTATTTATAATTTGAATGGTTTATAAATTATCTCACGCATTTAATCGTTCCTTTGTCATAAATGTGAAT
The DNA here is from genome assembly GCA_031772625.1 of Pinus tabuliformis. NCBI lineage: Eukaryota > Viridiplantae > Streptophyta > Pinopsida > Pinales > Pinaceae > Pinus > Pinus tabuliformis. Next base: position 662,687,676 of record CM062814.1, on the reverse strand, counting down.
TTGAATGACTAAAAAATTTACCTTTAACAACAACAAAAAATCCAATATTAAAATTCCAAATTAGGTAAAATATTAAATATCTTTACTCACATTTACTAAAGCTAATAGCATCTCTTAAATCAAAGGAAAAAGGCTAATTCAACACAAAGAATAAAAAATCCTCGTCCAAAATGTTTTAATGTTTTTTTTTATTAAATATTTGTAAAATGAATCTTCAAAGGGAAAAACCATATCTTGTGGATATATTAAAGTGTTCCAAGATATAACTATGTCCACATCAAATTTGTATTATTTGAAAATATTAATTTGATGTAGTTTTGTAATAAGTTTTGTTATCATGCCATAAAAAATGTTATTAAATATAATATTAATATTGTTAAATTTAATAACTTTGGATTAATACAATATTAAATTTACTATGAGATTTATTTTTTTATATTATAATATATATTAACATATCATGATATATATTAACTCTCTCTCTCTCTCTCTCTCTCTCTCTCTCTCTCTCTCTATATATATATATATATATATATATATATATATATATATATCTGTGTGTGTGTGTGGAGGGAATAACAAAAAGATAAATTGGTAGAGGTGGAGAGATAGAGGGAGTGACAAGGGAGATATGGAGATAAAATGAAGAAGAAAGTTATAGAGTGAGAAGAGTGGAGAGAGAGGGGGGGTAACAAGGGAGAGATGGAGAGAGAGTGTGTATGTTTTGGGGTGAGATATAGAGACAAAGAAGAAGAGATGGAAGGAAGGGGGAAGAGAAGGAGAGAGGAGGAGAGAGGGAGGGAGATAGTGAGAGGGTTGTAGGGTCAAGAGAGAGAGATAGATGGAGGTGAGAGAGAACGTGAGGGAGAGGAAAGAGGAGAGAGAGAGAATGGGAGAGAGAGGAAAGAAGAGAGAGAGGTAATTTGATAGAGAGAAGGAGAGAGGGAGGGAGGGAGAGAGAGATGGAGTTAGGGAATAAGAGACAGGAAGGTAAGAAAAAATACATAGAGAGAGAAAGGTGGAGAGAGACAAGGAGTGATAAGTGTGATAGAGAGAAAGTGAGAGAGGAGAGCAAGAGGGAACAGAGCTAGGCGAGGGAAAGAGAGTGAATGGGTGGAGAGAGGGAGAGGAAGAAGGAGGGAGAGATATATAAATGTGGAGAAAGAGTGTGTATGTTTTGTGGGGAATATAGAGAGACAAAGGAGAGGAACATGGGCATAGAGATAGAGATGGGAAGTGAAGAGAGGGAAGAAGAGGGAGAGATAGAGAGAGGGAGGACGAGATAGATATATATGGATAGGGAGTCTTTGTGTGTTATGGGGGTTCAGATAGAGAGACAAATAAGGAGAGATGAAGGGAGATATAGATATATATGGAGGGGGGGAGAGGAAAGAATATTCCTTGTACTATATGCATTGATTTCAATGTAGATGATGATATCTAATCCTATTTGATTTCTTGCACTAAATGCATTGATTTCAATGTAGATGTTGATTTCTAATTACATTTGATTTCTTGCACTAGATGCATTGATTTCAGTTTAGATTTTGATTTCTAATCCTATTTGATTGCTTGCTCTAGATGCATTGAGTTCAACGTAGATGGTGATTTCTAATCTTAATTTATTGTTTGCACTAGATGCATTGATTTTAGTGTAGATGTTGATATCTAATTATACTTGATATCTTGCACTATATATATTGATTTTAGTGTAGATGTTGGTTTTTAATCTTATTTGGTTGCTTGCATTATATGCATTCATTTCAATGTTGTTGTTGTTTTCTAATCCTATTTGATTTCTTGCATTAGATGGATTAGATGTTGTTAATATTGAGATTGTAAATTATTATAAATCTTTTTCAAGATTATATGGATGGGGGAGAGAGCGAAGAAGATTTCTTGCTCTAGATGCATTGATTTCAACCTAGATGTTGGTTCCTAATTATATTTGTTTGCCTCCACTAGATGCATTGATTTCACGGTAGATGTGGATTTTTAATCCTATTTCATTATTTTCTATAGATGCATGGATTTGAGTTTAGATGTGGATTTCTAATACTATTTGATTGCTTGCACTAGATGAATGGATTTAAGTGTAGATGAAGATTTCTAATCCTATTTGACTGCTTGCACTAGACGCATTGATTTCAATGTAGATGTGGATTTATAATCCTATTTTATTGTTTGCACTAGATGCATTGATTTCGGTGTAGATGTTGATTTCTAATCTCATTTGATTGGTTACATTAGATGCATCAATTTCAATGTAGATGTTTTCTAATACTATTTGTTTTCTTGCGTTAGATGCATTAGATGTTGTTAATATTGATGCTCTAGATTATTAAAAAAGATAGTTTTCAAGATATATTTAGTAATACATAGAGGGACACTATTAAGAAATAATTAACTCTCAAAAGTTGGGATACCTAGAATTAAAATAAAAAAGATGTGTAGAATCACTCCTCGTGCAAAGTGTGAATTAATCATTGACCACATCATCTCCTTTCTTCATCACCAACTAACTACTAATAGACAATTACATATATTCAATATTACTAATAGATTAATTGCATACAACAGCTTATTCAAAATATTTATAAGAGGAAAATGTATTTTATAAACATCAAAACAAATAAAAATATTCTTGAAGGAAACAAATTATTTCAAAGATAAAAAACACACAGATATATATATATATATATATATATATATATATATATATATATATATATATATATATATAAAGAGTAATCTTGACACAGTAATTATTAAAACTATTATTCAAGATATATTACTATTCAAGATATATTTTGTAATATTGTCAAAATTTGTGATACCTAAAATTAAATGAAATAGATTGTCAATATCGATCTGTGCAAATTATTGAAAGGATTGTCTCTCCTCTTCATCACCAACTAATTAATAATAAAAAATTACATAAACAAATAAAAATATAACACAACAAATGTAACATTCACAAAGTATACAAACCATTCAATTAAAGCAAAAGATACCAAAATAAAGAAGATAATCGTATGGTCATGCCAAGTAAGGAAAACACAATCTGAATTTTGAATTTTATCTCAAACATATATATAATAATGATAATCTAAAAATGTGACATTGTTGTCTTCAATTATAACTCATTTAAATCCATGTAACATTGAATTTATCATAAAGAGATAAGGATCAAATCTTTCAAAGTGCAAACCTTTATTCAAGTTCTACACAACCACAAAAAAAAATTACAAAATCCCTATCTGCCTATAATAAATCAGGTGTTAAATAAATCTAAGCTGATATTCTTTCAATCACATTTCACGTCATAATCAGTGGAATTCCTATTTTAGCACCATTTTCTCCAAAGTGCGTCAGACATACAAGATAGTCACATTCAAATCGTAGAGAATATGTTAATGAATTCATGTGATTGCGTGTTCTGCTTGAATTAGTAATATTCTGTGAGTCATGTGAGGGCCAGAATTTTGTCGGGTGTATAATTTATTTCATAGAATCATGATGAGAGTTAGTTTCATCGAGTTGCTCTTTGATGGTAGCTAGTACAGGAGATGTCTACGCTTTACAAATTTCATCGTAGAGGAAACAGTGTACCCGTGAATATCCTCGTTCACGCGGAAGATTATTTAATAGGGTATTATAATACAATAGTTGTCACTTGTCAGAAACGTTTTCGAGTGAAGGATCATCACTGCCCAAACTTAAAGGGCAAATCCTTTGGAAGTGTTTCAGATGGATTTTGTTACTCCGTTCTTAAATCACGAGGTTTAGACCGGCCTATGAGCCTGCGAGCTTCAAATATTCGTCTCCAGACCTGATATATAACAAGATACGTGGTTAATTTTGTATAACATCAAACATGTCTTTTATATCTAGGTTTTAGGGTTACATCTAATTTTTATTTTTATCTTATTTAAATTGAAGGGAAGCTTAATGTTAGGGATCATGTAAATTTATGTGAGAATGATAACTCGATCGTTACGTTATATTTCAAAATTTAAATACACAGATTTTTAATTTATGGACAGAAATTTTCTAATGTTGTCATTATGTCCATCCGTTGAATGTAATACCTTCAGAGTTATTCCAAATGACATTCAAGTGAATCAATAGCCATGAAAGATGACAATAACAATTAAAGATAACATGCTAATGTTTTTTAAAAACAAATAAAAACAAAGTTATAGGCTATTTAAGAATATATAAATTAAGAATGTTGAAGCGTTGTGATACTAGATTTGAACCATTTAAGTGATTATTAGATTTCTTTAAAATTTGATTTTTAGGATTGGAGAAGTGTTAAGGTAGGTAGGATAGTTTGGTTTTATGAAGAAGAAAAACAATATTTACTATGTGTATGTTAGAAAAGCTACGAGAATATTTAGATTTTTCATAATTTTATTTTTATGTTTAAAATATATTAAGAGAATTTTTTTATATTACTAGAGTTTTGATGATTCAGAAGTTTACTAAGGTTAATATAGTCACAAATGTTTTAAAATTGTAATCTAATTTTAGTATAATCACGACACTTTCAAAGGAGGTTCCCTTCATGTTTAACTATTTATGTGTCACAAATATGTCATAGCCTTTCATCTCATGGGGTTTTGGAATCGTTGAACAACCGAGTTTCAATAAATTGTGAAAGCTTTCATTTATTTTAGGAATGTTGAACTTTTTCTTTGCAATAATCAAAACCAAGAGATAATTTTGAAGTTCTAGGTTAGTGTTACACAATTCCTTGTAAAATCCTTAATGTCGGTTTTGCTTTAATTTTTTTTGAAAAACCCAATTTTACTCAAATTTAAAGGTAATAACATATTCAATATTATTAATTTTGCAAAATGATTTCTTATGCTTTCCAAAAATTTACCTAAGACTTACATCTTTATGCCATCCCTCATGAATTTGGTTGAAGTTTCAAGGACGTTTCCTTAGGCTCTTATACTCCATACTTTTTACCTTATTATTATACAATAAATATCTTATTATATTCATTCTCTCAATGGGGAAAAGGATCCATTCGACAAAGTAGATAAGATATGGGATATTGACTTAGTTTTGAGATTATTAGTAATAAAATTAGTTTGGATTTGTTTGAAATTTCTTTTGGATTCTATGTAGATATATCATCCAAAAAAGTGTAAATCCATATAAGATAATAAGAATGATGATATAAAAGAAGAGTTGTTTTCTTATCTCATAACAAAAGGTTTGCTAATTTGCAATGATTTTCAATCCCATAATAAGCTTTCTTCCCTTGATTTATCCTTTTTTTAATGCTATAATTCTATTTAAGCTTGTGAAGAAAATAAATTCTAAGATATGTGTATAGAAACACTTCCTTCAAGTAATGGTTGGAATCTACAAAAACATCATATGTGACCATTTTTCATTTTGTTAGAATAAGATTTACCATATCACTACTAAAATCCATATTTTAATGGACCAAAATTCCTAGAGTATGTTTTGTTCTTTTATTAAAAATTTAGCGACTACTTGGCGTAAGAACACTATCATCACCGTAATGAACAAGGATGATTACTATAACAATGAGAGGAAGGCTAGCATGACGTACATCTCCATAACAATCATCTAACTTTCCAATTTATAAGCTAGAAATAATAGGGGATAAAGAAAAAACTTAGTTTAGTCATACATTATAGTTAAGCCATTTTGACCAATCCACAACTCGGAAATAATATTCTTATACAAACTTATAGCATCAACATTCAATTCAAAAGAAACCTTTACTTTTTCTATCTTATTCCAAAAATTACGCTTCAGTAAATATCAAAATATTTTCTAACATCAATCAAATAATAAGAGAAATTCGCTTTTTTTACTTATTCCAGATTTTACTATTAAATAAATATCAAAATATTTTCTAAAATCAATCAAATAATAAAGAAAATTAGCTTTATTATTTTGATGTAGACTTTTCCTTATAACTATATCAATCTTCTTTTCAAAAATACAATAATCTTCTTTTCAAAAATACCTTTCTATTGTTTGGTTATCATGTTACTTGTTATCACCCCAAGAAACTCTCCTAGGTTGTATCTTAGAGATGCTCGGGAACATTACAAACTCAATAAAAATGTTGGAAATAGGTACAAGAATGGAAGGAATGATGCATATTCAAGCCAGATAACCACTTCTACTATGCTTAACCTCAGACGTGGGTGAACACCCCCAGACTACAAGGCTTTAGACGATCAATTACTCACAGTTTAAGGAATAGGTGAACATGGGGAATATTGAAAACACCAGCAGATGCACAAGACCATGTGATGGCCAGATGTAACCAGTAGAAAGGTCTGTAAATCTATTTCCTAATGCACAGATAGGATGATAGCTCTCTGGCACCAAGAAAACAGAAACCTGCATACACCTTCAATAATACATACTAGATTCTAACACAGAGGTGGGATGATATCCCCTTTGATGCTAAACATCAAGAGCACACGAAAAATGCATAACAGGCACAACTTGCAACAAAGAAGAAGTGGAAAGTGAGCAATTAACAATAAAAGAAGCTTGCATTAGCTGAAAATGAAGACCAGACGTTGTAGGTATCATAGTAGTTACAGTCTCCAGAAGTTGAACATTACATCAAAACAATATCCATCAACCCTCATTACATCTTCTTTCCAGGTATATATGGAGGTTGATTACAAAATATCTGTTATCCTATGCGTGGAGCGGTCATAATGGACCACTAACTACACTAACTGTTTGATATGGGTCTCTGATACAATCTAAATGTTTTAATGAACAAAATGACCCTTTCTGGTACTCTGTTGTACTTCACGATCTGGTGGAGTGCTACATTGAAGGAGTTCCATCACTGATAAATGCTTTGATCTACTCGAGGCCGTCCTTCTCATCCTTCGAGTGTACACTGCGTTAAATGTAGTAGTTGAAGCTTAACTATGCAGAGAGCAGGTAGATCACCGCCTTCATCCTTCGGGTGAATGATATAGGTTATGGGTGCAGGCAGCATGGAGGAGGATCCACCGTTGGAGAGCATGGATCGATAGCTGAGGGTGCTTTGCAATGGCTATCGGGAGTAAGTAGGAACAACAAATATGAGCCATTGGATGAAACAGACAGATGGCTGAGATGATTTGATAGGGAGTATCTGGAGAAGGATGATCGGAATAGATGAGGAATGTCGGATCTTATACGAGTAGATTCGATGGCAATCGGGAGCAGAAGCTGCACGGGAGATAACGTGCGGGGATCGTATAGGACGGCGGTAAGAAGTTTCCCTGCATCGCTTATCGGATGTGGGTGGTATTCGTACGTGACCGTGCGATCCAATATTTGCGCGACACGTGGTGGAGGAAAACCGCTTTCCCCGTGGGTTATCGTGTGTGCACGTTGTAGCGGCGAGAGATGCAACTGCCGTCCGATTGCGGCGCGGATGGTTGGACGGCGGGGATTAATCACACATGTTTATTGATTGATGTGACAGGGGAGGTCCTCAGCGGTAATACTTTTTCATATGCGCGTAGTTATATGACCATGGTCCCACATGTTTACTTCGCGCCCGAGACCCGAGGGAAAAAGGGTTTATTCGGGGTTTACAAAGGATTATAGAGGAAAATAGAAATAACGGGGTGAAGGGAGAATAAGGAAAATGAAGGGGGAGGGGGAAACAGAGGTTGTGGGAGTTATAAGGGTATAAAGCAAATGAAGAGGGAAGGATAAAATGAACTGATGCAAGCTCCCTTTTTGCAAAAAACACACGGCCATAGTGTCTTTGACCCAGAAAATACCGAATTATGTAGCAGAGCTAACACTGGCTCCTTTTAGGGATGAGATCCTCCCTGTGAGGTTTCAAGAACCTGCAGATCAATGCCTTTCCAGTTGAAAACAAATTAGCCAAAATTCCGAGTGTTCCATTGGGCATGGAGTCTACTTTGCCTACACAAAACTGATAAAAATAAAATATTTACAACTTTTAAGCCCATAGACCTTAAACCACATAATTTTTCAGAAAATGCCCATTAACTGGGCCATAAGAAACTATCTCTCCTCCCATACTTCTCAGTATGAAGGTGTTGTTCCCTTAAATCTGAGAAATGATGAAAGGCCCTATCCAGAAAGCATCAAATTTCCCATGGTTGCCTTTCTTTCCCTTCAATGCATCCCATTTTAGAACCAAGTCTCCAACCTGAAAGTTATTTGATTTTGTCCCTTTGTCAAAAGTCTGCTTGATCTTTTTCTGATGTGCTGCAAAATTTTCAACCAGTTGTTCTGTGATCTAATGTACCTTTTCTAAATCAGTGATCCTCTTTGACATTTCATCTTCCCCATTCTACTCTTCTTGAAGGAATTTTTCCACAGGGAGAGTTCACTGAATTGGGAATACAGCTTCAGTGCCATATACCAGCCTGAATGGAGAATTGCCTGTGGATTTCTTAATGGTTACTCTGTTAGCCCACGATGCATATTTGAGCTTAGCATCGCAATTCCTTTTATTATCCTCCAGTAGCTTCTTAATTATCCTTATCAGGCTTTTATTTGAGGATTCTGCTAGACCATTGCCTTGTGGATAGTATGAGGTGGAATGAGCTAGTTTAATACCCATTGAATCACACATTTCCACCAATTCATTTTCCCTGAAGGCTGCTGTATTATTTGTGACTAATTTATGTGGGAAACTGAACCTGGTAAAGATATTTTTTGTTAAAAACTTGATGACCACATTATTATCAGCCTTCCTGGTAGGAATTGCTTCAATCCACTTAGTAAAATAATCAGTGGCTACTAATATCCATCTGTGCTGGCCACTGGTATTTGGATTGATTTCGTCGATGAAATCCAAGCCCCACTGCTGAAAAGGTCCTTTTGCCTCTATTGGTTTTTGGGGCAGGGACTTCAACTGCTGCTTTCCTTCAAATCTTTGGCACCTGTCACAAGATTTAACAAATGAAAACATATCAAAAAATAAGGAGGGCTACTAATATCCAGCTCTAAGGATCTTGTGGGCTGTGGTTTTCCAATAATGGTGCCCTCCACACATGCTGGAATGAAACTATTGCATGACTTCTATTGACCTTTCTTTGTCCAGACACCTCAAAATCACTCCTGATGGATCCCTCTAGTAGAGCAGATTTTCATTAATGCAATACTTAGCTGCCCTAAGCTTAATAGTTCTGGCTTGACTTTGAGTAAATCCTAAAGGGATTTCTAGCTTCAGCAAGAAATTAATTATTGCAGAATACCAATCACAAGAAGCTAGATTTTCGGCCATTGACTGCTTTCTCTCTGGTTTAGTTGCTTCCTCTTCTTTATCTTTCTGACCAATTTCCGCAATTATGCACAGGAAATCAATATCCAATGATTTGCAATTTTCTTCAGCTAATAATTTGACAAGACCCTGACCTTTGACCAGCTTGGTGGGCTTTAGTCCTATATTAAATTCAATTAGCTTTGCAATCCATTTAGCCCTTCTTCTATCAGCATCAGGTTGTGTTAAGACATGTTTTATTGCAGCAGAGAGTACATATGAAATTATCTTGGAATGCAAGATATAAACTTTGAAATCTTTCAAGGATTTGATAAGAGCATATTTTTGTTTTTCAATAATATCATACCTCAGTTCAGCATTCCTCAAGTTCTTGCTGAAAAATGCCACCAGATGCTATGAGCCTTCTTCATATGCTTGTAATAAAATTGCTGTAATGGTGTCTTTAGAGGCGAATGAAAATATATGGAACTCCTTGCTGTAATCTGGACTTATCAAAGTGGGAGCCTCCATAATAGCTTTTTTAATAGACTCAAATGATTTTCTTGCTATATGAGTCCATTTGATTTCTGCCCCTTTCTTCAACATGGAGGTAATCTGCTTCACATATTCAGCAAAATTCAGGATAAACCTCCTTACAAAGTTAATGTTGCCCAGAAAGGACTGGATATCCTTCTTTGATCTCGGGACAGACAAAGCCTGTATTGCTTTGACTCTTTTTGGGTCAATTTGAACACCTGTAGAAGAGACAACATGTCCTAACAGCTTGCCTCCTTCTAAATAAAATTGTGACTTTTTAGGATTGACTGAAATCCCAAACTTTCTGCACTTCAGAAATACTTTTTTCAAATGCTGCAAATGGTTTTGGTGGCTGTTGGAGTATATTGTTATATCATCAAGGTAGATAAGAACAAATTTATCCTTCTCTCCCACAAATGCTATATCCATGGCTCTCTGAAAGGTAGCTACAACATTCATCAACCCAAAAGGCATCTTAGCATACATAAAAGTACCCCAAGGAGTGGTAAATGTAGTTTTCTCTTGGTCATTTGGGTGCACAGCAATCTGATTAAAACCTGAAAATCCATCCAGGAAAGACATTACTTTGGCTCCTGAGACCTTCTACAACAAATGCTCCATCTTTGGTAGGGGATAATTATCTTTCTTTGAGAACTTGTTCACATTTCTGAAATCAACACATAGTCTGATTTCTCCACTTTTCTTCCTCACCACTACTAGATTGGCTACCCATTTGGAATATCTAAGAGGAACTATAATCTTGCCAGCCAGCAATTTTTTAATTTATTTTTCAATTAAAGGAAGAAGCATAGGATTTATTGGTCTCAGGTTCTATTTGAAAGGAATGGTGTCTTTCTCTAAAGGGATTTTATGCTGAATCATCTTTTTATCATAATTTTTCAGGTCACTATACTCCCAGGCAAACACATCAGCAAATTGCTTCATTAATTTGTAGTATTCATAACTTTGATCACCACACAGATGTGTGGACAAATTTGTGTATCTAGGCTGACCTGGACTCCCTATATCATGCTTACAAACTGCAGATTGGTCTTCTTTTTGGGCATCCTTGTAAGGCACATCATTCTGGTCGAAGAGTCTTTCGAGAGGAATTAGACCCTTAGGAATATGATTGTTAGGAAGCTGGACAATGTTGTTTTTACCAATTTTATTTCTAAGCTGGGGCTGGGGGCTCTATTCCAAGGCCTTATTCTCTTGGTCAACTTGCATTTCGGAAAACTCATCAATGACTTGCAGAAACCTACTTAACTCATCATAATCATCGAAAACTTTCCAATGCTGGACATTATGAGGCAAGGATGGTCTATATTTCATTTGGACTTCATAAATCAGTCTGGGAGGTATGTGAGGGATAAATAGACTAGCAGACACAGCAAGGGAATTAGTAAGCTCATTTTTGGCTTTAGGGATATATGAAATACATAATTTTTCAAAGGAATCTTTGAGTCTCCATACCTCATCTCTGTATGCTTTCAGCCTTGGGTGCTTTGCCTGAAATGTTTTATTTACTTGCTAAATAATCAAATCAGCATCCCCAAACACCTTTATGTTCCTGATTCCTCTGTCTTTTGCTACATTAAGGCCCAATAGCAGAGCCTCATACTTTGCTATATTGTTTGTCACTTGAAAAGCCAGCTTAAAAGACAACTGTGTGCTCTTCTTTTGTGGAGATATCAGCACCACCCCTGCTCCTGCAGTCTCCCTGGAACATGCTCCATCAAAGAACATCTCCCAAACCTGACTTCCTTGCTCTTCTTCGACCTGAACTGTCTGTTTCCCGATCTGCAATGAAGCCTTCTGGGATTCTTCTATTTGGAGAATACATGCCCCAAAATCAGTGTCCCCAGCATAAATAGGATGATTAGTAGGATTCTTCTCATCACTGATTATGTATGCCAATTGTGCCTCTATGTACAATCTCCTACTTTCTCCTCCAAAAACTGGGACAGTGGCATAAGATAGATCATTCTATAATGTCCCACCTAGTCTCTTAATCCATCTTCTAGACAACAGCATGCCAAACTTAGGAGGGACATCTGCTACCACAATATCCATCATCATACTCTTCATGGGCAACTGAGTTAAGGTAATGGCCATTTCTTTGATTAATCCTAGGCATTTCACTTTCCTTAAATCAAAAGAGAACAAATCATGATATGGTCTGGTGATGTCAAGGCCTAACTTTTCCATGAAAGCTTTAGGCATAAAATTGTGGCTGGCCCCTCTATCTAGCAGGTAGTTGTGGAGGATTTTGTCATGAATGGTCAAGGAGACATAAAAATATGGAGAATTATTATCAGTAGGTTCAATCATGGGACTAAGCACAACATCGGGCTTGTTATCTTGCAAATTGACAGAGTCAGTGGAGGTTGGTGTGGTTTCCAGCTCAAGGGCCTCAAGGATAGGCTTTCTAAATACTTCACTCTTTACAAACTCTACTAGAGGCATAGATATTTTCAATTTTTGAACTTCTGACTCAAAGTTGAAAGAGGAAGGCAACTTATCAGAACCTCTTACCTCTTGAACTGGAGCTTTTAGGATGACTAGGTCAGCTGCTGGCATTCTCTGTCTGATATTCTGTGACTCTGTTTGGACAGTAGCTCTTTGCGAAGTATTCTCCTTGACTTTTTTTGCATGTGACCTTAGATTGTATCTCTGTTGTTCACCAGTCTCCAGAACAACTTCTCTATCCCATTCTTGACTATCTTGTTCTTGTAGCAAGGATTCTTCATAAGCATCCAATGTAAAAAATGTAGCACTGCCTTTATCTTCCATGCAGTTAATTTCATCCTCATCTTAAAATTGTTCCTCCTCCATGACTACATTTTGGAAAGGAGATTTAACTTTCTGTTCTTCATTTGGTTCTTTACCCCTCTGAATTATTTGTAAGTGCTCATTTGCTCTTCTGAATGGATTTTGATTTCTTGGAGAAAATGTGTTTTGTTGCCTTGTCTTTCCTGAATTCTGCTCAACCTTCAACTTAGATATTTCAACAGCCAATAACTCTATCATCTTAGTCATTTCGTCTAATTTAGGTTCTGAAGATGATGCAGAGGAAGTAGAAGTCTGACCTCTTTGCCTCCTTCTGGCAACTTGACTTTTGAGCTTTTCTGTAGCCATGATATTAGACTCTACTTCTAGGGTTGCATCCTGCATGTCTGCCAGAGTAGCACATCTCCTTTCTCTCAACAATAGGCAGAAATCAGAGTCAAAATCATTGGCATAAGTGAGTTTGGCAGAGGTAGGGTTAGGCTTTACCTCAGCTCGTATCTTACTATACATACGATTGAATATTTTATTAAAATCACACAATGATTCCCCATTTTCCCTCTTCAGGTTACCAAACTCAGTATGGTAGTACATCAAGTCCTTTTTATCTCCCCAGTGCTTCAAAAAGCATTATCTAAGGCTTCAATATCTGTTATAGATCTAGGGATTAGTTCTCTGAACCACTTCCTAGCCTCTCCATCAATGCTCTGGAAAAAACTCTCATCCACACATCATTTTCACTTATATCTAAGTTATCAGCATAACTATAAAAATCTTCAAGGTGTTCTTCAGTTGTTACTCCCTTTGTGCCAGTGAACTTAGGCATATATTTTTTATATCCTCCCACAGGCATAAGATTGAAAGGAACAGGCAAGACTAAAGGTCCATATCTAGCAGCAACAGTTCTTTCTATATTAATGGGTGCTTGCTGGCCTACCATGACTGGGGTATCTGGAAGAACACTGGCAGATTGAACAATTTTAAACAATGAACTAGATGACAGTGACAGAGGGATGTTTTGGATTGTATAGGAAGCTTTCTTTGGACTGAGATTCAAAGGGGAACTAGATGGACAAGGGGTTGTATTAATCTCTATAGGTGTTTGTTCACTAGCAGCACAAGGATCTAAGTCTTCAAACTGTGTATTTTCAACTAAAAACTCCTCATGTAGAGACAAATAAGATTTCTTGGGCTTAGCTGATCCTGATTCCCCTTTCTGTGATGCTTTCTTGGATTTGATAGTCCTCTCAGGGTCAGGCATTGGTTCAACTGGTGATTTCTAAGGATTTCTTCGAGTATGTCTCACAAACTGAGCCAGAACATCAATGTGGAGTCGCCAAATGTTGGTATTCCTCCAGGGGAGTCACCAGATAGATGATTACAACCAGAAATGTGCCCAAACTTTGTCTATCATCAAAATTTGGACTGTGTCGTTCTCCCAGGGAAGCTGAGCTTCAATATCCTCTCCCTGGCAATGGCGCCAATTAATGTTATCACCCCAAGAACTCTCCCATGTTGTATCTCAGAGATGCTCGGGAACATTACAAACACAACAAAAATGTTGGAAATAGGTGGATTAATGGAAGGAATGATGCATATTCAAGCTAAATAACCACTTCTGCTATGCTTAACCTCAGACATGGGTGAACACCCCCAGACTACAAGGCTTTAGACGACCAATTACTCACAGTTTAAGGAATAGGTGAAAATGGGGAATACTAACCACACTAGCAGATGCACAAGACCATGTGATGGCCAGCTACAACCAGTAAAAGGGTCTGTAAATCTATTTCCTAATGCACAGATAGAATGACAGCTCTCTGGCACCAAGAAAACATAAACTTGCAACACCTTCAATAATACATACTAGATTCTAACACAGAGGTGGGATGACACCCCCTCTGATGCTAAACATCAAGAGCACATGAAAAATTCATAACAGGAACAACCTGGAACAAAGAAGAAGTGGAAAGTGAGCAATTAACAGCAAAAGAAGCTTGCATCAGCTGAAAATGAAGACGAGACGCTGTAGGTATCATAGTAGTTACAATCTCTAGAATTTGAACATTACATCAAAACAATATCCATCAACTCTCATTACATCTTCTTTCCAGGTATATATGGAGGTTGATTACAAAATATTTGCTATGCTATGTGTGGAGGGGTCATAATGGACCACCAACCACATTAACTGTTTGATATGGGTCTCTGATACAATCCAACTATTTTAATGAATAAAATGACCCTTTCTAGTACTCTGTTGTACTTCATGAACCAGTGGAGTGCTACATTGAAGGAGTTCCATGATTGATAAATGCTTTGATCTGCTCGAGGTCATCCTTCTCGTCCTTCGTGTGTACACCACGTTAAATGCAGTAGTTGAAGCTTAACTATGTAGAGAGCAGGTAGATCACCGCCTTCATCCTTCGAGTGAATGATACAAGTTGTGGGCGCAGGCATCATGGAGGAGGATCCACCGTTGGAGAGCGTGGATCGATAACTGAGGGCACTTTGCAATGGCTATCGGGAGGAAGCGGGAACAACAAATATGAGCCGTTGGATGAAACGGATGGACGAATGAGATCATTTGATAGGGAGTATTGGGGGAAGGACGATCAGAATAGATGAGGACCGTCGGATCTTATACGAACAGATCCGACGGTGATCGGGAGCGGAAGCTGCACGGGAGATAACACGCATGGATCGTACGGGAAAGTGGTAAGTAGTTTCCCCGCACCGCTTATTGGAGGTGGGCGGTATTCGTATGCGACCGCGTGATCTAATTTTTGCACAACATGTAGCGGAGGAAAACTGCTTTCCCTGCGGGTTATCATGTGTGCAGGTTCTAGCGGCAGGAGGTGCGATTGTCGTCCGATCGCAGCAAGGATGATCGGACGGCGGGGATTAATCACACATGTTTATTGATTGATGTGATAGGGGAGGGCCTCAGTGGTAGCACTTTTTCATATGCGCGCAGTTATATGACCACAGTCTCACGGGTTACTTCGCGCCGAGGACCCGAGGGAAAAAGGGTTTATTTGGGGTTTTCAAAGGATTATAGAGGAAAATAGAAATAATGGGGTTAACAGAGAATAAGGAAAATGAAGGGGTGGGAGGAAACGGAGGTAGCGGGAGTTATAAGGGTATAAAGCAGATGAAGTGGAAGGATAAAATGAACTACTGCAAGCTCCCTTTTCGCAAAAAACACATGGCCACAGTGTCTTTGACCTAGCAAATACCGAATTATATAGCAAAGCTAACACTACTAACCATAAAAATGCTTTTATCACCACTTCTAAAAATATGTAGGATGAGGATTTGAGTTCAAGGTTTACTAAATCCCTATTCTACTACTACAGTAAATAGCTTTTGTATGTGAGAGTTAAGAATAAGCCTTATAATTTTTATATTTGAAACTCCTTAACCTTAATTTTTATTACATTTAACTTTTACGAGTCCACTTGGGAGGAATACCTCCACTTAGTTGAATTTTCTTATAGCAACAACTACAATGAATATTTAAAAATAAGTCCTTTCGAAATATTATATGGTAGGAAATGTAGGGTACTTATTAACACGTATAGTCAAGAACATATATTGATTTTAGGACCTCATATGCACATGGAGAAAGCAGTTAAAATGGTTCATCAGAATTTGAAAGCTCCCCAAGATTGGAAGAAAGCTTATGCGGATAAGAAAAGGACCTTTAAGGAATATGAAATTTGGGATCACGTATATATTAGATTCAAACGAAAGAGGAGCACCTTAAGGTGGAGTAGCAGTGCTAAACTAGCACCTAGATATTGTGGTCCCTTCCAAATTCTAGAAAGAATTGGGCCAATGGCCTATTGACTAGCATTACCCAGTCATATTCAGGTTTATAACATGTTTCACGTATCTTTACTAAAACCATATGTATATGACCCTAGACATGTAATTAATTGGTGAGAGGTACAGTTAATTATAGAAATTTGTATATGTTTCTTTTATAGATATACTATCATGAAAGATACATGTGATGAATATGTTCTAATAAATCATATGGTGGTACAAGTCGAACCGGATGATGAATTTGTAACAGAACCCTTGCGTATTCTCAATTAGATAGAAGTAACGTTGTTAGATTTTAAGCTTCTATGGTTGTCTTTTGGAAAATTATGATTCAAATCATCCACATTATTATGTGTGTCTTGTTGACGTTTCAAATCCCAATGGGGATCCATCTTCAAGACATCAATTTTGAGTGATAGATTATGTCCTAAGGATGGATCCCCATTGGGATTTGAAACATCGACAAGATGCACATAATACTATGGAGGATACAAATCACAATTTTCCAGAAGTAACATTGCGGATACGTGTTATCACACAAGTTAAAGTGTTGTGGAAGCACTTTAACCCAAAAGAACCTACCTCGGAAGATAAGGACTTTATGCTCAAGGCTTATGTGGAAGTATTCCAGAAAACTGGAACAAATACCGAGATCGGTGTTTAATCAAAAGGAGGAAGATGTGACACCCCTGAGTGCAACATTTACCACAGTAATTTCGATTACTTATTCTAAATATTAAACTATGGACTATGTTTTTATTTCTTTCTTAAAAATAGAAATGCATAACTAATTAGACCTATTATGTTAAAAGAATTGTAAAGAAGAATTCCAAGAATATCCAAACACTTAAAGAAAAAAATGTTGAAGGAAATAATTTTTATTATCCTTCTTCCTTCTCCTTGGGGGGAGAGGACTATGTTTTTTGGTGTGGAAAAGTGTCACAAATTATCAACAGTGATCTCATAGTGTTGTAGTACTACTGGTCTAAGGTTGTTATTACACCGATTGTGGAACCACTGGAACTCCTTGGGTGGAGGAGCTCGGGGAGAGGCAAGACGTAATTAACTAATTTGTGGTTGGGAGGATGGTTTCGAGGAATTCAATCATACACAGATAAGTTATTTAAGAATATTTTGATTTAAGTTTCTATACTCTAGTTTACAAATAATTTTTCGTTACTTAAGTCGATAAAAGGTCTGAGTAAAGATAGAATTGTTTTCTATAGATACATACTAATATATTATTAGAGTATTCAGAAAGCTTGTTGAAATAAAATATAGTATCTATAATTAATTTTAAATACCATTTATTGTCTATAAGATTTAGAACAATATAAATAAGATATATTTAAGGAAGACTTTGGAGAAGTAATAACCATGCATTTCATTCTCGTAAATATCTTGTAAAGGATTATAACAGAATAGTGGTATAGTTTTAACATACTTCTACTGGAAATATAGAATCAATATACACTACATCTCAGGAAACACCAAATGAGACCTCTATGGGTTGGTTAGTTTACAAATAATTAAATGATAACCTTGTCATAATAAAACCAACAACCAATGATTCCACATAATGAAAGATAAACATAACAAATGAAAATACTATGGATACATTAGCATAATATACTCTCAGATTTATTCTCACAGCCAGTCGCGGTGGACAGTCGAGAATGGTTCTGAGCCAAGAAACATTAATATATGGCAGCCAAGATGGCCAATTAGTAAACTATAGAAGTACAGTATTAAGACAATTTAAAAGAATCTGAGTTATTATTACTCTTTCAAGCGCATTCACAAGAGACAATAACTTAACACTCGAGACCCTTTCATACCATTAAAGGAAAAAAATATACAATTATCAGTCCATCATTTCTAAATATAAACAAAAACCAAATGCAGGTTGTGAATACCTTCCATTACCATCGATTGGAGGATAAACCCTCTAAAAATTCTAAATAAGGATTTGATAGAATACATAAAAAGGATTTACTGTGAGAAACCCAAAAAAAGGGTGAACTCAGAAATATGTAACTAAAATGGGGTAAAGCCTAGAACAATATTGAACCAAACTCAAATGAAAACCGACCCTCCGTAGGTGGTGGAGATTTTCCATTCGATAAACAATAAAGCCAAGTCATTTCTACTGAAGTTCACACTGTAGAAGTTATAGCCACCTTTGACTTGAATCGTTGTGAAGGAGGGCGACGACATCCTTTAGCAACGTCACCTGAGGCTAAACCAAGTAGTGAAAACCCTTCACCGAGTGCATACCCTACACAAGAATAACACAAGGGCCATGAGAACTCAAATGAGGAATTAACCATGTGAAATGAAAACTCAAAAGCTAGCATGAAAACCCCATATGAGAGACGCTTAACTGCTCGGTAAATGTCTACAAGTAAGTGGAAATACTGGAGGAAATTCGTCATAGCCATTCCTGCCTGCAACCAAGGAGAACAAGGTTGCTTGATACCAAACAAACAAGAAGAAGGGTAAAATTAATACAAAATGTGAAGAGAAAACCCACAATATTTCTAATTAGTTCACAGATGGCCTCAAACATCAACCTTTCCACTTATTCGATAAAGCATAAACCCTCTCAGGCAGAGACATAGGTAAATATCAGTTACCGAGTTGCAGAGGAGGAGGAGCCAGACCCTTGCAGCAACAGAGAAAATGAGAGAATGGAAATAGTCCTTGGGGTATCCATTACCCTAACAACCTTGAGGAACATTACCACTGTTTGATTAAGCTACTAAGGATTGACCACATTGGTTATCACCATGTGTAAGTTGATGATGGAATGGGAAACCCGAAGTGAGGCGAGTTGTAAGGTAACAAATAACACTACCATCATAAACATTAACTCAAAAACTTGGAATGTGCTAAATACGGAAGTATTCATACCATAAGGATAGAGTACATGATCCCAAGAGATCCGATGTTGTAAATAAAACTCAGATTGAGAGCCGATTATTAAAGTAGGTACCTTAATATAATCAAATCAAATCATTTCAAATGAGATTTAGGTCATAATCATTTGTTCATATACATTATCTATTGAATAATGTTGAGAACACAAATAATATAACGTTTAATAATTCTACAATGGCCAATATTATATGGTATTATGTGAATTTTTTTTATTTGTTTTTACTTGGTGAAATATTTAGAATTTGTACATGTGACAAGTGGTATGCAAGCTTAGTTTCGAACACTCAGGCCAATCATGAGAAACTAAGAAAATAACATGAATTGTATTAATACATAGATAAATGAAGGAACCAGGACTAAGACAAGATGCGACGAGGGGTAGTACCTTATAATTGATATGAATCATCGTTTGGTCAAGGAAATCCTAAGATATGGGTACAGCTAGGAGAGGAGTCCTTTCAAGAAAATGTTGCACTATTAGAAGCTGTGTAGCAGCTATGAGCTAGAATGGTTAATATGAGGGGAGTTAATGAAAAACTAAGACAGGACCAAGAGCGAATTCTGAAAAGTTTATCTGATAAATATAACTGGCGAGGACCTAATCCCACTTTAGGTGATGGAAATATAATAGAAACATTTAAGCAAGGGGAGGGTCATGCTGAGTCAGATGGAAGTTCTGAAAATGTTTCCAAAGGAAAAGGAAATAAGAAGCAGAAAATAGAATTGTAATGAGAGTTTAAGAAGATTAAACCACCAAATTATGATGGAGAGGTTGAGGAAGCAACAGAAGCCTGGATAATTAATATGAATAAATATTTCTAGATTTATGAATATGGATAAAACCTTAAAGTTTGATTGGAAATCTACCAACTATAGGGTAAATCCACCTTGTGGTGAGAAGAAATTAAAGAAGTACAAAAAATAGACGATTAAGAAGTAACTTCAGCAGAGTTTGAAAAGCATTTCAGGGATAAGTATCTAACTGAAAGATTCTGTGATGAGTAGGAAAATGAGTTCCATAACCTAAGGTTGGGTCGTTTGATAATAGGTGAGTTCATAACCTGATTCATCTCCTTCTTAAGACATGTTCAATAAATTCAAGAAGAAAAGCAAAAGTTGTAGATCTTTACCAGTGGCCTACCTGCCTTTATGAGGGAAAAACTTGAATTTGATAACCCAAAGACAATGGACGAAGAAATTCTCAATACGAGAATCTTCTATCAGCAAATGAAACATAAAGGAGAAGTCACTCGTAATGACTCTAAAAAAGGATAGAAGGGTTTTCTAAAAAACAAAAACATGAAAATTGCAAGAGGAAGGAATATCCACTAGAAATTCCATACCAAGTTGAGGGGAAAAGGATTTCAGAAAAATGGAATTCAAATGGAAAATAAGAAAACAAAAGTGGAAAATAAACCAGAAAATATCCAGCAGGAAAGACCTCCTATGCAATGTTGGGGGTGTGGAGAACCCCACTATTACAAAAATTGTCCTCATGGCATATGTGCTTATCAAGTTTCCAATGTAGATGAAGCGTCTACTATGGGTGAGGTATCAAAAAGCATGCATAGAATAAATGCAGCCTTGGATGATAGTCAAGTAGAGTATCAACCCACTATGGTGGAGCTGGAAGGTAAGATATCTAGCCATTCTTTTTCCATTTTAGTAGACCCTGGTCCAAGTTTAAGCTATATTAGTCCAGGGGTAGTGGAAAAATGTCATTTGCAAACTATGAAATTTAAGAATCCATGGTTGGTGCAATTAACTACAAGAGCTAAGTGGAGGGTGAATGCTAAAACTGAAAAATTCTATGTTAATATCGGAGGTCAACAAACTCAAATCAAATTAAACATATTACCTTTAGGATCCTATGATATGCTAGTTGGAATGGACTGGTTGGAAAAACACTAATCTATGGTAGACTATAAAGCCAAGACCATTATCTTTCTAAATGAAGAAGGGACCCACCAAGAAATTCAAGGAATTAAAAGAGTTATCAAGCTTCGACCCATCATAGCCAACCTTTTGCGTTAATGAAATCAAAAAGGGTTTCAAATTTATGTTGTGCAAGTGGGTTATACAAATTCAAAGAATAAGACTGCCTCTCTAGAAAATCTACCCATAATATGAGAATTTGTTGATTTATTTCCATAGCAGATACCTGGTTTACCTCCTAAGCGAGACATTGATTTTACCATTGAATTACTTCCAAGAGTAGCCCCTATATCTAGAACTCCTTATCGCATGAGTGTACCTGAGTTGACAGAACTCAAAATGAAACTACAAGAGCTCCATGATAAGGGCTATATTCGACCTAGTGTATAACCCAGGGGAGCACATGTACTTTTTGTATAGAAGAAAGATGATACCTTACGATTATGCATTTATTACAGGCAATTAAACAAGCTCACTATAAAGAATAAATACCCCTTACCTCATATTGATGACTTATTTGAACAGGTTAATGAAGCTAGTATGTTCTCTAAGATAGACTTATGCTCGAGATATCATCAGATCCGCATTAACGATGAAGATATTTTCAAAACAACATTATGAACTCGTTACGGTCATTATGAGTTTGTAGTATTGTCCTTTGGACTTACCAATGCTCTTTCCACCTTCATGAGTCTCATGCATGGATATTCCATTCCTATTTGGATAAATGTGTATTGATTTTTATCCATGAAATTTTGATTTACTCTAGGAACATGGAAGATCATAAGGAGAACTTGAGGATAATGAAGAAAATCTTGTAGGATAACCAACCTTACGCTAAGTATAGCAAATGTGATTTCTTCAAAAATCAAATTCAATATCTAGGGAATATAATTTATTTTGAGGGTATAGCAGTGGATCTTGAGAAAATCCAAACTATTATGGAATGCCTTGTGCCTAAAAATGTGGCCGATATGCGGTCCTTTATGGGGTTGGTGACATATTACCTCCATTTTATAAAGGAATTTTCTAGGATTGGATACCCCATCACTTCCCTCCAAAATAAAGGTAAAAATTTGAATTGGAAAGCTAAATGCCAATAAAGTTTTGAACAGCTAAAAATGGCTTTAACTACCATCCCGATATTGAAGATAGTTGATTTGGAAAAAGAGTACATTGTATGTATGGATTAAAGATTAGAGGGAGTTGGAGGAGTATTGATGTAGGAAGGGAAATTAATAGCTCACGAATCTCTTAAGTTAAAAGAGCATGAATAGTGGTACTCTACTTACGATCTGAAATAAACTCTAGTGATTCATGCATTGAAGGTTTCGTGGCATTACTTATTGGGAAATATGTTTCTTTTGAAGCGAGATCATAGTAGCCTAACCAATTTTTTCAATCAGCCTAATCTAAACGCTCGACAAGCTAGATTGACTGCATTTCTGAGTGAATTTGAATTCAAGATAACACACATTAAAGGTAAAGATAACTGAGTGACTAATGCATTGAGAAGGAAGACACATTGTATCTACGAAATTTCTTACAGTCAGATGAAAACTGATATTTCTACAAGAATTAAAGAAGCTGCCCAATGGGATCCTCAATACAAATTTCTATGGAAGCAAGATGAACAATCACATAACTCTAATTAGAAAACCGATTATAGTATTGATAGTAATGGCCTCTTACTCTTTAGAGGAAGAATATTTATTCCTAATAAAATTGCCATTAAACAATTTATGTTGGATGAATTTCATAAGAACCCATACGCAGCTCACCCGGGGTATCAAAAAATATTCTCTACAATTAAGAAAGAGTATTATTGGTCGAGCATGAGAAAATATATTACCGAATATCAAAAAAAGTGCTTGAGATGCCAACAGGTAGAAACAAAGCATCAACACCCTGCTGGGTTACTCCACTTTTTACCTATACCAGAAAAATGGGATACAGTTGCATTATATTTTTTCACCGGGTTACGAAGGACTAAAAGGAAAAATGACTCTATACTGGTAGTAATAGATAAGCTAAGTAAGACAACTCATTTTTTACCAGTTAAATCTACCTTCAAGGCAGTTGAGGTTGCAGATATCTTCATGAGGGAAACATTATGACTGTATGGAATACCTGGAGTGGTGATCTTGGATAGAGATGTAAAGCTTACATAAGCATTCTGGAAAGCACTTTTTACAAGATTAGGTACACAAATTCAGTTCAACACCTCCTATCACTCTCAAACCAATGGATAGACTGAACAAGTTCATCAAGTGAGGGAAGACATGTTCCACATGTACGTGATGCAAGAACCAACTAAGCAGTAGGAATAGCTCCACTTACTTGAATTTTCTTACAACAACAGCTACCATGAATCTTTCAAAATGATTCCTTTTGAAGTATTATATAGTAGGAAATGTAGGGTACTTATTAACAGACATATTCCAAAAGATAAATTGATTTTAGGACCTAATATGTTAGCAGACGTGGAACAAGCAGTTAAAAAGGTTCGTTTGGAATTTGAAGACTACCCAAGACAGGTAGAAAGCTTACGCATATAAGGAAAGGAACTTTAAGGAATATCAAATTGGGGATCATGTACATATTAGAGTCAAACCAAAGAGGAGCACCTTAATGTGGAGCAAGCATGCTAAACTGGCACCTAGATATTGTGGCCCCTTCCAAATTCTAGAGAGAATTGGGCCGATGGCCTATGAACTAGCATTACCTAGTCATATTTATGTTCATAATTTGTTCCACATATCTTTACTAAAACCATATGTATATGACCCTAGACATGTAATTAAATGGCAAGAGGCA
This sequence comes from Pinus tabuliformis, assembly GCA_031772625.1. Classification (NCBI taxonomy): domain Eukaryota; kingdom Viridiplantae; phylum Streptophyta; class Pinopsida; order Pinales; family Pinaceae; genus Pinus; species Pinus tabuliformis. The sequence goes on along the minus strand of CM062814.1, from coordinate 662,663,567 downwards.
CATGTAATTATTGAAATCTATATATGTTTCTTTTATAGATATATTGCCATAAAAGATACATGTGACGAATATGTTGTATTCAATCATATGGTGGTACAAGTCAAATCGGGTGATGAATTTCTTATAGAACCCCTGTTTATTCTTGAGGAGGGAGAAGTAATGTTGCAGAGACGAGTTATCACATAGGTTAAAGTGTTGTGGAAGAACTAGCTTAGAAGAATCTACTTGGGAAGATAAGGTCTTTATGCTCAAGGTTTATTCCGAAGTATTCCAGAAAATTGAAACAAACACCAAGGACAGTGTTTAATCAAGAGAGGAAGATGCCATACCCTTGAGTGCAACATTTACCACAATAATTTTGATTACTTATTTTAAATATTAAACTATGGACTATGTTTTTATTTCTTTCTCAAAAATAAAAATGCATAATAATTAGACCTATTGTGTTAAAATAACCATAAAATAAAATTCCAAGAATCTCCAAACAATTAAAGAAAAATATTTGAAGGAAACAAATTTTATGATCCTATTACGTTTTTCGGTGTGGAAAAGTGTCAAGAAAGATGAGAAGTGATTTCACAATGTTGGAGTATTGCTGGGCTAAGGTTGTTCTTGAGCTAGTCGTGGAACTAATGGAACTCCATGGGTAGATTAGTTGAGATTTGAACTCTACAGAGAAGTCTTCAGGCTCGTTAAATATCTTCAACTACAAAAAAACATTGTTTTGGAGTGAGGATCTTGGGGGAGAGCCAAGACATCATTTTCTGACTCGTGGTTGGGAGGATAGTTTCCCGGAATTCAATCATACATAGATAACTTATTTAAGAAGATTTTGATTTAATTTTTGATACCCTAGTTTACAAATAATTTATCCTTACATAAGTCAATAGAAGGTCTGGGTAAAGGTAGACTTGTTTTCTATAGAGAGAGATTGGTATATTATTAGACTATTTTGAAAGGAAAGCTAGTTTGTATAATTATTTTTACATACCATTGATTTTCTATCATATTTAGAACAATAGAAATATGATATATTTAATGAAGGCTGTGGAGAAGTAATAACCATGCATTTCATTCTTGTAAATATACTGTAAAGGATTATAAAGGATTATAACAGAACAGTGGTATAGTTTTAACATCTACTGGAAATATAGAATTGATGTACACTACATCTTCAGAAATACCAAACAAGAACATTGTGGGTCGGCTAGTTTACAAAGAATGAACAACCAATGATTCCATAGAATGAAAGATAAACATAAAAAACTAAAATACTATAGATAAGTTAGCATAATGTACTCTCACATTTATTCTCACAGCGAGTCGCAGGACAACCAAGAACAGTTCTGAGCCAAGAAACATTAATATGGAAGCCAAGATGGCCAATTAGTAAACTATACAAGTACAATATTAAGACAATTTAAAAGAATATAATTTATTATTACTCTTTCAAGAGCATTCACGTGAGACAATAACTTAACAGTCGAAAATGATTCATATGATTAAAGAAAAAAATATATAGGTATCAGTTCAACGTTTTTAAAAATAAACAAAAACCAAATGAAGGTCATGAAGATCTTCCATTACCATCGATTGGAGGAGAAACTGTCTCAAAATTCCAATCAAAGAGTCAACAGAATATGTAAAAAGGATTTATTGTGAGAAACCCAAAAAAAGGGGAGAGCTAAAAAGATGTAACTAAAATGGGGTGAATCCCAGAACAATATTAAACTAAACTCAAACAAATATCAACCCTTAGTATGTGGTGGACGTTTTCGATTTGGAAAACAATAAACCCAATTCATTTCTAGCAAAGGTCACACTGTAGAAGTTATAAGCACCTGGGACTCGAAGCATTGTGGAGGAGGGCCACGAAATTCTTCAGTAGTGTCACTGGAGGTTGAACCAAGAAGTGAAAACACTTCACCAGGTGTATACCTTGCACAATAATAACACAAGGGCCATGAGAACTCGATTCAAGAATTAAGCATGTGAAAATAAAACTGGAAACGTAGCATGAAAACCCCATCCCAGAGACACTTAAGTGCTCGGTAAATGTCTGCAAGTAAGTGAAATTCCTTGAGGAAAGCCTTCGTAGCCATACTTGCCTACAACCAAGGAGAAAAAGGTTGATTCTTAGTGAACAAACAAGAAGAAGGGTAGCATTAATACAAAACCGTGAAGAGAAAACTTGCAATACATGCAATTAGTTCACAAAAGGCTTGAATCATCAACCTTGAAAATGATTTAATAAAGCATAAAACTTCTCGGTTAGAGACAAAGGTAAAGGCCAATTACCGAGCTGTAGAGGTGGCAGAACCAAACCCTGGCACCAACAAAGAAAAATAGCGGAATGGAAATAATGGTTGGGGTATTCGTTACCCTAACAACCTTGAGAAACATTACCACCATTGGATTAACTGACCAAGGGTCCACGATATTGGTTATCGCCAGGTGTAAACAGATGATGGAGTGGGAAACCCGAAGTGAGGCTAGTTGCAAGGTAACAAATAACACTACCATCGTAAACATTAACTCAAAAACTTGCAATGTGCCAAATACGTAAGTATTCATAGAATAAGGACATAGTACATGATCCCAAGAGATCTGATGTTGTAAATAAAACCCAAATCGAGTGCCAATTATTAAATTTTGTACATTAATACAATCAAATCAAATCATGTCATATGAGATTTAGGTCATAATCATTAGTAAAAATACATTATCGATTTAATAATGTTCAAAACAAAAATAATATAATGTTTGATACTATTATAATGGCCAATATTATAATGGTACAATGTGAAAACAATTATTTTTTTACCTGTCAAATATTTAGAATTTGTACATGTGACTAGTGGTATCAGAGCTTAGTTTTGAACACTGAGGCCAATGATGGGAAACTAAGAAAATAACATGAATTGTATTAATGCACAAAGAAATAAAGGGAGCAGGGATAACACACGATGTGACAAGGGGTAGGACCTTGGAATCGATCTGAAGCATCATTTTGTGAAGGCAATCTCGAGTTATGGATACAGCTGGGAGAGGATTTTCGTCAAGAAAATGATGCACTATTAAAAACTATGTAGCAACTATGAGCTGAAATGGTTAATCTGAGGGAAGATAATGAAAAACTAAGACATGACAAGAGTGAGTTCTGAAAATTTTATCTGATAAACAAGACGAGCAAGGACCTAATCCCAGTTTAAGTGATGGAAATAAAACCAAAACCTTCAAGGAAAGCGAAGGTCATACTGAGTCAAAAGGAAGGTCTGAAAATATTTCCAAAGAAAAAGGAAATAAGAAGCATCATTATAAAGTATGTTATGTTTTGATACTATTATTATAGTTTAAAAGTAATTTAAAAATAAATAATAATATTTTTGGTTTTTTCCATCAATAAAAATAAGAAAATTATATTATAGTATAGAAAATGTATATAACGTTATAAAATTACATGATTGTTTTTTAAAGGGAAATTATGTGATACGCCTTAAGTGTTCCCTACTTCATAGATCCCATTTCATTTGGGGTCAAAAACCTCTTATCAATATTAATAGATCAATCATCCAAAGGTAAACCGTACGCCTCTCTTGTTCTTTATTGATCATTTCATAGTTGTATGTAAACTTAGGTTCAAAGGCGCTTACTATACTTTAGGGACAGAGAAGGTGTGCCGTGTGAAGATGTTACGAATGAATGTGAGAGAGAGAAAATTTATTTTGTTTTATGTTTATTAAATATTAAGGGAAACTAAATTACATATAAATTATTTTGAAAAAATAAATATTTATAGTATAATTTAGATGATTTGGAGTTTTTTTTTTCATTATTTTATACATTTAAAATTAAGATAAATTTATAATTTATAATTAATTTTATATTTAAAAATTGTTATTTTATGAATTTCTTTTTTAAATTGGTATTTACAGAAATAGTAATTGAGTTGGGTCATATTTATATTAGATGAGGGCAATTATCACTCTAACATGTAAGCTTTTAAGTATGTTCCCTTTATAAATGCCAGTAAATAAGAAAACTTGAACCTCAAACCTTCTAACAGATAAAATTTAATTTTCATGTCACAACTAAACTCGGAGCATATACTCTTCTTTGTAATATTAATAGATCATAGGGTGAGTAAATAAAATTCATGATCAATAAATCGTATATATATATCTATATATATATATATATATATGATATCAATTCGTTCTTATTATAGTTATGTGATGTGCTATGTTTTAATATTATGAAATACCGTTTTATTATTAATAAAAATAATAAAATTATATATATATATATATGAGATTGCAATTTTCTTTTTCATGTTTACATTTCGAAGCCATCACATCCATATAAGTCCAATTTCGAACAATTGTGAACTTAGCAAATAACAAAGCGTTTCCAAATCAAAACATGATTTTAAGTAAATAAAAATAAAAATAATAGTAATCATTTTTAATTTCAATCAAAATAAAATACATAAATGATACGATTAATGATGATTAACATCCACTAAGACCAATGTCGTCTATCACACTTCAAGAAAAGAGAGTCTAAGTGTTATTCTTCAAAATATTGTTTATGTGATCAAAGACCAGGGAAAGAACCATTCCAATATCGCTATAGTTGTGCTGGCTGAATAAGTCAAGAATATTGGAGGTGTGACTAATGATACGGAATCGAGAGTGGATGTGAACAAGATTTGGGAAGTCTAAAAGGAATTTATTTTCATCTTTCACCTTCTTAGTATCACAAATCTGACAAATTCTATTGTCCAAGGGAGTCTTAGGAGTAGACCACCTTTCGGTATCACTCCAAAGTTCATGAGATTTATACTCCTTAGCATCCCACATATTGTCCTTAAAACTAGAGGTAATAGTATCTTTGATACTGTCCTTGCTTCCCATGATGATCTACTTGTTAATCCCCCAAAGTTTGAGCCAATACTGAGCATCCTGATGCCACCCACGCCTGAGGTATAGGTGGTGGTTTTGACTAAAGTTAAAATCAAGTTTTGGGAGCGTCTTAGATTCCTTATTGTGAGTATTCTTCTTATACATCATATATTTAAACATGGCTACACTTTCAATGGGGGGCATCCCAGCTTCGATCAAGAGGGTAGGATAGGGAGTATTTCCCTTGATCTTGACATTATAGGTTATGAATTCCTTCTGGATCATCTCAATATTCCTCCACAATTCCCTAAATATACTACACCCCCAAACTTCAAATCTGTATAAGATAACAATGATGATGAGAGTCTGAAAGAGGAACCTTTTTTTACTCCAAATGTAAAGATCATCTCACTTATAGTAGTTTTCAAGATCATAATAAGCTTTCCAAACTCGAATAATAATTTTATTGATGCTATAATTCTAGTTGAGCTGATGAGGAAAGTCAATACACAAATATTTATAAGAAGAAACCTGTTCAAGACAGTGGTTATCATAAATGAAACTACCATGGGTTATCCTTTTGGATTTAATGATCATGACTTTAGTCTTTTCGGTATTAACTGTCATACCCATCTTGGAACAGTAGACATGAATAGTGTTGAGCTGGTTGTTTAGTTCATCGTGGCTCCTTGCAATAGGAATGATATCATTAACATAAAAGAGAAGACTATTGATAATACCAGTGAGCTCAGTGCCTTTGTAGCCTGCTATTTCTAGACACTCCTCTAGTTTATCGATGTAAATACCAAAAAGGGTAGGGGAAAGGGAAAAACCTTGCTTAACCCTTATATTACATTTAATATCTTTAGACCACCCTTTGTTGGTCTTAAGCTTACTAATGATAGTCTCGTAGAGGAGGATCATAACAATTGTCAGTTTAGGAGGAACCATGATCTCTTCAAGCATCTCCAAGAGCTTATCTCGAGGGCCAGTGTCGATTTTACTATTGCAACATTCCTCTGTGATGATCCTAAGGGTGACAAGGTGGTCGATGGTTGAGTGATGTCTCCTAAAACTAGCTTTCCCTTTAGCTCTTTTACCCTATTTCTGAAGCCAATAGCTAAGTTTTCTTTCCAAAATTAGCCCATAAAGCGTGGCTGTGTTGTGGCTAATCATAATGGTCCTATAGTTAGAGAGAACACTTTTGTTTGTTTTTTTAAAGATAAGCATAATAAGGCTTTGCATCCAAAGCTTAGGGAAGCCATGATTTATAGCCAAATTGAGAATCTTGGGAAGATGTGGAATGAGGATAAATTTTCTCATTTTAAATATCTCAACTTGGTAACCTTCAATATCTTTGGCTTTCCTATTAGCGAGCTTATTAATCCTAGACTCAATGCCTTCCAGAGAAAAAATATCATTCTTAATAGGTGTCTTTAAGATGATTCCCATGGTGTTCAGAGAGTCATAAAACTTCTTAAGGTAGTTATCCCAATTTTCTACAGGGGTAGAATGATTATCTTTAGTTTTACGAACAAGCACATTCTACCAAAACTTCCTGGGTGCAACATTAGAAAGGTGGAGAATATGGTCTTGTCTCTTATTAATATATGACCTCTTCTTCCTCATAGTGAGAGATTTATATATACTTATATTCTAGATCATAATGTTTTCATTAGCGACATATCTAATTTCTTTCCTGGAAATTTTACAATCTTTGTCATACCAAGGATTGGAAGTTCTATTATTTTTCTTATATGAAGCCTTATTAGTGAATTTGGTAATGGTGGTGGAAATGGTAGTAGTAAAATCGTAATAGATTTGATCAATGTTGTTATTATAAGTCAGGGAGCCTAAATTCCTTTCCAAATCCCTTAAGAAAAGGTCGAACTTACTTCTATTGAAGTGAATGTGACTTTTTATTTTAGTGTTCTCCTACATGTAGGTGGTATGCATAACAAGATTCAGGGATAAAGACAAAGTTTTGTGGTCAGAGTCAGGCTCATACTCATTAATAAGCTCAATGTTTGTAATATGGTTGAGGACATGGATGTCATAGATCGCATAATCAGGATTGTTGCTACCCAACCCATGGGAATAGGTCATCTTATCAAAGAGAGGCCATTTATTAATACCATTGTAAATTATTAGGTCTAGGAACTACAAAGTTTGAGGATCTCGGTGCGAAATAAGTTCTCTATTATGTCTTTAGATTTTCTCCTGAATATATTAGCTAAGTGACCATCCTCATCAAGTCATAAGGGGTCAAGGTTAGATTTGTTAGTTAACATAATAGCTTTCTTAGTAGGAGTCTGAGCATTAAAGTCTCCAAGAAGGATATTGCATTAATTCCTTATGTTGTAGATGCATTTTTATAAGGGATTGAAAGGAAAGTCCTTATCCGGGTTTTTTTTCTTATAGTATGTAGAGCTGATACGGGTGAAATAGCAAGTTGCAAGTAAGATCCTATTGGTTGTAGAATCAAAGATCTCTATCCAAATGTATTGATCAAAGGGGTCAGTTTTATGAAGTTAGATGTGAGAGGAAGCAATGTTCCTAATATAACATGCTATATCACCAAAACCTCACCTGGAGGATTTATTATTTGAGGCAGACCAAAGAGTGAACCCGTCAAGGTGAGCGACCCTAGATTCATCATGCTTCCAAGTTTCAACCAAAAGAATAAGATAAATATCACCCGTGATCCAGCTTAACATAGGACCTTTACATCATGGAAAACCACGACAGTTCTAGAAGAGGATCCAGAGTGATGTTATTCCCTATTTATCATTCATGTTTGGGACTCTGTCTCTAATAATACCTATTCTATTCCTAATGATTTCCCATTTCCCTTCCTTTCTTGCCTCTTGACTTTTTGTACTTCTTTCCTAAGTTCAACTTCGTCTTCTGGAATGACATTCATTTTAGGCTTGGAGATTTCCTAATTATATCTAATTTATGGTCGTTACAAGTAACCTTGACATATATTAGTCTATGTTTATGCTCAAGTATCTTTCCTATCCTTATTGCTTCAGTGAGAGAAGTTGTTTGAATTTGAGTTTTTGTATTTAATTGTTGTTTAAATAATTCTAATGTGTCTTGATTGTTTTGTTCTTCTATACCAACAATTATAAGGTGTAAGGCTCTTTGTTGGCGCTCATGGTTGAGTATAATTAGTTTATTAATTTCTTCTTTTATGGGTTTAATAACTAATTTATTCTATGTGTTATTTAGGGCTAAGTTATTATGTAGTTGTTCTTTTAGATTTATAATCTCATTTTTTAAAGTGTCATTTTCTTTAACCGTTTATTGTTTTCTATGTTCGATTTCTAGAATTCTACCTTTCATTCCATGGAGTTTAGTCCCGAATGAGAGTATTTTCATTTCTCACGATTTATGGTTATTGTCAAGAATTATCTTTAATTCTATCTTAAAATGTTTTTCTCTTTCTTCTCTTCATCTTTCTAAAGATTCTCTAGGGTAAGTTTACATGGTCTCCTTTGCTAGAGGGGGGTTTAGAAAGATGAGGAGAAGTACTCATAGTGAAAATAAGAAAAAATTAACAAGAGAAAAATAGGTGGGAACATATGCACCTAGCAGAGTTGTTAGTAGTTGAATTGATGCTTCCAGATTTATTCGTAATTGACTTGTAGATTGCCGCCATTTGAGTGTGTGTTCTCTAATAGCTATGGGCCTTTTGATGCTAAATTTCCTTGTACAAGAATTCCACCCTGCTTCGAACTTGATTATCCATGTCTAAGCCCTTCATATGTTGTTTACAAAATTCACATCGTCCATGCGTGGTCGCAGAAATCCATTGATCACTAGTTTGAATGATTGAAATCCTCACAAAAAACAAGCCAAATTTGATTCCTACGATTTCAGTGACCCTACAGTCTTTGTAGAATTATCTGTTGTAGGTTATGGTTGTAATATGAAGAGACCAAAACTAATTAATAGGGAAAAGATGTTATTTTGCAAATTATTATGATATTTTTTTAATTAATATGAATTTTGAAGAAAATTAATATTCCACCATGTTAAATTCTATTCTCTTTCTCACATATTGTTTTTTATAGAAACTCTAATTATCTATATATGTAAAATGCCTTTGTAAAATAAAAAGTATTTAGAAATTATAAATATATATATATATATATATATATATATATATATATATATATATATATATATATATATATATATATATATACTTTTTAAATTAATTAAGTTGACAAATATATATATATATATTTTTCTAAATAAGATTTAGAGGATTTTAATTTAATTACGGATAATTATTAGATGGATAGTAGGGATTTAATCTCTATGGAATATTATTAAATATTTTTAGTAATAGTTATAATTCAATGGTTGATATTTACCTCCAAAAGAGTTATGCTCATTTTCCCTTTTTAATTTAATTGATTAGTTAAGAAAATGTCATACGAATATGTGTCATATGAGCATTAGTTAAAGTTTTTAAGGATGTTGTATTAGAAAGCAATGGTATATATTTAATCTCCATGGATTATACTATAATATTCATAGTGAATATGTATCTCCAAGTTAGTTATGCTATTTAATTACTTATTTGAAATTAATTAATTTAAGAAAATGTCATATCAACAAGTGTCATATTGGGTATGTGTTTTCAATAAGTCATGATATTAACCATGGTATTGTAATGAAATATATTTATAATTTAAAGACTTTCATGGTAAGGTGGACGTGAATCTCCATGGTTAAGAATATTGTTTAACTCATATAATAATTTTTTTAAATAATAATAATAGTAAAGTTATAATTTGGTTGATTTTTAGGATTTTTTTTAATCTCATAATTTGAGATGTATTTTGGGATAAGTGTTATTCTATTTATCTTGAATTAATGCCTATTGGAATTAACCAACAATTTAAGTAATAAGTTTGTGCTAGTTATACTATTTTTTTTTTTAATCTATCATAAATTCACTATTCTGAGGCCAATATACATTTACTATTTAATGTTGGAAACCAAGTTAATACTGAGAAGGTTTGGGGTCAATCAATATTAAGGATAATTTTAAGTATTATTATTACCATATTTACGAAGTAAGGTGTTCCCATTTGAGAACAACTCCCTGAGTTGCCACTCTACACTGGTCTACACTATTGGATCGACTGTTAGACAATTGAAGAATATCATGTCATCAGATTGATATACTTTCATAAATTGATACAGTTACAAGACATGCCATATAACCCTGATTATGGGGAGCTTGGCCTTCGCATTTACGATTGACAACTCAACTTCCTAGATGCGAGGAGACAGTGAACGAGGTTGATTAGCAGCGATGGTAGCACAAATGAACCCTAGTTTTGGAGTAAAGAATGTGTAGAAGGTTCCATTTGGATGATTTCTGACTTTGATACATCGACGAAGAAAACCAAGCTTATAAATATGTATGATAACCAATGTGTCCATACTTCCGATTACATATCAATATTTATTAACTAAATACTGATAATTCCCCTTAACCCAATGGGGTGCGATGTTTATGGACCCAAGCTCACATAATGGATAGAAAAAAAGATGAAAACCCCTACAATGTCACCATCTCATAGCTCGAAGGTATGACAGTGGACCAGACACAAGATCAAAACCCTTGCAACGTCACAATGTCAGAGCTTGAAGGCACGACATGTAATAATGGCAAGGTTTTCAAGCCAAGTGTCATGGGATTTGGACTCAGTGGATAAATCTTTCCTTTCATTTCCAAAAACACCAATTTACACTCCCTTGACATGTCAGAAAACTATTTAATCGGTGAGATACCAAAGGAGTACAAGTATCTAGTCAATCTTGTAGTCTAATTCCTCTGTCGTGAATCGTCTATGCTTATCTAGATGTTAAATATCTCTAGGCCAAGAGGCTAACAGGAAAAGATGGTAGAATTTGGATATTCAAGGACTGGACCCACTCTAGATCAGACTCATGTAAGTACTACAGTGAAAGGTAGTTTTGGGTACCTTGGTCGTGAATACTTAATAAGGGAGAAACTGATAGAGAAATATGATGTCTATTCTTTTGGAGTAGTGTTACTTAAGGTATTATGTGAAAGTTCATCTTTGAATCTTTTTATATCCAAAGAACAAGTCAATATAGAAGAGTTGTAAATACACTGGCAGAAAAAGGGTGATCTTGAAAAAATCATTGACCCTCACCTTATTGGGACCATCAACCATAGTTCCCTAGAAAATATTAGGGTAACTAAGGAAAAGTGTTTGTTAGAGCATGACATCGACAAACCTTCCATGGGAGTTGTTCTATGGAACTTGGAATATGGATTTACACTTGAGGAGAAAGACATGCAAAATGATCCAGATGAGAATCGTACAGATCATATCACAAATGTTCCTTTGCGCTACCCAAAGCCTGAGAGTTTTGGTCTAAATTTAGTGTGACTTCAAGCCTTGTATGAAAGTTATCAATTTATAGGTTTCATTAATGAGCTTGTGGAATTTTGGAGTTCTCAATATCCCACAGAGGGATACTTATGAGAATTTACCTCTTGTTTGAAACATTTTCTTTTTTAGTGGATATGACACATAGTGGATCCATACCATCTTGGTGCAGTGGTTCCTTACCTTGATATGTTTGAAAAAGATTCATGGCAAGTTGAACACACAACACTCGTGGATTTGGTTTGGGAGGAGAGCTAGAGTTACTATGCAGAAGAAATTGAGGGCACATGCAATATGTTCCTTTGCGCTACCTACAGCCTTAGACATTTGATACTAGAATTATTAGTAGAGGTGTCGGTGGAAGTGATTGATGATTTAAAATATTCAAGTACAAGTGTTGTGTTCCCACAATTGGTGAATCCTCGTGGGAGGTTATCACATGACAATTTCAATTTAGAATGCATCTAACTAGATGCAGATTACTAGACAAATTCGTAGTTAGATCCATGAATTTAGGTTCCCTATCCTATATCCTGGTTACATCAAACACCAAAACAAAACTTTATGTTTCAAACTTCAAGCTTCAAAGGGAGATAGATCCATGCTATTTGATTTTTAATATTTTTTCTTTGTTTTCTTGATGTCTCAATCTTATATTATTTCACATTTTAATTTTTTTATTTTTTGATGATTTATTTTAAATTTTAAGCCTGTCAAACGTATTGTAGCTTTCCTTAGGAAACTTTCAAATATTCCATGTCTAAGTTTCATTTCACTTTTATGCTTTATATGATCTTTTTTCCTCTTTATGAATTATCCATTGGATGGAAACCAAAATTTGATTATATTGGATGATAGTTACAATGCTTTAGTTTTCTTTTGGGGTGTTTGCAGTATGGGTTAAATTTTGAGCCCTTCTCTAAGATAGCTAATTACAACTATCACACTTAGATTCATCTGCCAAGAAGCTTCTTTAAATATTCTAAATATACGATCATTGATACTACATGTCCTTTCGGAGGATGTTGAACATTCAAGAGTGTGTAAATTTTTCCTCTATTTCTTTCTTCAATCTTTTTGTTCAGTGAAAGCATGCAAGATTGGTTGAAGCTCCAGTAAAAATAATTGTGGAACTATTAGTTTTATTTGCTTCTAAAAGCCCATTTTCTAGAAGCTTCCTTGCTTTCTCTCTACACAAGTCTTAGAGTGTTAGTAAGAGAGGAAAAAATGTGTGATTTTGCTTCGAGTTAATGTATGGAGTTTTGAGTGTTGTATGCTTCCTCTTTTTTATTCATATATTCAATAAGCTATGTGTCCATTGATCTAGCATAAGGAATATTTCTCTTCTATGTTTCCATTTCATCCCCACTGAGGGCTTTTCAGTGAAAATAATCAGGATAAGAAGAGGGGATAACAGAGAAGGAACATAAGTATTTAATTAAGTAATCGAATCCAGAAATCAAAAGAAATTAAAAAATAGTTACAAAATCTTGTAAGTATATAGTTTCCACTGAACATCCGACCATTTGAAAGTCCTAGCATCACATTAAGAAGAAAGCACAAGTCCATTCTACAAACTATCATATGTCGTAACCATTAGAATTTTGAGCCAACAATATTATTCACCAGAATTTGTCACTTCCCTAGAAAATAGAAAAGGATTTCCCCTGCCATCACTCACAAATGCCTTAAACTTAATATTTGTAGTTCCCATCATTAGGAATCCAAGCTAGTAGGAAGAGTAGAATCCCATCACATCCTTCTCAAGGGTAGTGCACAAGATTAATTTGATTTTCATTCTTCATGCATGAGAACCATCTGTATCATGCCTTCTTATAATGCATTCTATGTTTTAAGCAACTGCACAACCACTACCTCCATTATGCTTGAACTTTCTCCCTCACAAGGAAATAAATCCACAATCACATACATATGTTGGGGGTGATTGAGTTTGGTGCAGACAAACAAAGTAGGAATAAAAACCATTTCTACATCGGTGGAACCCCCGAATTCATTGACCCAAACATTCACATAAAATTTCAAGATGCAACATCTAAATAGTAAAATATAAAGGAAATAAATCCAAAGATTGCTCTTAGCGAAAATGTCAATCTCAGGTTCTTTATTCAGTAGGCAAGCACTCCTTGCATATCATCTCCTTTTATAATGTCTTCAAGCACCACCACTCCTTCCAATGTTCTGAACTTTCTTCCTCACGAGTAAATAAAACCACAGTTACATACATATGTTTGGGATGATTGAATTAGGTGGAGACAAGTAAAGTGGCAATAACAACCATTTGTGCATGGGTGCAATCCCTAGCTTGATCGACAGACATCACAAAAATTTCAAGCTTCAATACATGTAACTTAATGCATACATTCCCAAACAATGCTCTTCTTAAAGCAATCAATCGTAAAATATTCATTCTTCTTGATGAGCTCCTCGTGTATCATGCAAAACTAATCCCTCCATGCACTTGAAATTTCTCCCAGGTGACCAAATAAAACAACTATTAGACACATTCTAGGGGCGATTGTGTTAGGTGCAGGCAACTAGAGTAGGAATAAAAACCATTTGAGCATGCATTAAATACCTCGCTTCATTGAACCTGACATTAATAAAATTTCAAGATTCAACACTACAACATAAACAGAGATAGTCTAAAATAGTTCTCTTAACAACATAATCAATCGTAAATAGGCCAACTTACCTCTACAATGCTACTAACAGATCTGATTGTTTCCACAAAAGTTGATGCTAAATCATTATCGCCCTAACATCATGAATATTATCCACAAGCATAGAGTCCATCGTTGAAAATATGAATGAAAATTAGGACAAATGTGAAGGTTCTTAAATAACCAGCCATGATAAGTATTAATAAGCCCAAATGCAATGGCCATATTCTCACTATAATGAGATAAAGCATGCTTCTTCTTTAATGGTTCTTTACGTTTTTTTGGGTATTCACAGTATTAGTTAACTTTTAACACCTTCTCCAAGGTAGTTAATTAATACTATGACACTTAGACCCATCTTCCAAGCCACTACTTTAAATTTTCTAAAGATATGATCATTGGTATTACATGTCCTTGCTGAGGATGTTTAACATTCAAGAGTGTGTAACTTTTTTCCTCTATTTCCTTCTTCAATCTATTTGGTCAGTGGAAGGTTCCAATGTTTGTTGAAGCTCCACTAAAAATAGTTGTGGAACTATTAGTTTTATTTGTTGCTTCAACTCTATTTTCTAGAATATTCCTTGTTTTCTCTCCACACAAGTCTTAGAGTGTTAGTAAGAGAGACAAAACCATGACCTCCTATTTTGAGTTAATATATGGAGTTTTGAGTATTGTGCATTTCTACTTTTTGTTTCATATATTCAATTAGCTACGTGTTTATTAAGCTAGCATACAAACAATATTTTGAGAGTTCATGAAATTACCAAGGTGTAGGGTCAGTAGTTTGTAGGTTTGTTTATTTATAATGGAATTTTAACCGGAACTTCATAAAAATTGGTCATAAGGACTATTTCCCTTTTGAATTGAGTTATGTTGCCACTTTATCCCCAGTGAGGGGTTGTCATTCAAAATAATATTCATAGGAATCGCGGATAATAGAGAATGAATGAGGTAGAAGTTGATTGTGAATTCAATTTAATGACATCTCATTGGTGTAGTCCTGATGAAGGCCTTAAGCAAGTTTGGCTCTCACAATGATTTAGTGTGCATGTTAATATTGGTTCCAAATATTGATAGTGTTGTAAATCTGTCAACCAAGGGGATCCCCCCAATATTAAGTCCCAACTAGAGCTCACTTTGTTTGGTGTAGGAGTGCCATCTAGTATAAGGCCCAGTTGCAATATACTTAGAGATTCGCCTTGGCTCTAGATCTCAGCACATGAGAATCTTACACTAATATATTCAAAAAACAAAGTAAGGGTGCTTGGCGAGTGCGTAATGTAACTTTGTCAAGGTTATCTTACTACAAAAGCGGGGGAGAAAAGTGAACCTCTAAGTGGAGGTAATAGTACCACCAGGAAGAGACACAGGTGAACTAGGAAGGTCTATCCAACATCCAGCTAAATAGTCCAAAGTGGACGCGATAGTCATTAAAACCAAAGTACAAGGGAAGACTCATCCATCATCCAATAGAGTAGTCCACAACGGATGTGACAGGCATTATGAATAGTAAGAAGGGAATATTTGTCTAGTATCCTGTGGAGTAGTCCATAAGGAGGAGACAATAGTGATAACCAATACAACACATTCCCAACAAAGTAAGTACTAAAACAACCAAAATAGTTCAACTATCTTAGTACATGTGAAACAAACATGAATTACAAATGTTGAAATAATAGTCTTACAAACATCCGCAAGACATGTATGAAAACGTGTTGGCCTAAACACACTTTTGTGTTAAGAAAAAGTTACAACACACATATTTACATCATACATCACTAGCCCCAGTAGTGGGACATTTGAGCCACTCCACGCTCCTCAAAGAACTGACTAAAACTCTCTATGCTTTGTGGGAGGAGCCAAGGTGAAAATTCATTTGCTCATATAATGAGGGGGTGTATATAACCACGAGTGATGCTTGACCCTTGTGACTCTTCGACTACCCTCATGACTATTCAACTTCCTATAACTTTTCAACTGACATGACTCTTTATATTTATGTTTGTCCATTAGACTTCTATTTCACATTACATTCGATTTAGAATGGACATGGCACATAGTACTGATGTGGCCTTTGATAACTCATAACACAACTTGAAATGAGACTATTGACATGGAATAGGTTTCTGAGGTGAAAATGTGAAGCCACTATTGCTATTGAGTGATAGGTATGTTTTGGGATGCACTTTCCCTTCTCCTCTCCATAGCTTGATGATGAGGGGTCTTCAATTATCTTTGGTTTTTGGAGTTAGTTTCATGCATGTGTTCCATTTTCTTGTACTTGATAAGCTCATTTTTCCATCCAGATATAAGTGATTCTTTTAGCATTTCTACCCCTTCTTTTGCTTCTTCATAATCTCCCGATGATATAGCAGTGTACATGTTCCTGCAATTCACTCACGACGGGATGACATCAAATCCAAAACCTACTTGTCTAAGATGATGGATTGTTATGCATGGAATGAACCTAAGACAATTGATAATATGGGAAAGAGAGCCCTGTAATTGCACATTTTGCAATTCCGTTTGAAAGGGAGGGAGACTGGTAACCGAGACTACGTAGAGCATAGCTCAGGCTTGGCTGAGGAACTCCTGAGCACTGTCTTCACTGTTGGGGAAAATTGCACAAAGGCCACTAGGAGACAAAATTGCGTAGTTGAGATAATTAATGGTCGGTGCAAAGTGGGACCCTAGGAGGAAGGTTTGTGTAGTTTTCTAAGGGAAGGTAGGACTGGGTAGTAGAGAGATCAAAGAGGATAGATCTGCATAGTTTTTGAGATCAATGTCTTGATTTAGGGAGGACACTAGTGGACACTTCGACGTAGTTATGGGATGTAAAGCAAGCTAGGTTATCTACACATCCCAGGGTTACAACAGGAAGGGAGGAAGCTTGATGACTGATTTTGCGAAATGCATAGTTTAGATTAGGCTTGAGGCAGCTTCTATGCAATTCTTGGAGGGAAGGCAAGGGGTTCAACTTTGGGATTGTGTAGTACAATTGTCCTGGAAGATAGTCTCTACACACTGCGTAGTTCTAGGTAGAAGATTAACATCACTGAGGGTTGAGACTGCACAGTGTAGTTCGGTCGGGGTCTAGAGAAGTGGACTTATCTGGTCAGAAGGATTTTCAGGAAAATAGTTAAGTGTAGGAGGCAAGTTAACTTATGAGGGACTTGAAATTGTGATCACACGCTTACCATACTTTGATGACATGGCAACATAGACCACTGGATCAACAAGATAAAGCATTACCCTCTTTGAGATTGTTTAGAACTAAAAGCGACAAGTGCGACACTTGAGATATACCTCGGGACGACTGTGACGACACTTGTACAATAGTGCTTAAAACTTTGTGTATGAGTGTGATAGGTGTTTACATGGCTGGGAAAACTCGTATACATAAAGACCAACCTTAAAGGTCACTAGAAAGGTTTGCAAACATGACATAACAACCAAACATATCAAAATATGACAATTGATCCAATAAGTGAAAGGGAGCAAGACACTTAGAGGAAACACATGGAATGATTGTTACTGCTTGCAACCATGCATGTCATTGAGGACATAATGATATTAAAATGATAAGATTTCCTTCATGCTACACTAAGAGATGAATTTCAAAAGATGCTTTTCATTTTCCATAAGTACCCGCCAAAGGGTTATGCATGAGATGAAGTATTCATGCAGTGCAGAACTTCTATCATACCTTGGGTTCCTTGGTCTGCTTATCATTCTCCTCATCTCCTTGAGATCCATCTAGCATGTCATCCTTCTTCGTGGCAACTAAGAAACACAATTGTGCAATTTAATTGTGCATTGACTGCTATGGGATGAGGCCCTGGGAGGGCACGTTTCTATAGTTTCAGCGGGCAGTGATCATTGTGGGATGAGGCCCTAGGAGGACACATTTGCATATTTTTAGGATGCAAGGTAGATTGGGCAGCTGAGATGCCTAAAGGAAAAAAATACGTATTTTTTGGAGATAGTGGGTTCTGTCTAATGCAAGGACACTTGAGGAAGCCACTACACAGTTCAGGAAAACTAAATGAGGCTAGGTTGCTAGGAAAAATCCAGATCTTTGTTAAGTTTGGGATTAGTGGAACCGTTTGAAAACTTATAGAACCTTACTATGATCACACACTTGAACACTTAGTTATATAACCTAGACCATCTAGAACATAAAAAAACATATTTCTCTTAATGTAATAACCTTTGTGGTAGCTTAAGACAAGTGTGGCATCGATGATAGAGTTTGGGAAGAAAAAGATGACACTTGTGCAAGAGTGCATGGAATGAGTGTGAAACATGTATATATGATGAAAACAACCCATTCTCACAAAGATTTCCCCTTGAAGAAAAATAAACTTCCCTTTGCATAACAAGCAATAATACCCATGCCCAAAGATGAGACATACTATACATGGATAAAAATGTGAATGACTCTTATGATCGAAGAGGGGTTCTTGAGATCATCATATTACTAGTAAGTCACTAAGGAACGTTTGATCACAGGATCCATAGTAGGCTCCAAAATTTAAGTGTACGAAAAAAATTTGGAGGGTGTTCCTAGAAGACTTATATAATTGGTTAAAAAGGCTGAAAGTGCAGGATTAGTCAGGGGGACCAATGTCAGCTCGCCACAACTGGACTCTCTCAGACCTCATATAACTCCAATAGTTAGACAACAATCTGACCAGAGCAGTCAACTTTTGGATAAAGAGTATAGTGGAAGGGTATATAGTCAAGTTTTCTACCAAAAGTTATCAATCTTTCTCAAAGGCGAAAGTAGTGTTCAGGTCCATATTAAGAGGAAGGTTGATGAGGGAAGTGTCATTGTGGATTAAAATGTTCATGGTAGAAGAAGGACTACTACCCTCAGCTACCATGGAGATGGTAGTGTAAAACCCCAGTACTAACGGAAGGACCTAAGGGGAGAATGCTACCAGTTGGGGAATAGAGATGTTTTTGAAGGAATGGATGTGGAAGGGTTGCAGAAAACTAGAGATGTTAGGGCACAGATGAGAGCATTGTTATCCGACAAATGGAAAGAAAGAGTGGTTTAGACTCTAAAGAAGAGAAATATGGGACCCCAGCAAGTAGGAGCAGTGTCAGGAAAACCCCAAGAGGAAGGGTGAAGGAAAGAAGATGCAGTACAAGGCGAGATTGAAAACTGGAAAGACAAGAGCCATGATGATAAAGAGGATCCTTCCTTACAGGTTGCAAGAAGGATAGCAGAGGAAAAAATGTCGAGTGGTTACGAAGAGGAAAAGGAAGAGGACATGGGTAATGTCATGAGAATATTATTTGCCAAAGGAGAAGCATCCACTAGAAGTTAGCAATAATATCACCAAGGTACAAGTAGTATTCCTCTCGAGCTTCCCTTGGTGCCTTACTATAATCTGTAGAAATTTGTTATTAAATTAGCCAAAGAAATACAAGTACACAATGTGCGTGAGAAATATAAGGCCAGTTTCAATACAAGAAATAACAGGGGAACTAGTGGTATTAGTAACCTGGGACTACAAGGATCCCAGTAGCCCAGGAATATGGGGTTTATGTTATTGGCACATACCCAAGTAATCATGGTGAGATCTTTTACCAAATATCCAGAGTTTGTGGGTAGGGGAAACGAAGATGTGGAACAACACTGGTATCTCTGTGAAGCTATATGGAGAGCACGATAGACTCCAGACAACGTCAAAATGGTTGAATTCTAGACCATGCTAAGAGAGAGAGCTCTGTGTTGGTTTATAAAATGGGTAGAACAAAACCAGAATCCCATGATAGATGACATCAAGAGAGGGTTCGTACAAGAATTCAAAGTACCTCAGATTGACCAACAAGGGCTATCGGAGCTATGGGAAATCAAGCAGAAGGAAGGTGAAACTGCTTGGGAACCCATGGAAAGGTTTAAGGATGCCATTGCTAAGTTGAGTTACACTCTAGATCCTAATCACTAGAGGGACTGGTTCATCAAGGTGCTCTTTCCCCTTACAAGAATTCCACTGACGCAACAAAATTTTGGGACTCTCCAAGATGCTTTGGAGAAATTTTCATGCATAGAGGACATGGCTGGATACCCACATGAATATCAAGGAGGGATAGGTTTACAGGATCTGTTAATTGTGCGCCTTCAGAATCAGATCACAAATTTAATGGAGAAATTGAAGGATCTTCAAACAGTGCGGCCAGCCAGACCTAATGTATGGTGCACACAGTTCCTAGTGGAAGGACATGTCCCAAGATAATTCCCAAGGTTGCAAGGAAATAATCATCTGGGGGGGATTACAGGATCATTAGGGACCCCATCAACTGCAGGAGTTGTAGTAGCAGGAGCGTAAGGAGTTTCTCTCGAACGAAACAACCAGGAATATTGTGAGATCTGTAGGATGTATGGACATCTACCATAGACGTGTCTGATACTATAGAAGTACTCTAACATCCCTAATAAAAAATACTGTGATTTTTATGCATCGACAACACACCACACTAACCAACGCCGAGCACTGGATGGTCTAGAAGAACAGCTAGACAAGTCAACATTCAGGATTAATGAGTCCAATCGGGGAGGACGAGGAGGAAATGGGAGAGGAGGAAGAACGGGAGGAAGAGGCCCTATAATATGTTACAACTGTTACCAAGAGGGACACGTCGCTAGGGAATTCCCACTCCTAGGAGACCATGGTGTTCACAATGTGGAATTAATACTCATGCCACAGAGAATTGCCCAAAGCTCATTGCAAAGTGGGAGTAATGGACTAGACAGAGGGGGGATAGCCTGGTTAATGCTAAACCTTGTACCAACGATGGTGTTCCCACAACCAATATCAATATAGATACAAGAGGGGGAAAGAATATGGGGGAGGATCGTGGTATGGTGGACCCACCCTTGATCGTTAAGGAAAGATCCCCAAAGAAGTCATATCATCCTGAGTGAAAAAATAGTATTATCATGAAGTGGCTAGCTTATTCAAGGGGATGACCAAGATGAAGGAATACCAGAGACAAAATGGCCACACACTCGAGAACCATCATCTGATTGAAAAATGGTTTAAACTATTCCTTCAAATCATCGAAGATGAATACATGCTAAAGAAGTTGCGCAAAAGTTTACAGTCAGCTTTATTAGTGGAGGACAGGGAAGCATAACGATCATTTGCCAACTTACTAGAAAATCATACTAGCAGAGTGTGGCGAAACAAGAAGAGAGGCAAAAAGGAATTTTGAATCAATGCTCAGGTTGTAGGATTCCAAATCAAGGACACGATGTTGGACCTGGGATCGGATGTAAACATCCTACCTAGGAACACATGGGAGGCAATGGGGAAGCCATAACTGAAATGCTCATTGATTCAATTGATAATGGAAAATCAATACTATATCCTACCCATTGGAAGGCTATAAAATATAGAAGTATATGTTGTGGGGGTGAAGACGTACATCGATTTCGAAGTAATAAACATAATGGGACATAAGGACCCATATCCAGCGCTCCTTCAGATCGATTGGGCCTATGAAAAGTATGTTGTCATCAACCAAAAGAAATAATTGATGATTTTCGAAGAAGAAGAAATGAGAGTGATATGACCCTTGGACCCCTATCAAGGACCCGAGTTCATAGAACCTATAGATGACAGGGACAAGCTAGGAATGTTGGACCAACTATACACACTGACAATAGAAAAAAAGGAAGATTACATAAGTCCTACTACAAGAGAATCTTTCAACTGGAGGAGTATTCAGACCTTGGAGACTGGTTTGGAAGCTAGGTGGGATGCATGCTAGAAAGACATATATGAACTCAATACCAGACACTATGCAACGAAAGGCCAGATAAATTGGATAGGAGCAGAGCTAAGTGACTATCCCAACTTCCATGACATTGAATGAGTAGAAATATTCTTGAACAATGTAGACAAACAAATGAGGGAAGATGAAAATATTCCATTGCTTCATATCCCACTCCTTGACACACCAGCAAGGTGGTGGATAACACATTGCAACATACTGCGGGAATGGGAAGACATAAAGCAAGCCATGAGCGATAGGTTTGTTAGGAGGAAGACCGCCCATAAGATAATATGAAATACAGAGGTAATTCAAGTCCCAAGAAGCATGTAGAGGCCTACATAAAAATTTGGAAAAGACATGGGATCCCGAAAGAACTTTGGGTACATGTATTCATACATACTCTAGCTACCATTCCCCGAGCTTGATATGTGAAAGAGGAACTCCTTTGGAAAACAACGAATTGGGATGCTATGGAGGCACAATTCATTAATAGATTCTCATTCAGGAGTGATGATACATACATGACTAAGACACTGCATGCAAGTAAAGGAATTATGTTCACCCCATGACAGTTAGTTGAAGGTTGTATTGATGAAAATATCCTATAGTGTCTTTATGACACGAGTTCTCTAGAATATGCGACCTGCGACAAGGTGGATGCAGAACTAGACGAGGATGTGAAAGAAGGATTGAGACACCTGACCTTTGAGGAAACAAAAGGAAAAAGAGACATATAGGAATGTCTCTCAAGAGAAGGCCCTCACATTCTACTCATGAAGCTAAGAAAACAAAATATTGGGATGGAGGATAAATCCAAAATGGCGGTTGTGGGAGATTATTGGGATGAACAGACGACAAAAGAAATTTTTGACTTATGGAGTATTAGGACCTGTTTCCAGCGTCAGTGGTAGAACTAAAAGGAATAAGATGAGACATATGGGAGATGAAGATTTTTCTGAGGCCGGATGCCCGTCTAGTGAAGCATAGGCCGTATAGACTAAACCCCAGGGTGAAGGAAAAGGTTAAGAAGGAGATCAACAAAATGTTCGAGGTAGAGATTATATTTCCTATAAACGAATTGGAGTGGATAAGCCCAATAGTCATATAAAACAAGAAGGATGCGATAGAAATTAGGGTCTACATTGATTATAGAAGTCTCAACAATGAATGTGTGCATGATCCATTCCCGACACCGTTCAGTGATAAAGTCCTTGACAATGTAGTAGGAAATGAAGCATATTATTTTATAGATGGATTCTTGGGCTACGATCAGGTTTGAATAGCCGAGGAGGACAAAAGGAAGGAAAAATTCACCACTGAATGGGTCTCATATGCATATAACGTAATGTCGTTTAGATTGAAGAACACACATGTGGTCTTCTCGAGGATTCTCATAGCTGCATTCCAAGAATACATTCATAGGTTTCTAGAAGTGTACATGGATGAATAGATAGTATATAGCCTACCGATGAAACACACAAGCTTACTAAGGGTTATGTTTGAAAGGTGTCGATGACTGAAAGTTTCCTTAAACCTTAAGAAGTGTATTTTTGCAGTTCTGTTTGGAACACTGCTATACCACATCGTCTGAAAAGATGGAGTATGTGTAGACCCAATGAAGGTTGCTGAAATTGTCAACATGTAACTGCCGTACAATGTAAAGCAATTGAGATCGATTATGGGCCATATAGGGTTTTACCAGTGCTTCATCATGAATTATGCATCGATAATAGATCCAATGGAGAAATTACTGAAAGGGATGGAAGTGTTCACTTGGAACGAGGACTGTCAAGCAGCATTAGATAAATTGAAAGAGAAACTGGTAATCACCCCAATCCTTTTCTATCCAGATTGAAACAAAATGTTTCATGTACATATTCATGCATCAGGGATCATGCTAGAGTAGTTTTAGTGAAATTAGGGGACAAAAATATGGATCACCCAGTATATTATGCCAGCAAAAGTTGTCAACTAAAGAAAGTAAATATATGACAACAGAGAGGGAGGCCTTGGCCATGGTCTATTCTCTACAAAAGTTTAGGCATTACTTTTTGCGGGTGTCGTTCAAGTTTTTCACAGACCATTCCACACTGATGTAATTAGTAAACAAACCAGTATTAGAAGGTAGGATATGTTAATGGTTATTACTATTGCAGGAATTCACTTTCGAGGTGGTCATAAAACCCAACAAACTAAATGTGGGGCCAAATCATTCATGAGTGGATACTAGAGAGAATGAAGGAGAATTGGATGATTAGTTACCCGATGACGACTGGTTCAGAGTAGAGGTAGTCCCGGATCACTTAGAAGAGATTGTTGCGCTATTGACAATAGGGAAATTTCTAGAGGGGTATAGAGGAACACATAGGTGACACCTAATAGTAAGGGAAGAAGACTACGAAGTAATCATAGGACACCTCTATAAGATGGGCCTGGACCATGTCCTAAGACACTACATACTTCAACATGAAAGAGAAGATGTGTTAGGGAATGTCACGCGGGGGTCACAGGAGGTCATGTGGGAGTAAAAGCCACCACAAGGAAGATCTAGCATGCAGGAGTATGGTGGCCAACCCTTCACAAAGATTCTAAGGAATATACAAAGAATTGCAATGTCCATCAGAGGGTTGGGAAGAATTCCCGACGGGATGAATTGCCTTTAAATCTCATTCATACAGTGAAAATCTTCGAGAAGTGGGCAATAGATTTCATTGGACCCATAGCTCCACCCGAGGCATTCACGCGTAAGATGCATAATAATTGCTACTAAATATCTCATCAAATGGGCAAAAGAAACACCCGTCAGAGACTCTGTTGTTGACATTGTTGCAAGGTTTATTTTCGAGAACATAATCTCAAGATTTTGATGCCTAAAAATCATGACAAGTGACCAAAGAACGCATTTTATAAATGAAACCATCAAGGCTATTCTAAAGAATTTCATGATTCAACATAATAAAAGTAGTCCATATCATCAACATGCCAACAGGACTATCGAGGCATTCAACAAACTATTGGAAAAGGGTCTCAAAAAAATTATATCAGCTAACAAGGATAATTGGGATGAGAGAATACTAGCAACTCTATGGGTGTACAAAACAATGGTGAAGAGACTTCATAAACAAACATCATTTTAGCTAGTATACGGGAAGGAAGCAGTGGTGCTAGCAGAGTTCATAATACCAAGCATGTTCATCTCTGAAGCAACGAGAATGATGGACAATGTAGCATTGAGAGAAAGACTAAGTCAACTAATGGAACTTGACAAATCCAGGTTCTTGGCCGAGTTTCACCAGTCAGTGGAGTAGAGAAGGAAAAAATCTTGGCATGATAAGCATATTAGGAAGAAGACATTTGAATTTGGAGATCATGTATTATTATACGACACCAAGTTCCAAAAATTCCCAGGTAAATTGCAGATGCACTAGCTGGGCCCATTCATAGTTGTGGAAATAAGAGATTTTGGAGCAGTAAGATTGGTGCAATTAGATGGAGACATGCTACATGGTTGGGTAAACGACACATTCCTAAATCCCTTCCATAGGTCATCAAACATAAACTTAAGATAAGGGGGGGCACCTCGAAAATGAGCCACAAGTAGGTAGGAGGTAATAAAAGTTAGCCAATCATATTAACCAGTTAGTTAAAGTCATGTCTTTTACATCCTTTTAGCAAAAATAAGCAAAAGGGTCAGGAAGGTTGCGACAACATGTTCATCATGTGGCAACCCATTTGTCATCGGGGGAGGGGAATAAGTAGAGTTAGTAGTCACCCATAGGCATATGCTTTCACAATGCTTAAGTTACAGGTAGGCAGATGCTTTTTCAGTCCTTATGGTCACACGTTGTATCCATCCTTTCCACTGTACCAATAGTTATTTCCATAATAAGTAACCGATAATGAAACTGTCAAGTGGAAGCCATAAAATCTTTTGCCATTAGGAACAAGTTTAGTTAATGAATAACCCCATAATGGAAAAATTAATAAGCCATGCAGCCCACTCTATCCTTCCCCAGTCCATGTCACGAATGTTAGGTCCAGGCCAGCCGATGGTGACAAAGCATGGCTAGGATACATGGGGAAAATTGCCAGAGTAATTAGTTGCCAAAGTCTAGTCAGGAAATGTTGTGTCAAGCCTGACTACTTAATTTGTTGGCATTATGATACAGGTGTTGTCCTTGATGGCAACTCACTCAGAGGTATGTTATAGGTGGCAACTCAATCAGATGACAGATCATAGTACAACAGGTCAAGAGAGAGGTATACGCATGTTAACCTTGATGAAAGTGTGTATACATGCAGATGAGCAGAATAGAAGACACGTATACATACACATGCAGGTTCACAGAAGGAAAGGTGCGTACATGTCGGAAAAATAAGTTTTGGTCTGTGGTATTTGGTCCATGGTATTTTGGTATTGGTCCATGGTATTTGGTCCAAAGTGTTGACCCCAGGTATTGGGTCCAAGGTATTGGTTCTACATGGTTTTGGACCATGGTATTAGGAGAAGCCTAAACCTATATAAGGAGAAGATCATTAGGCCAAGCGGAAATTGTGCAAGTGATTAATATCTGATGAAGTGTGAGATCTAGTATGCCAGTTATGGGTTTGTGATGTTGTGCTTGATCTGAATCAAGGATGCACCTATGCGGTTGATGATGGATCGGGGTCATAAGGCTTGGAATGTATTATCATTATGTGGTTTGATCATGGATAGACTAGATCTGAATTATTGATGCATGTTTTATTGTATAAACGTTATGATTTGGGTATGACTAATGTTTGGAATAGCTACAAAGTTATGAGTAAATATTTGCAGATCTATACGCGGGTTGGCTTTGGTAAAAGCACGTATACATGCTAGTTTGGTTCATCATAGTAGCATATACATAGAGAGATATGATATTTGAAGTTGCAGTTGGATCTAGTTGTTGTTGCAGAGTTCTGTGTTCTGGTTACTGTGTTTTGATGACAGGGTTTCAGTGATTCAGTATTGGGTGATTCAGAGATTGACGATGCAAGTGTAGTTGATGATTGTATTGCAGTGGTGATTGTTTTGTATTTATGGATCCAGTATGAAAATTTATGAAACGTGGTCCCTGGAAGAAAAGAGAAGGTTGTAGCCTTCTGTAGGCCAACACCTACGTACTAGTACTTCAGCTAGTACAAGAGCTAAGGGGGTTGTAGCCCCCTTCCAGGAGAAGCTGGAGAACGAGAGAAGGTTGTAGCCTTCTGTAGGTAGAAGCCTACATACTAGTATAAGACTACACTAGTACATAAATATTGTAAAAAGAAGTTTCTTATTAAAGGAAGAAAGAGACGAATTGCAGCAGGTGGTTTTCACCCACATTGGGTTTCCACCTTATATAATGGTGTTCATGTGTGTTGCTTATGTGTGATGATTTGTTCTATTATACTTTCCCTGTTTACTGTTCATATGGTTAATAATGTTCTGATGCACTCATTAAGGATCAACTAACTGAATCATAAGTTTACTTGATATACGCTTGTTACATTACATACAGTTGTGTATACACGCGGTTTGTCTTAACTAAAGTAGCGTACATGAATCTGAGTATGAAAATGAAAAAGTTATATTGATTTGGTAATACTGATTCAGCCCCCCCACCCCCATCTCAGTATTATTTCCAACAATTGGTATCAGAACAAGTCCTTTGGAAGAAGCTTGATCGCTTAAAGGAAAGATCCATCAGAATGGGTAATCAAGAAAAAGAGGCATCCATTAGGCCACCAATATTTGATGGGAGCAGCTTTATCCACTGGAAGATAAGAACCACAACATATCTACAATCACTTGGAACAAATGTTTGGGGAATCGTGGAAGGAGGATACACATATCCATCGACAATTCCTACAAATACAGCAGAGAGAAAGCAATATGAAATCAATGCCAAAATTGTTACTGTCTTATTGGGAAGTTTGTCACAATCAGAATTTGTCAAGGTCATGCAGTTCAAATCAACCAAAGAAATATGGGACAAAATCATTCTATGCTACGAAGGAGATGAACAGGTAAAACGAGCAAAGCTTCAAACTCTCAGAATACGGTATGAAAATCTTAAGATTCATAGTAATGAAAGCATAGCTAATTACTTCCTACATATAGATGAGATTGTCAATTGTATGAGGAATCTGGGTGAAGAATTTAAGGAAGTTGTCTTAGTTGAAAAGGTTTTAAAATCCCTGTCTGCTAAATTTGATTCCAAAGTTTATGCCATAGAAGAAAAGGAGGATCTGCAGAAAATCACTATGACGCAGCTTCACGGAATCTTAACTGCTTTTGAGATGAGAAAAGGAGGACCATCAGATATGAGAGAAGCCACATTTGAAGTGTCAGCAAATGAATCAGGATACATTTTAGAAGGAGAATATGAGGTAAATTTTGTCAAGAATCTTGAACGGGGATCAGGAAGGTTCAAAGGTAAGCTACCTTTCAAATGCTTTTCATGTGGTAGAGTTGGTCACTACGCTGCTAGATGCCCTCATAACAAAGGAAAGATGTCTGGTAGAAGTTATTATATCCATGATAAAAGTAATGACACATCTAATAGTGATGAAGACATTAGACTTCTCATGGCATATGAAAATAAGAATGTAGAACCAGAAGAAGTTACTAGATTAAAAGAACAGTTGGAGTCAGTAACTAGAGTAAGGGAGCAATTACAGGATATAGTAAAAGATTATAGAATAGCAATTCAGAGGCTTGAATCAAAGATCCTCTCTCTAAAAGAAGATTTTAAAGAATCAAAGAAGCAAAATGAAGAAGCTCTTGAAGAACAAGAACATGAAGTAATAAAATTAAGGCAACAAGTGGAAGAAGGAAGAAAAGCTGAAGAAAACATAAGGAAGCAGTATCTAGAAAAGGAAGAATAACATTAGGTTGAGGTAAATATCTTAAAAATTAAATTAGAAGAAAAGGATAAACTTCTACGATTTCAAGATAGTACTAAGATTTTGGATGACATTCTTGGTAGTCAAAGATCCCCTACTATCAAAACTGGTCTTGGCCTTTATGAATCTATCGAAGGTGAATCTAGCTCACAAGGTGAGGCAAGGAACTCTAATGAGAATTCTAAAATGCTCAACAAGGAGATGAGAGGACAACCTCATCAATAGCCAAGGAAAGAAATTACTCAAAGAAAATCATTTACTCCTAACTATGGAAGTGATAGATGATTATTTCCTCCATTGAATAATGTTGAATGTTATGTATGTCATAATCTTGGACATGTTGCAGCTAGATGCAGAAGTAGAATGGCTCAAGACCATCAAATAAGATCATCACATTCCATGTACTTCAAAGGATATTGTTTTGCTTGAAATATGTTTGGCCACAAACGAATTGATTGCAATAGAAGGAACATAAAAAATGTAAGATGTTATGCATGTAACAAGTTTGGACATAAAGCAAGGGAATGTAGGAGCAAAGTTCAAACTCCAAAGCAAGAGGATTATACATCATCACAATTCCAGGTATTAAAGAAGACAAAATTATAGATAGAAATGTGTGACGTAACTCAGTCAGCTGACATAACAGACACAAAGGAAACTGAAAGTGTAGACCTTGAGTATTCCATCTTGCATACGCTGATATAATGAAGATAAGTCACGTATATACGTGATCTAGAGGCTACAGAGTCACGTATATGGAGCTCAGAAGAAAATGGCAGAAGAACAGACTCAGGAAATTGTTCGGTCATGGTATATGATGGTTGGCACGGGCTCAAGGGGAGCATATAGTTCAAATAATGCATTCTTGGCATTATGGTTAGAATACTTTTGTGATGATGCTTATGTGGCTAAATGATAAATCCTGTTGGTTGATCAAAAGAATGGTATTGCAGGTTACAGGACTGGATGCTGATGCTTATGGTGCAGATCATATATGGAATATGATAGTGGCTAATGACTATCATGGTCTTGAATGGATTTCTAGTCTTTGTTATAAAGACCTTGCATGTGCTCAGGGGGAGCATGGACGAATTGGCACATCTTGGCATATACAAAGGGGGAGATCAATCAAAGATTTTAGCAGGTATTCAAGGGGGGCATGGACAACAGAATGTATATCAAAGAAGAGAATATCTTGGTCCACCCTTTTCCCTTGATGTCAAAGGGGGAGAGTGACTTGGTGTGGTGGTTGCCATTAAGTCCAAAGGGGGAGATTGTTGGCATTATGATACAGGTGTTTTCCTTGATGGCAACTCACTCAGAGGTATGATACAAGTGGCAATTCAATCATATGACAGATCATAGTACAATAGATGAAGAGAGAGGTGTACGCATGTTAACCTTGATGAAAGTTCATATACACGCAGATGAGAAAAATAGAAGACGCGTATACGTACACACGCAGGTTCACAGAAGGAAAGGTGTGTACAAGTCAGGAAACTATGTTTTGGTTCGTGGTATTTGGTCCATGGTATTTTGGTATTGGTCCATGGTATTTGGTCCGAAGTGTTGACCCCAGGTATTGGGTCCAAGGTATTGGTTCTACATGGTTTTGGACCATGGTATTGAGAGAAGCCTAAACCTATATAAGGAGAAGATCATTAGGCCAAGGGGCAAGTGTGCAAGTGATGAATATCTGATGAAGTGTGAGATCTAGTATGCTGGTTATGGGTTTGTGATGTTGTGCTTGATCTGAATCAAGGATGCACCTATGCGGTTGATGATGGATCGGGATCATAAGGCTTGGAATGTATTATTTGATCATGGATAGACTAGATCTGAATTATTGACACATGTTTTATTGTATAAACGTTATGATCTGGGTATGACTAATGTTTGGAATAGCTGCAAAGTTATGAGTAAATATTTGCAGATCTGTATGCGGGTTGGCTTTGGTAAAAGCACGTATACACGCTGGTTTGGTTCATCATAGTAGCGTATACATAGAGAGATATGATATTTGAAGTTGCAGTTGGATCTGGTTGTTGTTGTAGAGTTCTGTGTTCTAGTTACTATGTTTTAATGACAGGGTTTCAGTGACTCAGTATTGGGTGATTCAAAGATTGATAATGCAAGTGTAGTTGACGATTGTATTGCAGTGGTGATTGCTTTGTATTTATGGATCTAGTATGAAAATTTATGAAACATGGTCCCTGGAAGAAAAGAGAAGGTTGTAGCCTTCCGTAGGCCAGCACCTATGTACTAGTATTTCAGCTAGTACAAGAGCTAAGGGGGTTGTAGGTCCCTTCTAGGAGAAGTTGGAGAACGAGAGAAGGTTGTATCCTTCTGCAGGTAGAAGCCTGCGTATTGGTATAAGACTGCACCAGTACATAAATATTGTAAAAAGAAGTTTCTTATTAAAGGAAGAAAAAAACGAGTTGCAGCAGGTGGTTTTCACCCACATTGGGTTTCCACCTTATATCATGGTGTTCATGTGTGTTGCTTATGTGTGATGATTTTTTCTGTTATACTACTCCTGTTTACTGTTCATATGGTTAATAATGTTCTAATGCACTCATTAAGGATCAACTAACTGAATCATAAGTTTACTTGATATACGCTTTTTGCATTACATACAGTTGTGTATACACTCGACTTGTCTTAACTGAAGTAGCGTATATGAATCTGAGTATGAAAATTAAAAGTTATATTGATTTGGTAATACTGTTCCACCCCCCCCCCCCCCCCCCCCACCTCTTAGTATTGTTTCCAACATAATTTGCAAGGATAATGAAGGAAGATACAGAATTTCAATTACAGATAGCAGAGGAAATCCAGGCCGGATCTGAAGAACAGCTACAGAGATGCAGGAATGCGAAACCTCATCTGACAATTTTTTACTAGAGACATAGAGAAATGGTGAAGGGAATTATCTCAGTTCCACAAGATAAGCTAGATGAATGAATTGAGCTGGTGGAGAATCTGTGTGGAAAATATGATAAGTCGATCTTAATCGACAATGACCTTATGGATTTCTTCTAGTTTCTGACCTTTATGAGAGAATTCCACACAAAAGAACTCTAGAAGGAAGACATCACTAGAACATCTAGAGTCAGGGAGGATTTGAAAGGATTTCTGAGGTCAACATTAATCAACTTGAGAAGTTTAGCAGTTTTAGGCACTCAGTTCGCTGCCATGCAATGCACCAAACTACTAGGTAGCAGAATGCATGGGGGGTCCTTGTGGCTTAACAAAGAGTACCCAATTCATGTAGACAATATTCATCATCTAATAGGGATGTCAGATGGAAGGAACACAGTAACCACATAATTCTAGGTAGGTGCCAAAAGATCCAAGAAGCAAGGCGAAGAGAACTGCTATGCGAAGTATGGAACATAACAAGGTGGAAGAGGAGCAAACATTGACATGATAAGCAAAGTTGACATCAGGTTTTCCTGCTACATCATAGTGAGGAAAACCATGAGACACTTCTCAAGAAACAAATGCACTCTGGATGCAATTTTATTTGCGGAGCACTACTGCAACAGGAGGTACTCAACTAGCCTGCTTTTGTTTTAAACGATCTCTTTGAAGTATGTGAAGATGTTTATAGGCGGAGTACCAATTTTAATTTTGGGTACATTCTAATGTCTATGACAATTTGGAAATGGAGGCTACCAAGAGGTAGGGAAATGATTCCTATCATTGAAGGACATCCGTTAGCGCTCCAATACGAACCAGGGAGAGCGCTAGGGGATTCGAGAAAAAAGGAAGTAAATGAAATGAGTTTCAAAGAATGGTATGAGATGATACTATTTGTAGTAAGGTCGATGTAAAGGATACCCAAAACTCTGCTAGATGATTTTTCTGAAGAAGTTTAGTTTCGAGCCTCGCATGGACACACCTACCTTCAACCACAGTGCATCCATCCTAAAACATTCAAGATGAGGCCACAAAAATTTATTCTGACTGAAGTGGCACTACATAGTGAGATGGGATCATGGTCAGGGGGGCCTACGAGATTACTAAGGGGAAGTACAAATATATGTTTGGGGCCTTAAAGGCATAAGGGAAAGAGGGAGAAGCAGGGGAAAGTAGAAGAAAGAGGCTAGCCGAATATGACCTCCACCCGATGGTGCTGTAAATGGAGGAGAAAATGTTCGTGCTTACATAGACAATCACAAGTTTCAAAGGGCAATCAGGTGAGAATAACCATCCCTTGCAATTTCAAGGTTCCATTATGTTTTCACCCATCATTACAACTCTGTTGGATATGAAACTTCCCATTAGGGTTTCTCTCACTCCATCCTAGGCAACAGTCCCCAAGCCCAAGAAGAAAAGAGTCATTCGCAATCCAACTGTTAAAAATCCGAGAACTACTCTAGCAATTCAAACTTTCAACTTTACTGATGAGGTCAGACACTCAATCTCTGCATCCTCAACAGTCGAAGAAATTCCGCCCACCACCTCCACCATCCTACATCAGTCATGGGAATCTCCCCCACACATGACCTCTACTTTCACGACCCTTTTAGAAACCCTCCCTTTTGGCAGACGACGAACAACTGTAAAAATGTAAGTTGAGTCAGTAGAGCAGGTTACGGGTGCCACCTCTACCAGTGGCACCCAACAAACATGACTAATGTATCTACTCATTGACTCGGACCCACTGTAGGGGAAAGTACCAACTACAATTATTCTGCAAGAGGAAAGGGATGAAACATACTAGCCACTTTTTCTTGTAAATTTCTTGATGGTCCCTAACCCTAATATTGTTCCCCCTACTCCCCAGTTCATGCCACAGTCACATCCAATTCATTTTCCCACCTCCCACTCTGAGAAATCGATAGCTAGCAACCTACCAATACATCAGAATTTTCCAAAACCTAGCACAGTGTAAACCGACACACTACAGTACTGGTCAGCGGTGCAACTATTTTCATTCATACAACAAGTAGAACAAAAGGTTAAGAAGGTACATGATGATCTAGCCAAAGAGCACGAGCAGCAAAGACAACAACTACAAGAGGTGAAGGAAGAGAAAGATCACCTGCAATGAGCAAATATAGATTTGCAAAAACAGATTGACCAGGTAACGGAAAGATTATGATCATTATGGCCAACAATCATTGATTGAAACATGTAAGCCCTAGAGGATATCATAGCCTGCACAATGGTGAGTTGTTGCGACCATATCCAAGCAACATGTTCAAATTTGGTAGCTACCAATGTTGATATGAGAAAGAAACTGGACATGGGAAGATTAATGCTGCTAGACCCAGTCAAGACATATGCAAGGACAATCGGGGGCAAGATCAACAAAGTAGAAGAAAAGAAACAAGCACTTTCCAATGCACTCATGGATGGCTACACCCTGACAGACAATGTTCATGACTAGCCAGGAAGCCTGGCATTGAAAAATCATCTGGTATACCCCATGAGAGAGAAGATACAAGTATTATTAGCCAGTAGCAGACACTGCATGGATTATGTCCACCTTTAGCAAATTAATGAATATATTTCCACAATCTAAGCACAGGTCGATTAGATCGAGGAAGAGTTAGCTAGAACTAAAAGGGTGGCAAGAGACTTGCGCCCATTGGTCTGTCTACAAGTCCTGGATCTAAAGGATGTTTGCAACACCAATAGAGAACAATGAGATCATCTGCAAAGTCAACAACCAACTAAATTAATGTCCAATACGGACGAAGACTTCACTCAGCAGGCTGACACAATCCTTGCCAGATGGGAAGCCTCCCCAGATGTATAGGGAATTCAAGTAGCAAACGACCGCAGTTGTTTCGGAGTTGGAGCCTTCATTTGAAAAGGGGGAGCAGCAGGAGGAGGAATGTGCAATGGGAGAAGATGCCACCCTGTAAGTGTTGGTTGAAATAAAGGAAGAATTAGCTCATCATCTAGTAGGATTAGTGCAGCCATCATCATAGCTACAAACCGGAGCACCCACTGAGACACCAATAGGACCGGCTCAGCTCAAAATGAATTGACTTGGGGATGAGTCAAAGAATTGTGGTGGGGGACTATTGGGGACTTCATTTTTATTTTGAAAAGATTTTGATTATTATGGCTTTCCATAGAATTAGAAGGAAATGAGTGGCAACATCAATGGTGAGTTTGCAGGGAGGACAATTAGAATGGAAAGCAGCAATAGGTAGTTGTTGGGTGGTTGCGAAAAATGTTAGTAGAAGGCAGAGGTAGCCAAGCGGACAAGAAAGAGGGGTGGCATCTAAGGGAAGGAACAAGTGAGCGGGAACTGGCAGTGCAGGTAGCAAGGGAAATTGAAAAGGAGAGACCCATAAGGAGAAAGGGTTGTTGTTGCTGGTAGGTTGGTTGGTTGCGGTAGGATAGAACCAGAGTGCAGGTATATGGCCAAGAAGGAACTCAGAGTTAAAGACTGAACCTATTAATCTGTAATTGGGTATTCCTTGTAACTATTTGTGGCTAATGTCGATATGTCACGTAATGTTATTTTGGTGATTTAATATGAATTAAGGTCTAGACCAGGTTCTTAGCATGACGCACATGGTTTCTTATGATGTGTGGACCCACTTAAATTTTAAATATTCTGTAAGATTCATGAATGTAGTAGCTTCTTAGTGTTGAATGGTATGATGTTGCCCCAATTATGTATATGATGTTGTTTATATATTAATGCTTGATGCAACCTTGACCCCATGACAAACCCTTCTTCATTCTGGTTGCGGCATGCCTTAGGTGAGACTCCTTACCCTCTGGGTAAGGCGAAAATGTTGGCGTTGTCCTAAACTACAAGGATCCATTGTTAGCCCTCCGTGCCTGAACCCAGGGTCTTCCTACTTGATGACACTTTTGTGTAAACAAGAATTGTGCATAGGAACTTATTTTATTTTGGGTCGGAAGAGGGATCCGAACTTATTGAGAGCAAGAGAGGTTGTTCCTTCGGAGAAGCATATAAAGACCTCTGATTTAAGTTTTCTTGTTTAGAGTTTCCCCTTCTCCATTTTTATTAGTTGGATAATCTTGAGAACACTAAGAAGAAAACTTAGTATAGGTGTGAGGTTCCCACATTAGATATAGGTTGATGGTTGGACCAAAGTTCTCCTTGTGGACAGATCATATTTTCCATTAGAAGATCATCAGCAAAAAGATACAAACAATTACAGGGAAGCCAGACACATGACTGGCCAAATGTTGAAGTGTCACAAGACCCTTTGAACTTTAACCACATACACACTTGGAAGCCACAACGGGTCTAGGCACAATACTTATGCGTGTAATGGAAATAAAAGGAAAAATTCAACGTGGAAAAAGACAAAGAAAAAATAATGAAGACACAAAACAAGGGAACAAAATTGAAAGACAAGAGAACAAGATGACTAAAGAAATCATGATGTAGAATAGGGATAAGGAAATAAGGATGGACTACAAAAAAATGAGTGTAAAATTTGTGCATGAAAGGGAAAGCTAATGTTGGAGCTAATCCTATTCCTAACCTAGAATCTAGAAGCTCAAGGTCATGTAAAATGAAATTTCCAGTGAAACCATCGTGACTGCTACTGACCTGCATCCACAAAGATAGCAACATTTAAAACATATAGAAAGTGATATGCAAGATAATATATAAAAAAATTAAAATCTTGCACAAGAAAAGGAAGGTATTACATGTGAGCATAAAAGAGTGTCACAACCACTACTTTCATCCAATTAACATGCTTACCTTATTGATGAAAATCATTTTTCAACAAACGTAAAAATCCTCTTGCGAATGTATCCTCATCTGCACCAAGCTTCTTTATAAGCACGAGGAGGGATTGAAACCTGTTGCTTGCAACAGAGCTTACCAAGTAGCATTGTTCTAGCCATTCAATGATTGGTTCATAAAATTAATGATGGCCATCTGGAAAGCCTCACGATCTTTGAAAGGATGAATTTTGAATTTGAGGTATAGGATCATGCTGGGAATATTGTATGGGAAAAATGATGTGATAATTCTCAGCAGTCATTCCAAGAGAGTGAGGACCTGCCATAACCATCAGTGAAGGTTACAGTGCCTCACTTGCTTGATGGAAATTTGAAGAGAGAGATGTTAAAAAATTAAGATCAGATATTTTGAAGAAAATTTCATTTGAAGTGTTGATGGGGAAATGATAAGCTGAATGATAGTCACCCAAGATAGAGAATTGGTGAGATGATCTGGTTGAAACCTCAGATTCCTAGTTTGCAATGAACAAGGAAACATCCATTTGAACAACCTTGGTGTGACAACTTTTGTGTTAATTATCACACAGGGAGAATTACGGTGATGAGAGGTTAGATTTGCAATACAA
This sequence comes from Pinus tabuliformis, assembly GCA_031772625.1. NCBI lineage: Eukaryota > Viridiplantae > Streptophyta > Pinopsida > Pinales > Pinaceae > Pinus > Pinus tabuliformis. The sequence continues at coordinate 662,626,509 of CM062814.1, read as the reverse complement.
GATTCAAAAGGAGTTCAATGAGATGACCATTAAGGGAGAAATTCGATAAGTATGATTCTTGTGGGAAAATATATTTTTTGAGATGATCAGCTTCACAATTCCATGAATTCGTGAGAGATGGACATTGGTAACTCGACTTTGATGTGAGAGGTTTTCATGAAGACAAATGATCTGCAACAGCTTCATGAATTCGGTCATAAGTGAAATTTTGAAAATTGGAGGGATCACATTTGGAATACCAAATATTTTTTACACAGGAATCCACATCAAATGAAACCATGTAGATATATGGATTGCGCGAGACAAACCAGATATGATTTAGTTTGAGGGTCTTACTAGAGTCATGAGATCCTGACACAACCATCAATGGAATTTTAAGTGTCTCGACTCCCTCGCAGGTCTCAGAACTTTCCAAAATTATAGAATCACATTTTAAAGCTTGAACCTGATCACACATGTTTTGAGGGTGGTTGTTGTTTCTGATTTCAAAAATGCTTTCCAAAGGATAGTCATCTCTGTCATAGGTTTCACCATATTTTTTAGCTTCAAGAACAATCATATTACTCAATTGAAGAGGTCCTTCTCATAGTAAATTCAAAGATAAATGCATTGGTGATATCTCATGATTAAGCTGAATTGAAGAGTTGTCTTCATGCAAAAGAAGAGATGACAAGGAATGGGAAGATTTCTTTGTGATTTTACTATTTTCAAATTCATCATGGACAACCTCACTCCCTTATTTCAATCAAGGAGATAACCCATGAGATGAAGAAACACAATAACATGGAGTATCTCTGTCACAAGTGGATGTGATGTGACTGGTAGGGCACAAAGGAGAGTGAGGTGAAGAGAAAGTTTCGATGTGAACATCTTATTTCACCGAAGCATATTATAGATCTAAATTAGAGTCTTCATGAGAAACTAAAAGATCACATGATGTGCTTGGGCCTTTGTCACAGAATACAGAAATAGAGTTATCATCATCGAGATGACGACCTCCCAAGGGTGGGGATTGACTGAAAGAAGTGATTTCCCTTCATTTTCCACTGAGATTAGACGATTCAGAATCATTGAAGAATGGAAACTCATTATTTTGATGTGGACAATTTCGAAACAAAGAGGAAACGTTGAAAGTGTCCTTACCTTTCTTCTCCTTTACCTACATGAAGTGGTTGCACTATACCTAATTTCAATTTGGGCCAGTAGCTTGAGAATCAAAATATGGTGAAAAAATCGTCGGTGAAGAAAAATTGATCAAGTGACTCATGGTACAAGGAGTCATGATGTGAAGAAGATAAAGTATAACATAAATATAGATTAGCCTTGAGATTAGAGTTGTGAATGGTGACATCCTCTTGTGGAATGGACGATTCAGTCTTCATTATAGGATTCATGAGCCATTCTAGAATTTCAATCATTGAGGCGGGGGACGAATGAGAAGATGAACTGGAGATTTGCTTCGCAGATTTCACAGTTTCATGATCACTGCAAGGAGGGACCCACATTGGGACTGGAAAAGGAGGAGGACAAGGAAAAAACATGGTAGTGGGTTCCTCCTCTCCAATCTGAGGTGCCTCATGATCTGTAAGAGTTGGGGAGGTAGGGAAAATGAAAGGTTCACCATATTTGGAAACATGACCCAAGTGTTTAAACTATTGTCTCAAGAAATCTGGGCTCAGATGTTTTTCAAGAATTTCGCAAGAGATGTGAAAGAACTAATACACAAAATCCTAAAATGATTCATTAGGATCCATTCTTAATGGAACATTCTTTCATAGACATCCTAGTAGCTATAGTTATCAAAAGCTTTAAGCATCATCTCGCCAATCTAACCGAATGAAATGATAGAAGAAATGGGTAACGTATGACACCATTGTTTAACACAACCTTTGAATGTGAGGGTGAGTAATATATCCTAGACATCTTCAGACTCTATTTGGTGATATTAGGAAAAAATCATAACTTGAAGCAGATGTACGCAAAAAGATGATTCACCCTCACCACTTAAACTCGAATAGATCATCAATAACCTCCATATGGATGGTACAATTAATATCTTTAGAAAAACATCTCGGGATTATGATTTTAGGAAGAGAATTTTTAAATAATATATTCAAACCAGATGCTATGGGCACAACCTGTCTTCTAGCCCTCCTTCTAGTGCCATTTTCCTGACGGTGCTAGAAATATGTCAACCAAGGGGATCTCCCTAATATGAAGTCCCAACTATACCTCACACCATTTGGTGTAGGAGTCCCATCCGGTATAAAGTCCCGGTTGTCATATACTTAGAGATCTACCTTCGATTTAGTTGTCAGCATATGAGAGTGTTACGTTGGTATCTTAAAAAAAAAGTAAGTGTGCATGATGAGTGTGTAACGTAACTGTGTCAAGATTCTGTTACTGCAGAAGGTGGAAGAAAATTGAGCCTCCAATTGAGAGGTAATAGTACGACCTAAGAAGGGAAACATGCAAAATAGGCAGGTTTGTTCAACATGGAGCAGAATAGTCCACAGTGAGGTGTCGGTAAACCAAATTACAAGGTGAGATCCATCTGCCATCCAAAAGAGTAGTCCACAACAGATGTGACGGTTGTTATGACCAGTAAGCAAGGAAGGTCTTTCTAGTATCATATGGAGTAGTCAAAAAGGATGAGACCAAAATGAAAACCAATATAACACATTCCCAAAAAGGTAAGCATTAAAACAACCGAAATAGTTCAACTACCTTAGTACATGTGAAACAAACATGAATTACAAATGTTGAAAGAATAGTCTTATAAACATCCACAAGACATGTAGGAAAACGTGTTGGCCTAAACATGGTTTTGTATTAAGAAAAAGTTCCAAGACACATATTTACATCATACATCACTAGCCCCAATAGTGGGACATTGGAGCCACTCCTCACTCCTCAAAGAACTAACTGAAACTCTCTATACTTTGTGGGAGGAGCCAAGGTGAAAGTTCATTTTTTCATATGATGAGGGGGCATATATAACCAAGGGTGATGTTTGACCCTTGTGATTCTTGAAATACCCTCATGATTTTTCAACTTCCTATGAATTTTCAACTAACGTGACTCTTCATATTCATGTGTATCCATTAAACTTCCATTTTACATTACATTCTATTTACAATGGACATGGCTCATAGTAGTGATGTGTCCTTTGACATCACATGACATGACTTGACTTGACATTGTTGACATGGACTACCTTGCTGAGGTGGCAATGTCAAGTCGTTGTTACTACTGAGTGATAGCCGTCTTCTGGGATGCGCTTTCACTTCTTGTCCACATAGCTCGATTATGTGGGGTACTCAATGATATTTTTTCTTGAGAGGTAGTTTCATGGATTTATTCCATTTGCTTGTACTTGAGAAGCTTCCTTATTCGTCCAACTATAAGTGAGACTTCTAGCATGTTCGCTCTTTCTTCCCCTTCTTCGTCATCTCGCCATGATCTAACAATGTACCAGTTTCTACAACTCACTCATAATGGGACGACATTAAATCCAAAACCTCCTTGTCTAAGATGATGCACTGATATCCATGAAATGATCTTGGGATAGTTGACAAGATTAGAAATAGGGCCTAGTAATTGAGAATTTTGCAGTTCTAGTTGAGAGGAAGGGAGATTATGCAGAGCACACCTCAAGCTTGGCTAAGGAAATGCTCAGAAAATTATTCACTACCAGGGAGAGCTACACAGAGACCATTGGGAGACATGATTTCATAGTTGAGATCATCAATGGAAGCTACTAAGTGCAACCCTAGGAGGCAGATCTTCATAGTTTTCTAAGGGAAGATATGATTGGGCAATAAAGGGAAAAGGGAGGATAGATCTACATCGTTTTTGAGATTAGTGAGTCCTGTCTTGGGGAGGACATTAGGGGAAACTTCTACGCAGCTCTAGGAAGGATGGGTTCTCTATGCATTATAGGGTTCTAGAAGGTATGTAGGAAGCATGATGACTGATTTTGTGAAATGCACAGTTCAGGTCAGGCTTGAGGAAACTTCTACTCAATTCTTGGAAGGAAGGTAGGCTTCTCAACTATGGGATTTCACAGTGCGACACTCCTAAAGGACACTGTCTACACACTGCACAGTTCTAGGTAGTAGAGCATCATGATTGAGGGCTCATACTACGCAATGCCATTTAGATCAGGTCTGGTGATGTGGACTTGTCCAGTCGGAAGGATTTTTTAGGAAAATGACTAAGTGTATGAGGCAAGTGAAATTGTGAGGGACTTGACATTTTTATCACACACAGCATACTTTGATGACACAAAAACATAGACGACCGAATCAACAAAACAAAACATTACCCTTTATGAGACTGTCTAGAACTAAAAGTGACAGGTGCAACACTTGAGATAGATCTCGAGATGACCGTGACGACACTTGTGTGATAATGCTTAAAACTATGTGTATGAGTGTGATAGGTGTTTACAAGGTTGGGACAGATTGCATACACAAATATCAACCTTAAAGGTCACTAAAATAGTTATCAAACATGACATAGCAACCAAACATGCCAAAAGAGGACAATTGATCCAACAAGTGAAAGGGAGAAAGACACTTACAGGAAACACATGGAATGATTGTTAGTTATTGTAACCATTCATGTCATTTAAGACATAATTATATGACAATGATAAGCATTCGTGCGTGATAAACTAAGAGGTGAATTTCAAAAGATGTGTTTTTTTTCCATACCTGTCCTCCAAAGGGTTATGCATCAGATGAAGTCTTCATGCAGTCCTGATATTCTATCATATCCTTGGTTCCTTGATCTTCTTATATTTCTCCGGAGGTCCTTGAGAGTCATCTAACATGTCATCCTTCCTCATTTCCACTGAAAAACAAAATTGTGCAGCTTAAGCGAGTAGTGACTGCTATGAGATGAGGCTCTAACAGGGCACATCTGAGCAGTTTTAGTAGGTAGTGACCGCTATGGGATGAGGCCCTTAGTGGACACATCTTCACAATTTAAAGATGTAAGCTAGAGTAGGCAGCTAAGATTCCTAAAGGACAAAAATACATCTTTTTTGTTGATAGTGGGTTCTAGCTGAGGGAAGGACACTGGAGGAAGCCAGTATTCAATTTTGGATGCCAAGGGACACTGTGATTTCTGCACATTGTGCAGTTCTAGTAGCCAAGACAAAATCATGAGGGTTGCAGATGTGAAGTGCGTAGTAAAGGAAAGTTGGATGAGGCTAGGTTGCTAGGGAAACTACATATTTCAAACTGTGGGATCAGTGGAATTGATATGAACAATGATAGAAATTGACTACAATTGCATACTTCAACACTTAGTGACACAACATAGACCATCCAGAACATATAAAAACATACATAGCTTAATGCAACAACCTTTTTTGTAGCTTAGGAGACGTGCAACTCCATTGAGAGACTTTGGGAGGATAAAGGTGACACTTTTGCAAGAGTGTGTCGCATGAGTGCGAATCATGTATATGTGATGAGAACAACCCATTCTCACAAAAAATTCCCGTTGAAGAAAAACAAACTTCCCTTTTCATGAAAAGCAATAATACTCATGCCCAAAGATAACACATATTATATAGAGACAAAAATGTGAACGAATTTTAATATCGAAGGGGGGAGCTGGAGATCATCATCTTACCAGTAAGTGACTAAGGAATGATCAATCACAGGATACACAGTAGGCTCTAAAATTTAAGTGTAGGCCAACATTTTGGAGGGTGTTCCAGCCGCTACAACACCAACTAACTAATAAATTAATAATATCATTGAGAATCAATTACTTACAATAATTTCTCAAGCAGGAACACCAGATTACAATTTTGAGCTAACAATGTTGTTCACCAAATGTTATCACTTCCCTAGAAAATACAAAAATACGTCCCCTGCCATTACTCACACACACCTTAAATTTAATATTTGTAGATCCTATCATCAAGAATTGAAGCGAGTAGGAAGAGAAGAATCCCATCACATCCTTCTCAAGGGTAATGCACAATATCTATCTATAGTCGAACGTTGATTGGGGAGATTGTACATTTGTCAGAAGCCCATTGCATCGCTAAAAAATAATTTTAGAGTTAAGAATCTCTACTAGCAATAATTTTTTTCTTCCTTTTTGCATGTTATGTTGGGTGGGCAGTAAATTGTCTATGAAGGAAAAATCATATAAGGGAAGAATACTACTAAAATAAAGTCAAAGATTGTGAAATTCATTGTAGAAATATTTTATTGGTTTGTGGCATTTCCTATAACTCCATACCTCTTCCTAGTTCTATTGCATCCTAATATATAATTGACTGTGCAATCATCATTTACTAATTAAAATCCATGAACGTGAATGAAATTTATGTCATAACCTAATACAAAATTATGCTTAATACACTAAAACAACCTCAAACCTATAAAAGGCCCATTAGAATAGAGTCTTCAACAAGTTTCAAAAACCATAGAATCCATAGTAAAAGCAATGCTGGTAATAATGTGATGAGAACAATAATGTCCCATGTGCACATCCATTGCATTTTGAAGTATTGATTGGCCTTAAGTTTAATATTTTGTAACAAAACTGATTTTTTGTTAAAATATGTAAGCTTTCAAATGACCAAAACTAGTGAGAGACACTTTGGACTAGAACTAAATCCAAAAGTAGCAAGGGACTCCAGTGTAGTTGGAAAACTGCCATAGTGGTTGTTCAATTATCCAAACAAACTACAATTTGTCAGTATTGAAAAATCTGTTATTTCTTTGTAATTTTGAAAAAAAATTAGGTGGCCAAGTTTTTCAGGTCTGAGTTTATCCTTTCCAACTTTTTCCAATCCTTTCCTAATTTTGTTGATTTCCTAAATTGATGGCCCCTCCATTTTTTTTCCAATGACAAGTTTTACAACATTGATTTTTATAGCTAGTAGTATTTTCTTATCCGTTATCTCCAAGCATTTATCCATATTTTTCTATGAAGTATATCTTGCTTTTTTTTCTCTTTGACACTTTTTCCTCTTTCAACAAGAAATTTACATCTCTATAGTTATAAATAATTCTTCTACACTCTTTCCTAAAAATATGTCATACCTAAAATTATCTTGTAGTTTTTTAATGCAAATTCCTTCTCTCCTTTTCTTATCCATGTTGCTTTTGTTTATGACTCCTTCTCTTCGTTAATAAATTATGATAGTTTATATGGATAAATAATTAAATATTCACAAGCATGTGCTTTTGAATTTATTTTAACATTATTTTCTTGGAATATTAATGAACAACTAATAGGTTTTTATATGAAAAATAATTTATGTTTCAAAAGAAATAATTTTGAATGGCTCAATAATTTTACCATAAGTCACTTGGGCTTTTGTTCAGTTTCTTTCATGAAGCTCTTAACATGAAGTTATTGAAATAATATTTTTCTTAGGGGCTACTTGAATTGAAATGGAAATAATTGAGGATAGGTTATTTGAATGGAATCGGGTTTGGATTCTTTAAGACATGAATTTTGTTTCCGTTATAATCTTACTTGGACCATTATATTCACATTTTGTCATGGCCTTTAATTTTGTGAGATTTTACTCCTAGCTTGTGATGCTTAGAGATCCCCTTACCCAAAGGCTACTAAAATAGCCTATTTTTGGGATCCAGAATAATGCCCAGTCTTTGAACATAACTTATAAACCCTTATTTTTAGTGCCTCTTCTTAATTTTGAAAAAGAAATTGTCCTATATATTATATTATTTTTCTCAATCTTCTATTGGATTCCTTTAATTTAGGATACAAACTTCAATACTGACATATCTTAGTTTTCATTAGGGAGCTATGGTATTTATGTGTCTAGTGGTTTCCCCCTAGATCAACCTTGGAAATGAATCTTGTTTCTTGAAATAACACAATGTTGGTGTTAAATGGCACCCTTAAGTATTAAATATCCTTTTTGTTATTTTAACTCTTTTGTTTAAATCTATAGTTTCTTGCTTCAAGCCTTGACACCAGTGCTTTAGAGTTATCCGCAGAAGCAATCCATTTTTGGTTTGTTCCTTTTACAAGTGTTTAGGTTGTTAGGAAACAAATGGAAAAAAAGGTAAAGATATTATTATTCCCATAGAACTGAATGTAGTTACTAGGAATGGTGATTATAATATGTATCTGAACATCATTCTTGTTTTTGCAGTGTTAGAGGAAACATTCTTTTTGCATTACAAAATGAAAATTTACAATGAGGTTTTTTCAAGTGACACCTCATTTTGAGATGATGAGTTGGAACATGGGATGGCATGCTTGGCTAACTAAACTGAAAACCTACTTTCAACTGTCTCTTTGAGTAATAAGATAGCAATATCAATGTTCCTTGTTCTTTTTTATTCTGAAAAACATTGTTCTAAGTCATTTCCATGAGTTAGTTTAGTTACATGTGCTTCTTTTGAATTGATTTTGTTACCATGCACATCTACGGTAAATGATAGATGAAATGCGATAACTAAATGAGAGAGGCATAATGTTAGAAATTTTAGTTAGTTTAAAAAACAAATCTACTTGTTTGTATCATGTTTCCCTAGTATATTAAAGTTTAATGTGTTCTGAGCTCATGTCAAACAAGGGTGTGTTATTTCCTTTCTTCATACTTTTATACTTATATTTTCTACTAGGAGGATTTACTATGGTATATGTAGATCATGTCTATAGGAGATGGGAAAAGGTTGATTATTGATTCCCAATTCAAGAGAAATGCATACAGATAATGAATATGAGAAGTTTAAATCATTTTTTAGTCTCGAGGAAGATGTTTGACTACATCTTCTCCCTATTAAAACTAGATTAGTCATCAAAGCCATTATCTGTTATTCTAACAATAGAAGGCAAGATGCTAATAGTTGAAAATCAAGTTTTTTTTACACTAATAAGGTTGGCTTCAGGTGAATCTCAACAAAATGTAGGAGAATCATCCGAAGTAGGGAAATTACCTAATTCATTTGTTGTATCTTCCTAATTTATCATGCAATATATTATTGAAGCCTTTTAGGTTGATAAAAAACCCCTTCTTCTCAAAACAGTGAAACAAGAAGAGTAAAAAGGGCTTATCGCATTGGGAAGCTTAAAATATTATAGTGTAGGGAATTTGTATTGAGTATTATGTGTAACCTATATACAGAAACACAACAGGGGGTTGTTAAGGCGATTCTTCGGGATCAGATAGATTTCAAAAGAGATCCATGGCCAAAATTTTATGAGCATGCAAAGAGTCTTATCCGAGAGGTGCTTGAGCCTAATATTAAGATTTCGTAAACTACTCAACAAGTGCTTGGTATTTTTATTTTTATCATAACTAAATTCTAGGTTGATTTGTATATGGTGCAGTTTTAGCTCGCAATATTTAGTTTAGCTTATAAAAGTAATTAAACAAGAGAGCAAATTCCAAATTATTTATATCATATGTGAATTAAATTTAACTTCCACATTTAAATATCCCCAACAGAAAAGAATCATACATAATAATGGAAGAAAATCTTGAAACTATCTTCTGTTGGTTAAATGAGTCCAACTCACTTGGTAAAGTTATATTTAATGGTGAAGTGGGCCCTTCATTACATGTATAGTTGAATGAGTATTCATATTTGTTAAGGAAACTTTGGTCTACCATGTTTATGGAATTGTGATTTTGTTAGATCTTGTAATGTTGTACAATTACAATTTCTTTAACATCTTTATTTGAAATCCCATAACTACTCCAACATCTACATAACACAATCCAAAGGAAATAAATCGAAAGAGTTCTCTTAGCGAAAATGTCAATCATAGGCTCTTCATTCAACATGCATGAGCTCTTTACCTAACATCCCCTTTTGATAATGTCTTCAAGAACTTCCCTACAATGTGCTTGAACTTTATCACTAACAAGGAAATAAAACCATAGTTAGATATAGATGTGGATTATTTAATTAGGTGTAGACAGCTAAATCTGGAATAAAAACCATCTGTGGATGGGTGCAATCCTTGGCTTGATTGAAAAGAATAAAAAAAAATGACGTCTCAATATCTATAACCTAAAGGATACATTCCCAAATAGTGATATTCATAAACCAATCAATCGTAAACTACTCACTCTATAGGAATTAACTCCTCATGTATCATGCACAACCACTCCCTCCATGCACTTGAACTTTCTCCAAGGTGATCAAATAAACCCACTATTGACACAGGGAGGGGATGGTTGTGTTAGGTGGAGACAAGTAGAGTAGGAATAGAAACCATCTGTGCATGGGTGGAATACCTCGCTTCACTGAACATGTCATTCATAAAATTTCAAGATTCAACACTACAACATAAAGGGAGATAGTCTCAAATAGTTCCCTTAATAACACAATCAATCATAAATAGGCTAACTTACCTCTACAAAGATACTAACAAATCTCATTGTTACCACACAAATTGATGTTGAATCATTATCTCTCTAACATCATGAATAATATCCATAAGCACAAAGTTCATTCTTGAAAATATGAATGGAAGTTAACACATATGTGAAGGTTCTTGAATATCCTGCCACGAGAATTATTAATAAGCCCAAATGCAATGGGTAAATTCTCACAATGATGAGATAAAGCATGCTTCTTCTTCTCCTCATCCACATCATGCAGAAAAAAGTTGGGTTAGGCTCTTAACCTATCTCCATATCTTCATCCAATTACTCTAGTTTCACATATGTATTTGGTGTTACTAAGTTTATTCAGTTATTTATCTCACTCCAACTATGCCCTAAAATTGTTTCCACCTTCTAGTATTTCATAAAATTTCTTACTTTTTCTACTTCATCCCACCAGTTAGACTCTGCATATATGTTTGACAAAAACATATAATACGTAGAATTTTTTGGGCTTGACTCAAAAATGAATTATGTTGCATGTATAGCAAGCTCGATATTGTTATGGATTATGAACACACTGATAAAAGACCCCGATACAACTGCATCAGGTTCTAATGCTATGTTGTTGATAAAATTTTGTGCCCAGTAAAGGAACCCAAAAAGGCATGGAAAATCAACCATACAACAGTAAGGCTCTATTGTAGGGATGATATTGTAATCTTGATTCATGGAATGGAAGTATTTCCAACTGTGGTCTACTAAACCTGCATGGCAACATGAAAATAAGACACCAACAAAGGTGATATTGTTGGGTTTTATGTCAGAGTGTTTTATCTATTCAAATAGTTGAAGGGATTCCTTTCCAAGTTTGTGAATAGCGTATCCTACAATAATAGAAGTCCAAGAGACAACATCCCATTTAGCAATTTTACTGAACCTTTTATGTGCCTCAACATTTGCAGAAAGAGCTCCATATCCTTATCAAGATACACCTTGCATGCATATCCAACAATTATTGCAGTCCATGAAAACACATCCCATTCAAGAATTTGAAGAAAATGTTCCATGGCCTCATTTGCATTCCCATCCTCTACAAACCATAATATCGTAACATTCCAAGATACTACATTTCGTTCAGGAATTTTGTAAAACAATTGTTGTGCATTTTCTATGCAACCACATTTACCACACATATCTACAAGAGAACTCCCCATAATTACATTACACGGCAATCCACTGGAAATTATGTCATGGTGGACACCTTTTCCATTTTCAAGATCCACCAAATTAGGACATGAAGAGAGAACATTGTTGTATGTGAAATGGTTAGGTTGGGTACCTATTTTTTTCATATCATAGTAAAAGGCTAGTGTCTCCTTGTAAAATTCGCGCCTGACATAATTGACCACCATTGGAGAAGATGAAACTATATTTTTTTTAGACATATACTTAGGTAGCTAGGTTCCCCCAATACCCCATCTCCCTAGAGTATTATGGTAAAATATTCTTTCTTCTATGATACTGGTTCCTATGCTACCACCTTAAGGTGTTTCCTTTGCAACATCTAGTGCAATTGTTAGTTACATATTTACCATTAAACAACATGTTGTGCAAGGAGAAACACAAATAAAAACTTGGAATATACATAAAATATCAAGTACATGCCATATGCATATTTTTAATGTGGAAACCCATAAATGGATAAAACCAGAAATATTTCATGTTATGATATAGATGTAAAACTAAAAGCCACTAGTTTTATTACATAAATTTTTTCGTGAGCACCCATTCATGAGAATCATAGACTCGATCAGTTATTTTTTTTGCACCAGCCAATAGGTAAATCCTACTCCCTTGACTAATTTTCTATCACCCACTAGAAAGAAGCACTAGCTCCCTCTTTGTAGATACCTGATCAGCTTACAAGTTCACCAACTCCATGATTTTGCAATCACCCACTTGCAAGAGGCACTGACCCCACATATTATTCTCCAAACACCTTAGATGGATGCATTACCTTCATAATGTGTAGGAACCAACCTATTGAACCCAAAGACAACTATTTCATAAGATTTTTAGACTATATCCATGGGTGTTTATTCTCAAGGAACTTGTTTCATATTTCTTTGGCTCTTAATTAGCTTGATTTCAGCTCAACACTCTCTCTCTACCTATACTCTTTTATATCCATATAGTCATCCTACCATTCTCTGATAGCACACATAGTAACATTACTCTCATGTATTGATCTTCATCATTTAGCCTATGTTACAATAGTTCTTGAACCTCACTTCTTCTACAAGTGCACACAACCTTACTCAACAACCTTCCCTCACAACCACACACTCGCTATTGATTTTCATTATATTGGCCAACTTTTTCTTCACAATGATTCCCCCTTTTCTTCTATCCTTATCCACATTATCTCTAACTTCCACATAGCACAACTGCAATTTTCTCAGCTTTGTTACTCATGTGTTTCTCGAGGAGAGTATTTGTTTATTTTCGTATGGTTCAGGAAGATACTCTATCAACCACTACAATGAGCTATAGGAATTTCTTTGATACATCTGAGATGATTTTGATTATCTTGCTCAACTTATAAACCTTAACATTACTATCCTTAATTAATTAGTCTTGATCTTGTTTATTTTCCTTTTTTCTCTAATGGTATAACCAATAACACTTCTCCAAATAAATTTATTACCTATAAATTTGTACAAGCATACACAACTCGACAGTAACTCCATTGAAAACTTAGGTAGATTAAGAAGGAATAAATTCAATCTTATAAGGCTGGAGGAGGAAAATTTTCAGCCATCACCATTAACCACAAAATATTCCTTAACTTATCAGGGTTAAGTTTTCTTCTCTATCTTCTCTTTCAATATTCAACACAAAAGCCCATATTTTTCCATAAATCATGCTATCCTGGTCGTGGTTATCCATATGAAAACATCAATCAATTCCTCACTTGTCTCTTCTGTAATGAATTGAATAATTGATTATGAAAATTGTGGCCCTCGCAGCCATGCTTTTAACTGTTCTCGTTTTAAATTTGAACATGGAATTCCATGTTTGAAATGGTGAAGTACCTTGACCTTCAACACTAGTTTTACCATATGACTACACTCATGGAACCATGCTCCAGCCTATAAGAGAGTAGTAGGCATGCGGCACTGACATTCTTTAACCATGTCCTTATACTAGGACAAGCCAATTAGTGATTATTTTCCATGATCTTGGTGTCAGGGATAGAATCTTAAATCACTGTCACAAACAAACCAAGAATCACAACGAAACTAATTTGTTGAATGGAATATAAAAAATAGTAAATCTACCAGTGCACAAAATATAGACAACCTTTTACAATTTTCAACCCAGCCTCATTATACCAATCAAACCAAATAACAAAATATTCTAGGGCTCTCGCACTAGGGATAATGTCCCTCATACATCCACTAGTACATGAATACAAAACTGAGGCTTGTTGTTAATCCATCGATAACCAATCTACCGTCAACAAGATACTCTGACCATCTAGCTATCGCATGCTCTCTCAGCTCCTCTTGGTCATCCTCTATACCTACCCAGTCTTCGGCTCCAGATCTATAGCACTGCCTCCATCAATGATACAAGTCCATCTAGTCACTACATGTCATCTATCAAATTTTCTCAATAGTGGTGCCTTAGTCGAACAAGGGTACAAAACATCGAGACTCCTATTGAGTTGTTCAAAACATTGTTTCTGAAAAACTCTAAATCTTTCCACTATGGTCTTCCTACACTTCTCCAATGAAGACCAACATAGGGCACGAAGGGTTGCAACCTATCACTACAAGATGTCCATCTCCCCGAATGAACAGAAGCTAGGAATTTTTCCCACCTTCTATTGTAGAATTCCTTCTCCACACACAAGTCTAGGTCTGCTCAACTACTCATATGGCTCACTAACTCTTAATATCAACAACTTCCACTCTAGAAACCACCTAAGTCCATGAAGATGGTGCATATAGGGCTCTAATTTGGGCACTATCAGGGTGTCTTCCAACAAACCATAAATGCCCAATCCAAGTCCACACTCGGTCCACACTCACACTTCCCTCATATCAACCAAGAGAGACCAATCCTTTTTGTATCGTCCGGTCCTATTTAGGTGTTGACAATGTTGGACCTGCCAACATGTAAGGGGATCTCCCCGATAAGAAGTCCCAATTAGACCTCTGACTGTTCAGTGTGGGAGTCCCAGCAGTGGGTTTTAGGGTAATGCCTTGATGTGATTTCTCATAGAGGTAATTAAGATGACTCTATTGGTAGTAAGGGTGTGACAACTGCAGTGAGTCAAGGAAGGTGCATGAGAGGTTCTAACACCAGTGAGTTGAGATGAGTGCACCCCTTGGAAAATTGTAACAATACTCAGATGGTAAGGGAATACATGAGAGAAGATGCAACACAAGCTGGAAAGAAGGTTAGCTGGAAATATGTTGATGGTGCTGGACCCATCAACATGTTAAGGGGATCTCCCTGGTAAAATGTCCCAATTAGACCTCAGACTGTTTGTTGTAGGAGCCTGAACAATGGGTCGTAAGGTAATTCCTTGACCACGATGTCGCACAGGGGCATGTAAGATAACTCTGTTAGTAGCAAGGGTGTGACTAATGCAGTGAGTCAAGGATGAGTATGAGAGGTTCCAACACTTCGAAGGGAGAGGAAGGTGAAGGTGACTCTGAGGTTGAAAGGGATTAGTCCCAACTCGGCTAGGAACACAGAACACAAAGGACATGCACAACTTCCGATAGAGAAGTTGACACGGATGGAACAGTCACAACATACAAGGTAAGATAACAAGAACAACACTCACAGATCAGTCTGATATGAGTGTGACAGTTGATATAAAGAGGCTCAGAGAAAGGCATGTCTGATATTCGGCAGAGCAGTCGACATAGATGATGACATCATTAACAACATATGTAACACATTAGCAACAAGATTCATATAATTTCATACAAATCAGTTCCTATACAAGTACGTAAGTTAAGAAATCATATATCATTAAGGCAACCGGAGCATTCCAACTACAATAACAACATATGCATGAAAATGTGTTGGCTTTTATTAAATAAAGAAGTGTAAGTCACAATCATAAAATACAACATGTAAACCTGCTAGCCGCATCAGTGGAACATTACAGCCACATCCACCTACTCCACCAAAGAGATGTAATAGCTTCGTGTCGTGAAGAAGCTAAGGCGCATTACACTAATGTCTAGGCCTTCTTCAAGATAGTCCTAGTATAAGCTTGTCTGACCAAAAGCCTATACAATGAGTTATAAAGGACTATTTATAGTATAGGATAGGGTGACCCTTAACATTCCCCTTTGTGATAGTTCAACTACCCTCGTGACTCTTCACCTACTCTATGACCGTTACATCCAACTGTCAACACTCAACTTACACTTGACATGGCTCAACATTACAATGCACATGTATTCATGTGAGACAACATGGTTTGAGCAAGCCTTATAAGACGTCACTGGCACTCGATCCACTGTGCTGAGGCCAACTCTTTCACATGCTTGTGATGGAGAAGCTGGTAAGTTGATGCCGAGCTTGGTCATCCGTGATGGTGTGCATGTACCTCATGGTGACATCTTTCTGAAGCAAACTATTGCCTCCATTGCAACTGGTGCATTGGTTCGGCACCTTCATCCAACTCATCTACTAACATGTGCATGGTCTTCTTGGGTATAGGTCAAGGGAAAACACATTGATGCATAGTGTTCATGCTGATCTTCAAGTGTGTGATGGTGGTCATGCGCATCAACTTGCTGAAGTGCATGTTCACCCCCCGTTGGACTTGCTTCTTGTTTTCACCTTGTGAGTGTGTTGAATGGGTTGGATTGCATGTGTGTGCTCAACGACATGCATGTTACTAGATCCTTTGAATGTGATCAACAACACTACTCACCATGTTTTCTCTCTGTCAACTATTGGGATGGTTCCTTAACTTTCACTTATGCAGTTTCATTTGTGAGTGCATGTTGCACCCACTGATCTCCCTGTTTGTGCTGCAACTCATTATATTGTCTGTGCAACTTCATGTTCTTCCTAAGTTTCTTCTTCAACACATGCACCTCCTTCTTTGTTCCATCTTCTGCCTTTACATGATCTTCACGTCGTGCCATCACTTCATAGCCTGAGTCTACAAAGTTGCTTTCATTATCAGTGGATCTACTTGATCTTGCAACTTTTCTTCAGCTCTACATTGTTAAGAACCTTCCTCTCGCATTCACTGTGTTCGCTTCATTCACTGGGTTCACTGCATTTGGTATGCTGCCTTCAACTACTGTTCATGATGCTACTTGTTGTGATGTTACTTCTTGATATCCTTGTCCACGAACAACTTGATGTCTTTGTGAGTAGGCAAGCCCATACATACCTGATCGACTGCATCCCCAAGCATGCTCTGAATAGTGTCTTTGCCTTTGCTCTCCTGGAAGCCATTGTACCTGTACTATTGGGTAGCAGATGAACACATGTGATAAGTGGAGACATGAAAACACTCATAGCAATCAATCTATTAGTCAAAAACTAGAATGAACATGAAAACTGGCTTGCAACATACCTAGGTGAATGATCATGAATGTTGTGCAATTTCGGTCGGGAGGTCAGGAGACCGACTGCCAAGACTGCACAAGGCATAGTCTGGGCTGCCGAGAGACTGAGTAAATGCTGGAACTGTGCAATGCATAGTCTAGTTGTAGCATACCTAGGGGGGATAGTATGGGGTACGTAGGGATGTACCCAAGGGAATAATGTAATAATGGGATGGGCCATAGTAATAAATAAAGTGGTTAACCTGCATCATGTAAGGGACCACAAGTAGTTAGCAATAAAGTAATAATCCCATGGTATTAGATAGATGGTATTGAGGGAACCATGGTATTGTATGTATGAGGCCTATATAGAGGCTAGAGACTGATCAGGAGCTTAGGACCAAGTGTCGTAAAATGGTCAAAAATTAAAGTGCTCAGAACTAGTTTGAACTTGAATGATCGGATAGAGCTTGTCTTCGTGATTCCAGCGCTGTGAACGGTTCGGAAAAGGGTCGCCGTATGATAAAGTTATGCCAAAAATAAGAATTGCCTAATAACATTGAATTTTTGAATTTTTTTCAAAAAAAAAATTTAAAAGATAATATTCCATAGGATATTCATTGGAATATTCTGTTTTGGGCAGCGAATGGCAGGCTTCCATGTGGCAGTCCCAGAGGCTTCCACGTGGCCCAGGGTGACATCTTCATAGGTTGGACGCATATTTAAAATTTGTTTGGAGACGCGGAGGATCGAACACGTGACCTCCTAACCAACAGCAGTCCGGCTTACCGTTAAGCCACCAAGATGGATCTTGTAAGGTTGGCGGACTTAATTGAATTTGTAGTTTCAAATGGTCAAGGTTGGGGCCCGAAGGGGGCCAGCCCCCATAACACATGACCGCAGCCCCAAAACCTTGGGCCTTAACGCTAAAACTGTGCGGTTGTTGTTTAACGATCACCACATATGGATATTAGCATGGTCACATTTCCATGAAGTCCGGCTAACAAACTTGCCCGTTAACCCGAAGGTCATGGCATGTAATTCCATGCAAACACACCGCCCAAATTTTTGGTCACATGCTATTAATCACAAACAGTTGACTACCAATTTTGATGGCGGAGTTTTTGGCGGAGCGCTCCAAAAATGGCAGAACTGCCAAATTTAGAGGGGTTATTTGGCAGTGAACCAGTTTTAACTGGAGTTTTTCTAGGGAAGACTGGAGAAACTTTAATGAGCCATAACTTTGGGTAGGAAAGTCCTTTTTGGACGAATGTTTTTTTGATTTTTGGTATCTTCGACCTTCTGAAGCCATTGGCACAAGTTTCACAACCATCTGAGGTCGTTTGCAGGTGTTTTAGCTTCGTGGAAGTTCCAAGAGCCACGAGGGCCAAATCAGTTTGGGAGCTGCATTGGGAATTGTGCAGCCATTGAATGTGGAGCGAAGGTCATCCCAGAAGGTTTTCAGCATTCTGAATCTATTTCTACAGCTCGTTTTTCCTGTTGAGGCATTCTTCTCACTGTTTAGCTTCAGGGAAGCTTTTAGGGCCACTAGCGCCATTTCAGTGCTTGAGCTGTTTGGGGCTGTGTTCATCCATTTTTGGTGATTCAAAAGCCTATGTCTACTATTTTCGACCTTATGAGTCTAATGGAAGAGGTTTCGGAACTAAATGAGGTAATCTTCACCTTGAATTTCTCCATGCAAGATTAAAGGGCCACGAGGGCCAATTGGGGAAAGTACTGTATGAGGTACAATTTCACTATTTAGTGCTTGGGAAAGAGCATGTTTAGCTAGTTCCTATCTTCTGATTTTGTATTTACAGATAGATCTATCTTCCGAGACACTCATATTCTTGTATTAGCCTTTGTAGCATTTTTAATACAAGAGGACAAGCCTAGTTTGAGAGGCTTGGTCCAACAGATGTAGCCCAGAAGGGGTGAACTACTTTATCATTTTGATGTCTTTATTTGCTGAAGATGATATGCTAAACAAAACTAATATAAAGTGTTAAACAACAAATATACATAACTTGCATACACACATAATCGCCTATTTAGCTACAGAATGTTATTTGTCTTATTCCGCAAGACATCAAACATCAAGTATGTGTATGTCAAAGACTTCTAAGTGTTTACTTTGTTATTTCTTTAGGCAGAGCCTGTAGAGGGCTAGGTAGCCTCTGCAACTCATCCTCTCTTTAGAGGTGACATGTCCGGTGAATGCCCCTACAGTCTATCTCTGTATAAGAAATAAGAAGTTTTCACCTTTTTAGAGGTCACTTGGAGTGTATAACTCATATTTGAAATTAGGGAAAATGGATACCTTGCACCCTTAAACAAGTACATTCCATTTTCAGATCAAATGGTATCAGAGCACTAGGTTTGCTTGACTGACATCACTAGCTTGATTGTGTAGCTTGAAAGGTGTCTTAAGCAGTGTTGAATATTGACTGCTTTATTATTTTGCAAACTACTTGTTGTTTGAGTTTGTTGAAGCTCTTTTGTTCATTTTTATAATGACGACGTCCATAAGTGAGTTCTCAAAATCGTCCTCCTTCACAAGATTCGTTGATGAAGGCTTGAAGCAAGAATTTTTCATCATGATGAATATGATGAGAGAAATGTATGAGGATGAAAGAAAGAACTCTAGACTTCAAGAGAAGTTGAATTCCATGAGGGAAGAGAAGCAGTTGCTTTCTAACCAATTGCAGGAAATGGAAGGCCAACTTCATATTGCAAACATGAATCTGGAAATGACGCATCAGTTAGAGACACAACTCCTTGTTGCCAAAGAAGCCTTAGCCAAGTATCAGCTTGAATAAGAGGTAAACAATTCTAGTTTGTCTTCAAATTCTTATAAGAATGTTTATGTTGGTTCTTTTGAGAAACATACCAGAGGCATAGGGTCCAAGTTGATGTCCAAAATGGGATATGGAGGAAAAGGATGGGGCAAACATGCACAGGATATAGTTGAGCCAATAATGGTTGAGGTAAGGCCTAAGTATTTGCATCTTGGCTATGGACAATCTTATGGAGAAAGTCCCAAAGTAGCCATGAAGGCAATTGAAACAGTTCCTAGAAGGAGTTTGATTTCAGGTTCTCTATCTCAAGGTTGTAAAGGTTGTATCCTTGAGGAATGCAGTAGTTTGAAACATACCTTGCAAGAAGAAGGTGTGCATAAGAATGCACTTGAACAAGAAAGTGGTGAAAGCTCTAAAACCATTGAAGGGATTAATAGTGTTCCAAAGGGAGCTTCTTCTTCATTTGATTCACCTCCTCATGAAGGTAATGAAGGTGAAAGAGAAAGGTATAAATCTGATTTCAATCATATTTCCTTTGATCATGTAGAGCATGGTAAATTTCCACATAAGCATTGGAAAAGAATTGCATGTTCCTTTTGTGGTTTGGTTAGCCATAGTATTTCTAGATGTTGGAAAAGAATGGCAACATACAGGAAACTTTTGAAGGAGAGGAGGCAAGAAGCCAAAGTTCCATTGAACAATGCAAATCATGTTGTCAAGAAGATGAACATGTGTTGCACTTATTGCCATAAGCATGGACATACTGCTGAAAGGTGTTGGACTTTGAATCCAACAATGCTTCCACGAAAATTGAAGAAATTGGAGAAAGAGTATGGCAAGAATTGGAAGGAAGTTTCCATCGTTGATATGTGTTAGGATGATACACATGCTGATATCGATGTGCAGTTAAAGGAAGCGCCTTTGAAATGGATTGGTAAGAAATGGTTAGAATTCTTATCCAATTAAAGTTGCATGTCTTTTGATTGAATGCATTTCTTTGTTAAGGGAATGCAAGTTGCAGGATGGTAAAAGATGAGTATGATACTCACTAGTTTTTGCAGCAAGTATCCCAAGAGTTTGGGATGAGCATTTGCAGTACATTCATCATGCTATAGCTGGTAAAAGCCTTCTCATTTGGGAGGCAACCCTTCTTGTAGAATGGAGGTGCCATGGATGGGCATCGTGAAAGCTGGCAAGCCCACATGTTTAGAGGAAGATTTCAGCTCATATATCAGCAAGTTTCATTGCTGGTTTCTGCAAATTTTCAGTTTGTCTGGCGAACAAGCTTGGTCGGGATTCGACAAGTACTTGGCTTATGCAGCAAAAAGTCGCCATGATGACAGTTGGCAAGGTAGGACATTTTGGGCATCAGTAAGCTCTTTTGGTTGAACGAAAGAGGATACTTTTGTTCCTCAAGTGTTGTATAGTTCAGTTCAGAGACGCAGTAAGCTTTTGGGGACCAAAAGCCTTCTCATTTGGGAGGTGTGATCAGGAGGTTAGGACCAAGTGTCGTAAAATGGTCAAAAATTAAAGTGCTCAAAACTGGTTTGAACCTAAATGACTGGATAGAGCTCATCTTCCTGATTCTGGCACCATGAATGGTTAAGAAAACGGTCACCGTATGAGAAAGTTATGCCAAAAAGAAGAATTTCCTAATAACATTGAAATTTTGTTTTTTTTTTCAAAAAAATAAAATAAAAGAGAATATTCCACAGGATATTTATTGGAATATTCTGTTTTGGACAGTGAATGATAGGCTACCACGTGGTAGTCCCAGAGGCCGCCACGTGGCCCAAGGTGACATCATCATAGGTTGGACGCATATTTAAAATTTGTTTGGAGCCACAGAGGATCGAACACGCGACCTCCTAACCAATAGTAGTCCGTCTTACTATTAAGCCACCATGATGGATCTTGTAAGGTTGGTGGACTTAATTGAATTTGTAGTTTCAAATGGTCAGGGTTAGGGCCCGAAGGGGGCCAGCCCCCATAACACATGACTGCAGCCCCAAAACCTTGGGCCTTAATGCTGAAACTGCGTGGTTTTTGTTTAAGGGTCACTGCATATGGATATTAGCGTGGTCACATTTCCATGAAGTCCGGCTAACAAACTTGCCCGTTAACCCGAAGGTCATGGCACGTAATCCCATGCAAACACACCGCCCGAAGTTTTGGTCACATGGCATTAATCACAAATAGTTAACTGCCAATTGTGATGGTGGAGTTTTTGGCGGAGTGCTCCAAAAATGGCGGAATTGCCAAATTTAGCGGGGTTATTTGGCAGTGAGCCAGTTTTAACTGGAGTTTTTCTAGGGCAGACTGGAGAAACTTTAATGAGCCATAACTTTGGCTAGAAAAATCCTTTTTGGACGAATTTTTTTATATATTTTGGGTATCTCCAACCTTCTGAAGCCATTGGCATAGGTTTCATAGCCATCTAAGGTCGTTTGTAGGTGTTTTAGCTTCGTGGAAGTTCCAGGAGCCACCAGGGCCAAATTAATTTGGGAGCTGCATTGGCAATTGTGCAGCCACTGAATGTGGAACGAAGGTCATTCCTGAAGGTTTTCAACATTCTGAATCTATTTCTACAGCTTGTTTTTCCTGTTGAGGCATTATTCTCACTGTTTAGCTTCAGTGAAGCTTTCAGGGCCACGAGGGCCATTTCAGTGATTGAATTGTTTGGGGTTGTGTTCATCCATTTTTGGTGATTCAAAAGCCTATGTCTACTTTTTCGACCTTCTGAGTCTAATGGCAGAGGTTTTAGAACCAATTAATGTCATCTTCACCTCGAATTTCTCCATGCAAGATTAAAGGGCCACCAAGGCCAATTGGGGAAAGTACTGTATGAGGTACAATTTCACTGTTTAGTGCTTGGGAAAGAGCATGTTTAGCTAATTCCTATCTTTTGATTCTATATTTACAGTCAGATCTATCTGTCGAGACACTCATATTATTGTATTAGCCTTTGTAGCATTTTTAATACAAGAGGACAAGCCTAGTTTGAGAGGCTTGGTCTAGCAAATGTAGCCCAGAAGGAGTGAACTGCTTTATAATTTTGATGTCTTTATTTGTTGAAGATCATATGCTAAACAAAACTGATATAAAGTGTTAAACAACAAATATACATAACTTGCATACACACATAATCGCCTATTCAGCTGCATAAAATTATTTGTCTTATTCTGCAAGACATCAAACCTCAAGTATGTGTATGTCAAAGACTTCTAAGTGTTTACTTTGTTGTTTCTTTAGGTAGAGCCTGTAGAGGGCCAGGTAGCCTCTGCAACTCATCCTCTCTTTAGAGGTGACATGTCTGGTGAATGCCCCTACAGTCTATCTCTATATAAGAAATAAGAAGCTTTCACCTTTTTAGAGGTCACTTGGAGTGTATAACTCACATTTGAAGTTAGGTAAAATGGATACCTTGCACCCTTAAACAAGTACATTCCATTTTCAGATCAGAGACTCTCCATTGGGAGATGTCAAGGATTATTGTATGAACAGGCATATGGCTTGTGGAGTGTTCTCCTTCCCTAAGGAGTGAATGTATGGTGTTTCTCTACCTTAATAATTTTGATATTAATAAAGTGAAGCATTTATACATTCAGATATTGTTATTTATTGGGTTTATTTCTATTATATTATACTTTCATATCAGATCCATAACAAGTGGTATCAAAGCACCTTCTTGGGCAAAGCAGAGAATTTTTTTTAATTTTTGCAGGAAATTTTTGGGCCGGCGAATATGTATATCATATATATACATTCTATTGTAAAATTTGCAGAATCTAATGAACCCAATTTGAAAAAAACAATCGGCCAAATCGGAGTCCGGATGAGGGAGATATCGCCGATTTAAAAAACAACTATGTTGTAGACATTTTTTGGGGTGGCGAATTTGCAGATGAGATCTATATGTTTTGGTACAAAATTTTTAGAATATCATTTCAGAACTAGGTTCTTTGAAAAAATATACCCAATTTGAAAAAAAAAATCAGTTGAATCAGAGTCCACATGAGGGAGATATCGTTGATTTAAAAATCAGTTGTGTAGAAGACATTTATCGGGGCGGCGAGTTTGCAGATCAGATCTATATGTTCTAGGAAAATATTTGCAAAATCTAATTGTAGATATGGGTTCTTTTTGAAAAAATATCCAATTTAAAAAAAAAATCATTTGAATCGGAGTCCGGATGAGGGAGATATCACTTATTTAAAATTAACTCTTTTTTTCCAGAAATTTTTGTGATGGCGGGACAGTTGCAGTGCGAATCTGCACTTCCAGTTCCTAGATCTGGATTTCTATCATTTGGGAAGATCCAAAATGGCTTTTCCATTTCCGAAAATAGGTTATAATAGTGATTTTGAGCAATATTGACTGAATTGTAGCCATTTCAAATTTTCGCCAAGTAAGCGATTTGTTTTAGAAAACCCTCTTCATGGCTTATAACAGTAAGTTTTTTAAAGGAAAATATGATTGGTCTTGTATTAAAAATTTTAATCCATATCATAAGTTGGACCATCCAGGGTGTTGGAAGGACAAAATAGGTTTTTATTTAAAAAATGAGGCCTATATATGGGGGCAATCACTTGACAGTAAGTTTCTGAAGTATGTAGTGCTGATGAAATAGAAGAACTACTTTTGGATGAATGGTCTCACACTAGAAAGGAGGAAATCACAAAACCTAGCAAAGATTTTATTTTTACAGGAAAGAAGGAAACCAAGAAACCTAAAGGGTTATTTTCTACTGATATCTCCTTATTATAGGTTGATGGATTGATTCAGAAGGAGAAGATCATTGTGTCTACAAATCCTAATTGCAAGCATAATTTTATCAATGTTAATTTGGCAAAAAAATTGCAAGTTCTAGCAAAACACATTGAAAACACATAGGTTGATAATTATGATGTTCAAGTTTATAAAGATTTGAAGCTTTATATGGATAAATATGTGTTGCATGTGATTTTTATACTTCAAATATGGATAACATGGATGTTCTTTTGGGATATCCTTGGATGGAATCTTTGAGTACTGTCAATATTAATGTGCAGAAGAAATTCATGAAGCTCTGGTATAAAAGGAAGAAAATTACATTGCAGGATATTTCCATTAAGACCCAAGCATAGACTATGGAGGCAGAAGCACAAAGCTCTAATGACATTGACACATCAAATGATGAGTCTTTGATGGTGAACAATCAAACACAAACTTCAAACTAGGTACTAGAAAAACTAGTGTCCAAGGAGGATGAAGCAGAAAATGTTACAGGTATTGATACATCAGATGAGGACTCAGTGGTTGAAGTAATATTGGAAGATAGGAAGAAACAACAGGTACTAGATACCAATCAGGCTCCATTAGGTGGTGAATTAAAGAAAGATACACCGTTGGTTAAAACTTCATCATATCACCAGCCACATCACCTCGCAAGAAAACAACCAACAAAATGGAAACGAATTAGCCACAACGACAACAACCCCCGCATGACATATAGAGAGGGGAAATGATCCATCTACTACACATCAACATAGAAGATCCTCCAAACTCAACTTCCATCTCAAGTGAGCGAGGCACTAGCTAGATCGAGGGTTCACCTTTCTCTGGGATGGCTAGATCCACATGCATGGTACCAGTGGACTATTATTTTGAGTAGACCTTATTATTTTTGTTCTTCTTATGTTTCGGGGACAAAACGTGTTTAAGGGGGGTGGAATGTAGTATACCTAGGGGGGATAGTATGGGGTACAGATGGACGTACCCAAGGGAATAATGTAATAATGCGATGGGCCATAGTAATAAATAAAGTGGTTAACCTGCATCATGTAAGGGACCACAAGTAGTTAGCAATAATGTAATAATCCCATGGTATTAGATAGATGGTATTGAGGGAACCATGGTAATGACCCATGGTATTGTATGTATGACGCCTATATAGCAACTAGAGACACCCCATTGAGATATGTCAAGGATTATGGTATGAACAGGCATATGGCTTATGGAGTGTTCTCCTTCCCTAAGGAGTGAAAATATGGTGTTGCCCTACCTTAAGGGTTTGAAAAATAAAGAAGAATTTATCTATATTCAGATCTTGTTATTTCTTGGCTTTATTTCTATTATCATATATTTTCAGATTAGATCTATAACACCAGTCTGGGTTCTGACTACTGGGATTGCACATTACGCAATTCCAGCTAGGAAGGACTCCTAGCCCTGGGATATATTTGCACAATTTCTTGAGCCAAGCACCCACTATCATCAAGAAATGTGCAAAGTAGTCCTCAAGGCTAGTGTTGGGTAGGAATGCACAAATCTTGAGATGAAGGTGCGCTTCCTTCCCCAGATTGCGTAATGCAACATTGGTGAAGGTAGAGTATGGGCCAAGGTTGGCCCGACTCGCCGACAGGCAACTGAAAGAAGCTAAGGAAATAAATTCATGGTGACACTAAGTGATAGTAGAAGTGATTGACAGTGCATGAAAAACATGAATGAAATATTCAACAAATAAATCAATATGCATGTGGGTGAGGCAATTCGCCGGTTGGGCGAATGTTTGTGAAAAACAGTTTCATGCATGCGATAGTATTGAGATAGCAACGAAAATTGAAACAGAGATAAGACAAGCTAAAATACATGTAAATGATACTAGGCATTCAAAGAAATCAAGCAAACAACACTCACACAAGAGAATACATAAAAGGCGACAGAAATGCAACACAAGGCATAGGAAGCGAGATTACCCCAAAACAATTGAGTTGAATGTGCCGACTATTCCTAGATGTGATCTGGGATATCAAAGCTACAAGATTCATGTGAGGAATCAACTCTGTAGCATCTGGTTGATGAGTTTTAATAACATCAAGGTTGTGTCGTGCATGCCACAAATCTAGGGGAAGCGACACTTGGAGGGAGGTTTCTGAAGTGTTCCTTGCATGTAAGCTCTAACTGCTAAACATAGATCCCTGAAACAAGGGATTCCTTTGCATGTTTTGTTGGGAGAAACAACCCATGCATGCAAGTCTATTTTTCTCAGTCTCGGAGGGAACTGGTAGACTCAACTGCACATGCAAGAGACTGCTTGACTACTGGAAAAAAATGCACATTTTTGGTTGGGAGATACCGTGGTTTCCCAAGAGATTTGTGCATTTTTTGGGCTAAGAAACTGACTACTGCATAGATTTGTGAAAACCCAGGGCTGAACAGC
Organism: Pinus tabuliformis; assembly: GCA_031772625.1. Classification (NCBI taxonomy): domain Eukaryota; kingdom Viridiplantae; phylum Streptophyta; class Pinopsida; order Pinales; family Pinaceae; genus Pinus; species Pinus tabuliformis. The sequence continues at coordinate 662,599,560 of CM062814.1, read as the reverse complement.
CTGTTGTTGGGAAAATTTGCACAAATCCTGCTGGGAGGGTTCGCTGGTAGGATTGTGTAATCCTGGAGCCCAGCAGGTTTTAGAGAGGATTGTCGATAATTTCAGGATGGAAGGGTACTTTCCCTCTAGAAATGTGTGATTTTCAAGGGGAATCTACTCCGCCTGTAGTTGGACCATGTCCGGGTGGGCAGCCTATGAAGGGAAAAGATCAAACTGCGATCGACAGGTTGCCTTCAAGTAAGAAAGGCACTGAAGATTGAGGACTTGATGGAGCAAGGCAAGCTACTGTGAAGGTTGGTGTGGAGGCTCCAAAATAGGCTAAGGTAAAATTTTGGAGTGTGGTTGTAGCTGCTACAACACTTTGCGACACACTGGTAGAACTCCAACTCTCTGAATGGACCTTGTTCATGAAAAGCAATTCTAACACCTCCGAAAGTATTGTTCAGTTCTTAGCTCATCTTGGCTTCACACTAGCTTGATTGTAAGATGTAGCATCTACCAGACTCTTGGTTGATTGACACACATTCCAAGCCAAGGCAACACAGTTGTTTCGATTGGGGTTGAGGGGTATATAAGTGCACAAGCAGTATAGTTGTCAGAGTCTAAGTTTCATCTCTGGTGTTGCTCCACTGCCAGCAGGCCTAGACAGTACCGTGGTGGAGTCACATAGGAACACAAGCATGGATCTGCTACCAGCAAGCCTAATCAGTACCCTGGTGGAGTTGCTTGCATCACCTCCCTGCATAGGAAGCCTTTCACTTCTTTCACCTTATTCATTTTACATTTGAATTTTTTGACTTTTCATTTTTATTTTTATTTTCATTTTTCACTATGCATAACACTTATTCATTTCAGAGGCGGAAGAGGGATCTCGACTTATTGAGAGTAGAAGAGGTTGTTCCAGTAGATAATTAGTTTATTGTATCTTTGACGTGCCTATTAAGGTTTTTCTCCCTCATCTTACTCTACTTGGCTGAGCTGACAAGGGTTAACCCAAAAAACAACCCACTAGAGAAAGTGACACTAGTTAGTATGCAAGCATTGTGTTTTCACCAAGGTTCACTTTGAACAGTACATATTTTCCTTCGACGTACCATGGACTAAAACTAACAAGCTCATTATATAGAGGAAAGATGACAGATAACCAAGTAGTGATAGTTGTACAAACCCTCTTGTACTTTACCCAGCTTGTTTCATGAGTCACACATGGTTTCATGCCAACTAACATACAAATTAAACGAGCGAATGAACAAATCAATCAACAAAGAAAAGCAACATCAGAAGAAAAAATGAAAGCGAAGAAAGTAAACAAACAAGCAAGTGAACAAAGAAGAAAACAAAGCATGTAAGCAAACAAGCATGAAAGCAAACAACTGAAAGATAACACTACTCCTACTTCTATACTAATGGTGCATGGGCTTGATCATGTGAAGTGATATCTAATGCAACCAATGGTGCATTGGTAGACCCATGTTGGTGAAGGCTTGGTCTGTGAGTAACCCAGTTGTGTGGACCAACAAACAAGAAAGATATAGAAATGAAGACAGCCACACTTCGTGTTTCAAAGTGCCCACGGGACATAAGTGAGTGCATGTGCATGACGGATAGTCTGTGGACTTATCATGGTGCTATGTGACACTACGTGCAACTTTGAAACAAAATCACACTCTTGAATGAGACATGATATCAAACGAGAGAAACAAATATAACTTACGTCGAGAACGAGTGCTTGCAATGCAAGACTCCTCCAATGCATGAGTAATGGGATCATGCAGTTCTAATGGAGGAAGTGTGATCTATGAGTGAGATGGATATTCAATGCATACAGAAAAGTGATGAGGAGCCTGGGGTGATTGAACAATTTCATGATTGGAAGTAAGACTAACCTCAAGGGAGCTAAGGCCTGAAATAACCATCAGCTCAGGCTGAAGTGCCTCGAAAGGCTTGGGTGTCTCAACTTCATCATCAGGTAGATTATCATACACTAGTGGCTTCGAAAAATCAACTCTGATAGATTCATGACCATGATAAAAAATGGAAGAAAATGGATCATGACCCCCAGGATCAGAAAAATCAATTAATTTTGTGGCATCCTCATGATCACATGAATCAAATATAGGGGTATATGAAAAGCAAACGAACTCATCCTTTGTGTTTTTGGAAAAGACAGATGAAGGATGAAGTGGATCTTCAATGAATAACTTATTCTCTCCATTTTCGAATGATGGACAAACATTCGATGAGTCTTGTGAGTGATCAATAATGGATTCATCCGTGGATTAAGACACACATGCAAAATCATGGATGGCAGGTTCGCCAAAGAGGATAGGAAAGAACGGAGGGGGCTCGGATGGAAGGGAGTCATCCTTCATCGAGTGTTGATGTTAAAGCTCCCACTCATACTATTCATGAATGACAGCGCATGTTAGTTGTGTAACACCAACTCCATCAATGGGTTGTTGCTCATTCCCAATAAGTGAAGAGTCTGGAATGGATGAACACAAGAAAACATCATCCGAAGGGACACCCGAGTGCGAAGATGGAGGTCGCAGAAAATAATGCATATGAGAATGCTAAGTACTCATAACCAAATCTTCATGAATATTGAGTGGAGTGATGTTGGCACAGTGTGAAGGACGAAAAAGTGTGTGAGCATGGTCCTCAACATCACAGGGCAATGGTGGAACTGTTGAATGAGGGGGAGGTGGATAGTCCATTGAGACAGTGTCTGCTCCTACATGAGATTGTGTAGTTCCATCAACGAAGAAGGTTGAGTGAGACTTGATCTCAAGCTTCCTCTTGGGACGAGAATATTTATTAAGGAAGTACTCGAACCAGTCCCAGAGATAAACAAACATCATCTGGCTCCTTAGAGCTTGAAACTGTAAGCCACGGAAGCGCTCCCAAAAATCAATAACGGACTCATGTAGAGCCCTCTGCTTTTGTAACAGTTTCTGTTCAAGATGGTCTCAATCAAAATGATAGAACATGTCTTCAGTAAGATCACAGAAGTTCTCACATGAGTGCAGGGTGTCAGCCAATAGGCTGAGCACCCAACAAAATGGAAATTCGTGAAGTGTGTATGGTTATCGGGAAATCTAGTGTCTATGCAGAGCTGCTAGTCCCACTAAGACGAGTAGCTATCTTAGAAACAAACATATTAAAGTTACTTTCGTTTTCCTTTATGAGAGGTAGATAGGAGAGGATAAAAGAATACCAACCTCGATCTTTCGCTCGGTTCTTTGCTTGTTCCTTCTCCTCACCGACAGGTCTTTGCCACTTCTCCCTTGACCACTTTGCTTCAAAGAGTACCTGTAAAGTCAAAGCAGCATAATACCTTCAAAGTGCAGAGATCTACAAACATAAGCAATATAGGACCAGATATATATTAACCACACAAATGCATATATTATGAGACATACAAGAATGTGGAGGAAAACTTGAATAGCTTTATTGATATAAAGATTAGAAGAGAGGATTACAACCCATTGATCTGACCCAGCATCATCCTCCCAACATGAAAGCCCTTCTGCACCTCATGAAAAGCTTAGATCACCCAACACTATGATATTCCACCAGGAAACCAACAACACTTCCTTACAAGATACAAAATTCCATCCTTTGGATCTCTGGGATGAGGGATCCATATATAGATGATTGTAGGGAGGTGAGTTAGCTTCTGGGATTTTTATTAGTGTCTTCTCTCTGATAGTTTTTTATTCCACTTGGAGATCGATGATCTCTTACTCATCCCTGGGTGAATTCAGAGAGGCAGGTGTCACAGGAGAAGTTTCTGGAAGATTCCATGATCATCCACCTCGCAAACTGTCTCTGCCATTTGTCCATTCTCGCCCATCGCACCCTACAGAAGAGCTTTCTAGTATGCATCGCACCTTTTACACTGGGTAGGTGAGATGCATCGCACCCTTAGCACTGAGCAACCTGTATGGTCCAGTTTTGACCAGTTCTGAGCATTTTTCTGTGGAGAACTTCTGGGAGATGATGTAATCAACTGACCTTGTTCCTTTAGGGCATGAAACAACACTTTTACGGACTCAGAAGGCCTTGTTTTATGAAAATATATGATTGGGTTTGCAGTGCCCAAAAATGCCTATAATAGTCACCCCCTAATGCATGAGGTCGTTAATCTTTTGATGTCGGGTGAAATGCTTTATCATGAGGATCCGAGGCCTTTCGAACCAGAAGGCGAACTATAATAAGATACAATACAATACATTATCTTCATAATATTTTCATGATCTAGTTGAGGCAGGCATTCCCATGCTTAGCTTTATAAATTCATTTTCATGTACATCGGACAGACAACCATCTGTGCGGCAGACTGGTGATTTTGATAGAGCCGTCATCATTTAATTCGGATGATCATCTGTGCAGCAATGATGTACATTTGATGTCTTTATTTTCCTGAATATATCATAGCCCAGATGGATGATACTAGATCCAGGGTCTTCAAACTCATCCAATATTCGCCCGAAGTACAAGTCGATCCATGTGAAAAATGTTATGGGGTTGAACATGGAAAGACATCGCCTGATTACCAGCCAATGATGTAAGTTGTTAACAGGTGTGAGAGGAATCATCGATAATGATGATGACCCTGAAGGTACGACAGTACAATTCGTGTGGTGTGAAAATGGGACTTGGCGTCGAACACCATGCAAAATCTCTCGGTCGAAGGCCGTTGATGTAAACCTGTCACCGAAAGTAAGAAACTTGCCATTGAGGCATGGAAGCTTCAAAGTACTGAAAGGGTTATTCCTAGGTCGACTTCTTGGATAATGAATTGATGTTGACAAGAAGTAGCTCATCGTAGGAGGGCCTTAATCCCACATCTATGACATGGAATAGAGAAAATGACTTTTGGAGGTGAAAACAATCTTATGATACAGGGTTCAAGGTGGTGGTCATGAAAGAATGAAGCGTAAAGGTACTGCAGCGGATGAGACACAAGATGGGTTGGTGAATTCTCTGATCGAATTCTCTTGAACATATCAGCGACACTGAAATGGATTGGTAGCGTTAACCCCAAAGATGGATGGTACGGAGGACCAATGGTAATATGTCCGGTGAATGGAATAACCCAACCCAACTCAATCATGGTGATGGAGTGAAAGTGTCATGTTCAAGAGTGATTCACTACCAATAAAGTTTCTTCAAGTTTTCTTCCCAATTTTCCCCCAGTCATTGCTGACCAGTACCTCTTTATTTTTATCAAGCTTGAGGAGAATAACATATGCTTGTTCTATAATTTTCCCTTCAGGAAAACGTGTCACTATGTTTTAACGAGCCTAGCGACAGTGAAACTCATTCTTGTCTGTATGGACAAGTTTGTCGCTATAGGTTTTAACGAGTTTAACAACAAAGACAACTCGGTCCTTTTTCAATTTTAGAGAGTCTGAGAAGGGACGGAAAGGAAACTCCAGTGATCCTTCTTCGTCATGTAATCCCTTAAGTCTAAAAAAGTATAAAATAATATGAAAGGGATGAATTTTCGATAGTTTTAACTAGCCGAACAAGACAAGCGCTCGATCTTTTTGTGTAATAATTCCTCAGGTCCAAAAAGATTAAAATCCGGAGGAGGGATAACACTCCCGGGAGCTTTAACGAGCTGGAGAGGCCAACTTCTCGGCAATCTTTTCATATTTTACGAGTCAGACGAAAAGAGCTTAAAGGAGACTCATTTTTTGAGGAACGAGTGATAATTTCAGGTAGCAACTTATTCCAAGTAAGGTTTGGAATTTTCCAATCGTGGCAGTGTCACAAGGATGGCTAACAGAATCAATCTTTGCAGCTACTCCTCAAAAGGGGTAAACAATCAAATGGAGGTGAATGATTGGCTAAAATAGAGTGGAGGTGATGATGAGAACACGACCAAGGCTCAAGGGCTGATGATAATGCATTCACAATGGTTATTTACCAGAAATTGGTTTATTTTTAATGAGCTTAAACTCTGGGGGGAACGTTTGCTCATTGCTTAGGTTTAATTTTTAACGAGCTTGAACTTCACATAAAAACTGCTCGTGCGAGTCGTATGATAAGGATGTCTCATTGGTAGATTCCATTTTTATGGAGCTTGCACCTTTCAAAGCTTTGCTCCATATCCTTTCATTATGCAAATTAGGAACAACCAATCCTATGAGTTTAAAGGGTTTGAGAATCTACAAACTAAGAAAATAAATGGTCGTTCTTCACTTTCACGCAAAAAGGTTTACATTCCCCCAGGTATAGTGAAGTAGAGTTTCCAGGTTACCCTTCAATTTGCAGACAAAACATTTGTTCTATCAGGAAAGGCCTACCTTCTGACGGAGGTATCTTATTCCAGTCTAATACCCTCTTCCTATATGGATGGGCGTCGGACCAGTCATTTTCCTCCATGGAAACCTACTCTATACCTAGAGTTTCCTTGCCAAAGCAGACCAGGGTGCATGCCCCCTGGGTTTCAGTCCTGACCCCCGAATTACTCGCATTCTTCAGGTGGACGTACTGGAGATTGATGAGACATTCCTTGCGTAAAAATACCATTTAGGGATGGCATTAGACTATTAGCTATGTGTGAGCCGGGGAACGAAAGCTAGTTTATGAGTTGGACTACTCGGCCTTCGTGTAGAAAACACATTACTCGAAAGAGTGAGGAGACAATGGCTCCCATGCTATAAATATAACCGCGCCCAAGGAGAAAAATATAATCTAAAGGTCCTTGGACTACCATTATGTTCATGTAAACGGTTTTCCTTCTCAAAGTTATAGGCAAACTTGGAAGGATCCCTAATGGTCGACTAGTTCCTTTATCAAAGCTTGTTAGATTCTGCATCTCAGGTAGAAGTGATGGCAAACCAAGTGCTTTCCAAGCAGTTAAGGAAAGGATACTCACAAAAGCCCCCTCATCTATGATGGTACCAACCATGACCATTCTGTAGGTTTGAACAATGATTCAGAATGGTACACTAGCCGGTAAACGGGGTCTGCCTAGTAGATTCTAATCGAAGGAAATGACTAGGTTGCTCGGGGGTGGGACTGAATAAACGACCGGGTATGACTCTGACAAAATTCCTTCCTGTGGTAAAGGAACGGGTAGATTTTCTCCATGTTCATCGGAGTCTATGTTTATCAAAAGAATTTGAATGGTGTCGTTCTCATTCTCTTTGGTGATTGTATCATCTAAAGATGGACCTTCCGAAGACAAGACTAGGTCGACTGCCGCCTCAACCTTTTGACTTTCGTCTCGTATGGATTCAGTGAGTTTATCTTCAATGATAGATGCTTCGATCGACCACAAAGTTGTGTCGATCAGATTTTCAACTAGCGATGGACTTGGTAAGAGTTTCCTGTATCCAGGAGGAAGCCGCAGTGGTGAAGCGGGATGGTTATCCAAGACTCTTTTAGCTTCGTCTAGGAAGGGACAGCGGTGGACGGCATGATCACCTTTGCACAATTTGCAAGGAAATTTACATCTACCTTTCTGTCAAGAGACTTCATTTTCACTAGTTGATGATGTGCTTTCAACATGATCGTCAGAGGTTGATGACACCGGATCATGCAAACGAGGAGACCAGTCCCTTAAGATCCAGGGGATACAAGGACAATCTCGATGATAGTGGTCCCCTTTGCAAATGACACATGGAGATTTAGGTCTGGACGGTGCCGTGTGTCGATTTTCGCTAGATGATACATGGTTACCCCTTTTTGCCTTTGGCTCCTTCTTATTCTTTTCCTTCTTCTCCTTCCCCTTCTTCTCCTTCTTAGTTACTTGATTTTTTGCTTTACTAGCTTCATCAAGTGAAGAGGAAGGAGGAGAGGCAGAAATGGATGAAGTAGAAGGTTGACGGGTAACTCTAGTATCATCTAGTTGCTAACTTTATTGTTCAGGAATCACGGTATTCTGAATGACGGAGGTCGAGAAGAGCCATATTGGAAAGCCAATTGTCAATCCTGGAAGTGACAATGTGGCCATATGAGGTGTACCAACATCTCCCCAAGAGGAGAAAGGACCAGGATTTCCTCCAAGGGGAAATCCTTGGTTGGTGGACTCCATTTTCTCAACCTAAGACCAACAAGGGAACAGTGACATTATTCTGATTAAAATAAATTTTAGACGCTTTGACACAACTTGCTTTTTCAATTTTTAAGAGTTGAGAGAGAACAAAAATGACTCTAGTCACCTTTGATTTTTAATGAGCCTGAAGTGACAAGTGCTCAGATGGACCTTTTGCTTTAAGGAGTTTGAAAAGGAACGAAAGAGACTACTCTGGAAATCTAGAGAGAGGGATTACCAAACCAATCGCAAAACTACAGAATACTTTTTATGGTACGGCAGTCAATCTTCCCGAATGTTGTGTTCAGTGCATTGTTATCGATAGGGCGGTAGACACGGCTTCCTATGGATAAAAGATATAGCCTATTGTGGTCTCCCAATATATACTCAACGGTATGTGGGAGCACAAGTCCATACTGGCACTTGTCATCAAAAAGAGGAGGAATCACCCAACCTACGATGAAAGCGATAGTTACCAGGCTTTACGACGCCGAAATACATCTCTGGCCTAGACTTCTAGATGTTGTGCATTAGGTTCCAAAGCGTTTTTATGTTCATTGAATTTATTTTACAGTTGATCTTTCTTAAGAAATTTTCCTTTCAAGTTCACCGCATGATGTAGATATACAATTCCTAAAATGCAATCTAAGATGATAAACAATCGTTTAATCTTCTTTTTTGCAATGAAAATCCTAGCTACTAAAGAAAGAGAGATGATATTCTTTCAACATAGAGCAGAGAGCACACACTAGATGCACTGTCCTAAATCAAACCAACAAGTAGTCTAAATGAAAATGAACATGCATTTATTTGTTTTCCACTTTCTTAATGCGTGAATGACATAAAGATTGCTGAGTAAAAATTTGAATTATCTTTTCAAAGTGACAGTACTAACAAATTTCTCTTCAAAAACGAAAGGAAGATAATGACAACACTTTGCAATTTCGAATTGAAAACTTCTTTCGACACTTGAAAAACTACTAATTCAAATCAAATACAAGAGTAACTGTATAATCGACCATCAAGAATGATAGGATTCCTTTCTTTGACTGAAAACGACACTTGCGACACTTCCAAATCAAAAGACGACGGTTTGATTACGCTACATTTTGCAAAAGAGAACTGTAAATGGCGCATAATACATAAAAACATTCACAATTGTTTGTACTATGGAGGTGGAATCATGCAAAGGAATGGAGTTTCCATAGTGGTATACTGATCACAGATAGCAAAACTTCTGAATAAAGCTGAAGAGAGTGAACAAAGAAACCAATATCTAGAACTAAAAGAGGTCTTATCTGATTAGCGCACCTGCAACACAGGGAAAGTGCAATGCAGCACACCTACTGCACATGAGAGGTGCGATGCATCCAGATTCCCAAGAGGAGAAGGTGCAATGGTCCAGGGATGAGACTTCAACTTGGTTCTTGGTCACAGTTTGCAGCTTAGTTCAGGGATTTAGGCCAAGCTAATGATAGTCAGTAAATAGAAATCACAGGGGCTAATCTAATGAGGTTATTAGGGCCACCACCAGGGCACTTAAGATGTTTTCAAATCGATTGTTCAGTTTATAAACAAAACCTGGAGATAGACTGAAGTAGCATTGATCTACTTTGCACTTGCATAACAAATGCAGTTCGAAGGCTAGCTGGATTAACTTCATGCTCCTTCTGTAAGTTTATAAAGAAAACAAGTATAAACAAGAAAACAGGGTATTCGCTCCCCAGCGGAGTCGCCATTTTGTTATCGGGAAATCTAGTGTCTATGCAGAGCTACTAGTCCCACTAAGATGGGTAGCTATCTTAGAAACAAACATATTAAAGTTACTTTCATTTTCATTTATGAGAAGTAGATAGGAGACGATCAAAGAATACCAAACTTGATCTTTCGCTCGGTTCTTTGCTTGTTCCTTCTCCTCACCAATAGGTCTTTGCCACTTCTCCCTTGACCACTCCACTTCAAAGAGTACCTATAAAGTCAAAGCAGCATAATACCTTCAAAGTGCAGAGATCTACAATCATAAGTAATATAGGACTAGATATATATTGACTACACAAATGCATATATTATCAGACATACAAGAATGTGGAGGAAAACTTGAATAGCTTTATTGATACAAAGATTAGAAGAGAGGATTACAACCCATTGATCTGACCTAGTGTCATCCTCCCAGCATGAAAGCCCTTCTTCACCTCAGGAAAAGCTTAGATCACCCAACACTATGATCTTCCACTAGGAAACCAATAGCACTTCCTTATAAGATACAAAATTCCAGCCTTTGGATCTCTGGGATGAGGGATCCATATATAGATGATTGCATGGAGGTGAGTCAGCTTCTGGGATTTTGATTAGTGTCTTCTCTCTGATAGTTCTTGATTCCACTTGGAGATTGTTGATCTCTTACTCATCCCTGGGCGAATTCAAAGAGGCAAGTGTCACAGGAGAAGTTTCTGGAAGATTCCATGATCATCCACCTCGTAAACTATCTTTGGAATTTGTCCATTCTCGCCCATCGCACCCTATAGAAGGGCTTTCCAGTATGCATCACACCTTTTACACTGGGTAGGTGAGATGCATTGCACCCTTAGCACTGAGCAACCTGTATGGTCCAATTTTGACCAGTTCTAAGTAGTTTTCTATGGAGAACTTCTCGGAGATGACGTAATCCGCTGACCTTGTTACTTTAGGGCATGAAACAACACTTTTAGGGACTCAGAAGCCCTTGGTTTATGGACATATATGATTGGGGTTGCAGTGCCCAAAAATGTCTATAACATGTATGCAAGCAGCAAACCAGCCTAATTGTTAGTAAACTCATCTTCCTCATAAATCATGGAAAGAAAGTTATGTAAGTGCTCAGGCCAGGCCACTTCGCCTTCACCATCATACATGTGAGTGGACAAGAGATTAAAAAGCTTCCTCAAGTTGGAGACATCTTCATGATTGGAAAAACACCTTGGGGGAAGAAGAATGCAAGACTCCATGAAATATATGCAAATGTTTAAAATCGGATGAGAAGACATTGCTTGTCATCCGGTCCTCCTTCTAGCACCAAAAATGTTGACAGTACTGGACCCGCCAACATGTCAAGGGTATCTCCTGGGTAAGAAGTCCCATTTAGACCTCAGAATGTTTGGTGTAGGAGTCCCAGTAGTGGGTCATAAGGTAATGCCTTGACCTCGATGTCACGCAGAGGCAAGTAAGATAACACTATCAGTAGCAAGGGTGTGACTGATGTAGTGAGTCAAGGAATGAGTATGAGAGGTTCCAACACTTCAAAAGGACAGGAAGGTGAAGGTGATTTCCAGGTTGAAAGGGATCAATCCCAACTCGTATAGGAACACACAATCCAAAGGACATGCACAACTTTCGGCAGCACAATCGACATGGATGCAACAGTCACAAAATACAAGGTAAGATACCATGAAAAACACTCGCAGAGAAGTCCAAGATGAGTGTGATGGTTGATATAACAAGGCCCAGAGAAATGTCTGTCTGATGTCTAGCTGAGCAGTCGACACGGACGGTGACAACATTAGTAACATATGCATCACATTAACAACAAGATTCATATAATTGCATACAAATGAATTCATATACAAGTATGTAAGTTAAACAACATATATCATTAAGGAAACCGGAGGAGTCCAACTACAATAACAACATATGCATGAAAATGTGTTGGATTTTATTATATAAAGAAGTGTAAGTCACAATAATACAATACACCATGTAAACCTGCTAGCCCCATTAGTGGAGCATTATAGCCACATCTTCCTACTCCTCCCGAGAGATGTACTAGCTCCATGAAGTGGAGAAGCCAAGGCGCGTGATAATACTATCCAAGACTTCTTCAAGATAGTTCTAGTAGAAGCTTGGCTAAGCAAAAGGCTATACAATGAGTTATGAGGAAATATTTATAGCAAAGGGTGGGTTGATCCTTGACATTCCCATTTCTGATAGTTCAACTACCCTCATGACTCTTCACCTACTCTATGACTGTTACATCCAACTATTGACAATCGACTTACACTTATCATGACTAAACATTACAATGAACATTGTATTCATGTGAGACAACATGGCTTGAGAAAGCTTTACAAGACATCACTAACACTCGGTCCACTATGGTGAGATGAAATCTTTGACATGCTTGTGATGGAGAAGCTAGTGAGCTAATGCCAAGCTTGGTCGTCCATGATGGTGATGGTTTGCATGTACCTCGTGGTGACATATTGCTGAAGTGGATTCTTGCCTCCATTGAAACAGGTGCATTGCTTCGACCCTTTCACATAACTCATCTACTAACATGAGCCTGGTCTTCTTGGGTATCGTTGAACTGGTAACACATTGATGCATAGTGTCTGTGTTGATCTTCAAGTGTGTACTGGTGGTCATGTGCATCAACTTTCCAAAGTGCATGTTTAGCCCCAGTTGGACTTGATTCTTATCTTCGCCTTGGTGAGTGTGTTGAATGGATTGGATTTCATGCATGCGCTCAATGATATGCATGCTACTAGATCCTTTGCATGTGATCAACAACACTTCTCGCCATTTTTTCTTAGTGTCAGCTGCTGGGATGTATCCTTAACTTGCACTGGAAGGGTTTCATCTGTGAGTGCATGTTGCGCCCACTATTGTTCCTCTTCTTGCTACAACTCATTGGACTGTCTGTGTAGCTTCATGTTCTTCCTAAGTTCCTGCTTCAGCACATGCAAATCCTTTGTTCCATATTCTACCTTTTCATGATCTTCAAGTCATGTCGTCACTTCATAGCCTGAGTCTCCAAAGTTTCTTTCATTATCAGTGGATCTACTTGATATTGCAACTTTGCTCTGCCTCTATGTTGTCAAGAACCTTCCTCTTGCATTCACTTCATTCATTGTGTTTGCTGCATTTGGTATGCTTCCTTCAACTATTTTTCATGATGCTACTCATTGTGATTCTGTAGCTTGATGTCCTTGTCCATGAACAACTTGATGTCTTCGTGAGTAGGAAACCTCATAGACACTTGATCGACTACATCCCCAAGCATGCTATGAACAGTGTCTTCATCTCTGCTCTCCTGGAAGCCATTGTACCTATAATACTGAGCAGAAGATGAACACCTGTGATACCTAGAGACATGGCAAAACTCATAGCAAGTAATTTGTCAATCGAAAACTAGAATGAGCATGAGAACTGACTTGCAACATACCTAGGTGAATGATCATGAAGGTTGCACAATTTCAGCTCAGAGGTTGGGAGATCGACTGCCAAGACTACACAAGGCACAATATGAGCTACTGAGAGACTGAATGACTATTGGAACTGCACAATGCACAGTCCAGTATGGCTTCTAACTGATGGGATTGCGCATTGTGCAATTCCAGCTGGGAAGGACTATTGTCCCAGGGACAAATTTGGGCAATTTCTTGAGCCAAGCAGCCATTGTCATCCAGAAATGTCCAAAACAGTCCTGGAGGCCAGTGTTGGACATGAATGTGAAAATCTGGAGAGGAAGGTGTGCCTTCCTTCCCCAGATTGCACAATGTAGCCTTAGTAAAGGCAAATTCTGGGCCAAGGTTAGCCTGACTCGCCAACGACCAACTAAAAGAAACTAAGAGAGTAAATGCATGGTGACACTAAGTGATAGCAAAAGTGATTGAAAATGCATGCCAAACATGAACAAAATATTCAACAAACAGATCAACATGCATGTGGGTGAGTCAGTTTTCCAGTTGGGCAAACATTTGTGCAAAACAGTTTCATGCATGCGACAGTAGTGAGATAGCAACAAAATTTGAAACAGAGCTAGGAAAAGCTAGAATACATGTAAACGACATCATGTGTTAAAATAAATCAAGAAAACAACACTCACACAAGCGAATACAAGAAAAACAACAAAAATGCAGCACAAGGCATGGGAAGCGAGGTTACCCCAAAACAACTGAGTCGAATGTGCCGATTTCTCCTGCATGTGATGTGGGATATCAGAGCTACAAGGTTGATGTGAGGAATGAGCTCTACAACATCCGATTGATGAGTCTTTATAACATCATTGTTGTGACACACATGCCACAAATCTAGGGGAAGCAACAATTGGAGGGAGGTTTATGAATTATTCCTTGCATGTAACCTCCCATTGCTAAACGTAGATCCTTGAAATGAGGGATACCTTTCCATGTTTACTAAGGAGAAACATCCCATGCATGCAAGTTTGTTTTTTTGAATCCTGGAGGGAACCAATCAACTCAGCTGCACATGAAAGAGATTGCTTGATGCTAGAGAAAAATTCACATTTCTGGCTGGGAGATGGCCTGACTGCCTAGAAGATTTGTGCAATTTCTAGGTGGAGAAGTTGACTGCTACCAAAATTTGTGAAAATCTTGTGTTGAACAACCTACTGCTAGGAAAATTTTCACAAATCCCATTGGGAGGGTTGGCTGGAAAGATTGCGCAATCTTGGAGCCTAGGACGTTGTCAGAGAGGATTGCGCAATTTTTGGAGGGAAGGCTAGTTGCCCTCCAAAAATGTGCAATTCTCATGGGGAATTTTCTGAGCCTGCAGTTGTACCAAGTCTAAGTGAGAAACCAATGAAGGGAAAATAACAGACTATGACCGACAGGCTGCCTTTGAGCAGGAGAGACTCTGAAGCCTGAGGACTTGACAAAGCAATGCAAGCTGCTGTGAAGGTTTCTAGGGAGGGTCCAAAATAGGTTAAGGAAAAGTTTTGGAGGGTTGTTGTAGCCACTACCAAATAATCCAAATTGAGGGTTAAACCAATAAACACATTTCAGAAAGATTCATACATGATCATAGAGAACAATCCATACATGCGTGCGTAAGAAAGAAAATATGTATGCCTTTTAGAGTAAACAAGACAGCTGGAACACAATACAACATATACATGAAACGTGTTGGATCTTATTATATAAATAAGTATAAGTTCTAGTCATACAATACATCCATGTACACTTGATAGCCCCAACAATGTAAAGTGACAGCCGTGTTCGCCTGCTCCTCCAAAGAGATGTACTAGCTCCGTGTAGTGGAGAAGCCAAGGCATGTTAGAATCTTGTCCAAGTTCTCTCCAAGATAGTCCTATCGGAAGCTTGGCTAACCAAAAGCCTTTACAATGAGTTATGAGGTTCTATTTATAGAAATGGGTGGGGTGACCCTTAACATTCCCCTTTGTGACAATTCATCTACCCACATGACTCTTCATCTACTCTATGATTGTTACATCCAACTATTGACACTTGAACTTCCACTTGACATGACTTTACATTACAATGCACATGTGCTCATGTGAGACAAAAGATGGCTTGAGAAAGCCATGCAAGGGATCAATGACACTCGTTCTATTGAGGTGAGACCAACTCTTTGACATGCTTGTGATGTTGAAGGTGGTGAGTTGATGACAAGCTTGGTCATCCATGAAGGTGTGCATGCACCGATGATGACATCTTGCTAAAGTGGGCTCTTGCCTCCATTGCAACCATTGCATTGGTTCGACTCCTTCTTCCAACTCATCTGATAACATGCACATGGTCTTCTTGGGTGTGCCCGAACCAAAAACACATTGATGCATAGTGTCCATGTTGATATTTAAGTGTGTGTTAGTGGTCATGTGCATCAACTTGCTGAAGTACATGTTTAGCTCCAGTTGGACTTGTTTCTTGTCTTCGCCTTGGTGAGTATGTTGAATGGGTTGGATCACATGTGTGTGCACAATGATATGCATTTTTTTTAATCCCTTGCATTTAATCAACAACACTACTCACCATCTCTTCTCTGTGCCAGTTGCTGGGATAGATCTATAACTTGTACATGTGTAGTTTCATCCATGAGTGCATGTTGCACCCATTGCTATTGTTATAGACATTTTTGTGCCTTGCATCACTGAGCATGAAATGTCAATAATCAAGGGATCCAAAGTCCCTAAACATGTTGTTCCTACCCCTAGAGGAACAAGGCCAGCAAACCACAACACTTAACAAAAGTTCTCCACCTGAAAACACTCAAAAACAAGGCAATTCTGGATCATGTCAACTGCTCCACTGAGCATCTGCGCTGAAGGTCAACTGCTCCACTATCTACCTGCGTTGAATGTCAACTGCAAAGAAGGCTACCTGCGCTGAGCGAGTTTGGACAAGTGGCAGAGTCATTCCTCAAGGTGTTAATGCCCAGGAAGCTTCCAAAATGACACTTGGATCAGGGAATTCGACTGGTTATGAGTAAGAGGTTCCAAATCTCCAAGTGGAAGCAAGAACCTCCAAGTGGACTCAAGAACTGAAGTGGGAGAGGACACTAGTCAGCTTCATACCAGCCTCAAGCTGACTCATCCTCTCTCCAAAACTCCTATATATAGATCTCTCTCATGAGGTCTAGAGAGGCTGGAATTTGGTATTTGCAAAGAATTGTTGTTGGTTTGTGGCTGGAACATTGGGTGTGTAATGCTTTGAAGGGAGCTGAAGAAGGAATTCCATTCTGCTAGGAAGGAGATGCTGGATTGGAGCCCCATGGGTTGTATCTCTTCCTGAACCTTGTTACTTTCAATAAAGCTATCTTGATTCTTTCCTATATGCTGGTGTATTTTGTATGATTGCATTAGTATATTTGATTTACCTCTAATCCTGAATCATTTATGAATATGTATATTTGCCTTTGTATTGTGTTCTTCTCTTGTCGCAAGTAGCTGTTCTCTTGTCACAGGTAGCTGTTCTCTTGTGATCTCATGGGATTCAAGTAGCTGTTCTCTTGATCAAGCGAGGAGGCAAGTAGCTGTGGACACACAAAGAGAAGAGGATCTAGTTCGAGGGACAACCGGAAGATAACGGTAAGTCTGCCGATCTCTTCTCTTTCATATTTCATAAAGGAAGAAGTCATGATAGCTGTATTCGTTTGTTGCTAAGGCGCTGTCACACCTTAGGTTGATAGGATCGTCCTAAATAGGCATTTTTCCCCACAACAAATTGGCGACTCCACTGGGGAGGAACTTGTTTATTCATTTCATTTGTGTTTTCGTCATTTGTTTACTTCATAGACTTGACAGCAACTCTTGAACTGCATCTTTCCCGGATGCAAAGTAAAAGTTGCTGCTTTGATCCAGTATGTTGGACTTGTCTTTGATTTAAACTAGATCCACAAATGATTTGATTGATCCTTGTGATAGTCTTTAGTACCCTATCAAAGCATCCCTCTGTTTATACCTTGCTTGTGTTTCTGATTTGGCCTGAAACAGTTGATTTTTGAGCATTTTGTGACCCAGAAACCAAGGGAAATGAGAGTTTCTCTCTTCAGCGCAGGCATTGTGAAGGCAATCTGCATTTCAACGCATGTCCCGAAGGGGCTACCTGTGCTGAATGTCAAACTGACAGTGTTGGACCTGCACTGAACCAGTGTGGCCTTGTGCAGCTGGGGTTCTTTGTCCTTTTTTGCCCTGTTTTGATCTCTGTTTTTGCAGCCTTTAACCAAGTATAGGTGCTGGTCTGATAACCCTTTTCTTTGCCTGAATTCCGCTCCAATTTTTTGTACAAAAAGATTGTGAATGTTTTTATGTGTTTGTGGCGTCATTTACAGTCTTCCTTTGCATGAGTAAAGTAGTCTTTCTGTAGCCTTTGATTCAGATCTGATTGAGAGTGATCTTAGAAGAGAGTTCATTGGCTGTTTGTTCAGATTGATTATAGTTTTACTTCTGCTTATTAGTTTGAATTTGTTCTTTTCAAAGTATCAAAACGAGTCTTTATTTCGAAAATCGCAAAGTGATTGTAATCTCTTCTACCCTTGCTGATTTCGAAGAAAGTGAACTTGTTTATTTTTTATCATTGTAAAAGCAAATTCAAAGTTGTGCAAAAAGCTTTCTTTGTAGGCATTTATACTAAGAAAGTGAAAACAAACACCTGCATTGTGCATATTGCATTTGATAAGTTTGCATGTTGGATTTAGGGAAAGTGCATTAGAGTGTGCTGATTGCTCTTTGAGAAAAGATAGTCGCTCTCTTTTCCCTTAGTAGCTAGGATTTTCAAAGTTGAAAGATTATAAAGCTTGCTTATCATCTTAGACTGCATTTAGGAAGTTGTATCATACATCTCGTGGTGAACCTTGAAAGGCAAACTTTAAAAAGATCAACCTAAAATAAACTGAATGAACCTAACAACGCTTTGTAACATAATGCACAACATAGAGGTCTAGGCTAGAGACGTGTTCCGGCGTCGTTAAACATAGTGACTGTCAATCTCGAAGAAGGTGGGTGATTCCTCCTGAGAGTCGGTGGCGCTAATACGGATTGTTCTCCCACGTACCGTCGCGTATATATCGGGAGACCCCTATAGGCATATATCTTTTATCCTTAGGAAGCCGTGTCGGCTGCCCTACTGATCGCAATGCAGTGAACACAGCATTCACGAAGATCGACCACCCGTACTGTAAAAAGTATTCTGTGGTTTTGCGAACGGTTTGGCACACCCTCTACCTAGATCTCCAGAGCAGTTTCTTTTGGCCTTTTTCAGACTCTATAACAGAAAAAGTCCATCCGAGCATTTGTCACTTCGGGCTCGTTAAAACATCGAAGGAGACTAGAGTCATCTTTAGCTTTTTCTCGACCCTTTAAAACTGAAAAAGAAAGTTGTGTCTAAAAGCGTCGTTAACAATTTATTTTAAACGGAACAATCACCCTTTAATCCTGCGTTGATCTTTAGGTTGAAAAGATGGAGCACACCAACCAAGGAGTTCCCTTGGGTGGAAATCCTAGTCCCTTCTCCTCTTGGGGAGATGTTGGTGTGCCCCACATGGCCACATTGTCGCTTCCAGGACTAACAATTGGACTACCAGTTTGGCTCTTTTCGACCAATGTCGTTCAGAATACCACCACTCCTGAACAGTCGAGTCAACAGTTAGATCAGACAAGAGTTGCCTCCCAGCCTTCCACTTCATCTTCCTCCCCTCCTTCCTCTTCGCTTGACGGAATTGGTCAATCAAAAAATCGGGTTCCTAAGGAGAAGAAGGAGAAGAAGAAGAAAGAAAAGAAGAAGATGGAGCCTAAGGCGACTGGGGGCAAGCAAATGTCATCTAACAAAAATCCACACACCGCACTTGTAAGGCCTAAATCGCCATGCATCATATGCAGGGGAGACCACTTCCATAGAGATTGTCCCTGTATCCCATGGATACTAACAGACTGGTCCCCCCGTTTGCACAATTCGGGAGCATCGACCTCTGATAGCCATGTGGACTGCTCACCGTCAACTAGTGGGAGTGAAGCTCCAGGACAAAATGGGAAAGTTAAATTTCCCTGCAGACTGTGTGAAGGCGATCACGCCATCCACCGTTGTCCCTTCTTAGACGAGGCAAAAAGAGTTTTGGAAGATCGCCCGATTTTACGAGCGAATCTTCCTCCTAGATATCAAAGACTCCTGCCAAGTCCCTCACTAGTTGAGAATCCGGCTGAGCCACTTAGATGGTCAGCCGAAGTGCCTGTCATTGAAGAAGAACCGTCTGGATCCATGCCTGACGAAAGTCAAGAGGTTGATACGGTAGTTGACCCAGTTTTGCCTTCAGATGCTCCATCTTCAAATGACACCATCACAGAGGAGAATACAGACGACACCGTCCAAGTTCTCTTCATCAGCACTGACTCTGATGATCAAGGGGGAAATGCCACCATTCCTTTGTCACAGGAAGGAAGTTCATCAGAGCGCTATCCGGCGGTATATTCGGTCCCACCACCAAGCAACCTGGTTGTGTCCTTTGATTGGAACCGACTAGGCAGGCCCCGGTTGCCAGCCAGTGTGCCATTCAGAATTATTTGTCAAATATACAGAATGGTAATGGCTGGCACTATCATTGATGAGGGGGCATCTGTGAGTATCCTTTCCTCTATTGCTTGGAAAGCGCTTGGTTCGCCGACGCTTTTACCTGAGATGAGAAATCTATCAGGTTTTGATAAAGGAACCAGTCGACCTTTAGGGATCCTCCCCAATATGCCTATAACATTGAAAGGGAAGACCGTTCAAATGAATGTGATGGTCGTTCAAGGACCCTTGGATTATAACCTACTCCTTGGACGAGACTATATATATTGCATGGGAGCTGTAGTCTCCTCACTCTTTAGAGTAATGTGTTTTCCGCATGAAGGAAGAATGGTCAAGCTCGTGGACCAACTTTCGTTTCCCGGATCACACATCGCAAATAGTCATGAGCCATCCCTAAATGGTCTATCTATGCAAGAAGTGTCTCAACCCACGGTCCGTCCTCCTGATGAGCGCGAGTAATCTGGGAGGATATGACTGGAACCCAGGGGGCATGCATCCTGGCCTGCTTCGGCAGGGAAACTTTGGGTATAAGGTAGGTTTCCGCGGGAGAATATGACTAGTCCGTACCCCGTCCGTGGTTGGAAGAGGGGTTGTTCTGGAATAAGATTCTCTTGTCAAAGTTATGTGAGAGGGCGGGGGTCGTCACTCACCTTTGTTTATTTCGGTAGACATTGCCGAGGAAGTGTTTTGTTTGAAAGAGTAACGAGACAATCTTTGGGTAACCTGAAAGAGGTAAGCCTCTCCCGGTGAAACGAAAGTTTCGATGGAATTGAAGTAGAGGTAACCTTGAAACTCTGTTTTATACCTGGGGGCATGCAAACCTTTTGGAGTGCAAGCAAAGAGCGGTTATTTATCTGTTTTTTGGGTTAGTCATTTCCTAACTTGCATAAAGAAAGGAGAGTGAGCATAGCTTTGGTAAGGCGCAAGCTCTATAAAAAATGGGATCTTTCATGAGACACTCTTATCTTATGACTGGGTAAATCAAGCAGTTTTAGCATAAAGTTCATGCTCGTTAAAAAATAAACGCAAGATCCGAGCAGTTTTAACGCGGTCTTCATGCTCGTTAAAAAATAAATATAAGCTGTGAGCAATGTTTCCTCCAGAGTTTAAGCTCATTTTTAACTAAAAAATGAACCTATCCCGGTAAATAACCGCTGTGATCGTAAATTTATCAGCCATAAAAGCCTTGGTCGTGTTTGCACCTGCCACCTCCACTTTCATTTGGCCGATCGTTCACCTCCATATGATTGTTTACCCATTTTGAGGAACAGCTGCGAAGAGTGATTTCACCTAGCCATCCTTGTGACACTGCCGTGATTGGAAAATTCCAACCTGTACCTGGAATCAGTTGCTATCCCTGTTTATCACTCGTTCCTCAAAAGACGAGTCTTCTTTAAGCTCTTTTCAACTGACTCGTAAAATATGAAAATATTGCCGAGTTTTGGCCTTCCAGCTCATTAAAGGACCGGAAGAGCTATCCCTCCTCTAGATTTTAATCTTTTTGGACCTGAGGGATTATTGCACAAAAGGGTCGAGCGCTTGTTTTATTCGGCTCGTTAAAGTTATCGAAAACTCATCCCTTCTGTATTGTTTTATACGTTTTCGGACTTAAGGGATTAGATGACGAAAAAGGAATTTTGGAGTTAACTTTATGTACCTTTTCAGACTCTCTAAAAATGAAAAGGACCGAGTTATCCTTGTCGTTAGACTCGTGAAAATGATTAAATTGCGACAAACTTGTCTTTAGACAAGAACGAGTTTCCCTATCGCTAAGCTCGTTAAAACATAGCGATGGGCTTGCCCGAAGGGCAGGTTATAGAATAAGCATATGTTATCCTCCTCAAGCTTGACAAAAATAAAGAGGTACTGGTCAGCAATGACTGGGGAAAAATTGGGAAAGATCAAGAAAACTTTGATGGTAGTAGGTCGCTCTTGAACATGACACTTTTCTTCCGTATCACATTCGGGTTGGGTTGTTTCATTCACCAGTCACATCACCATGGTCTTGCCATACCATCCATATTTGAGGTAATGCTACCGATCCATCGCATTAGTGTCACCATATGTTCAAGAGAAGTCATTCAGAAAGAGTCAACCGGGTCCCATCCACTGCCATACATTATCCTTCATCCATTCATGACCGCCACCCTGAATCATATGTCACAGATTGTTTTCACCTCCATTAAAATCATTAGCTTTGTTCCGTGTCACTGATGTGGGCTTCATTAAGGCCCTCCTTTGACGGATCGCTCCTTGTTGACATCAGCTCATTATCCAAGGAGTTGATCTAGGAACAACCCCTTCAGTACTTTGAAGCTTGCATGCCTCAATGGCAAGTTTCTCACTTCCGGCGATAGGTATACATCAATGACCTTCGACTAGAAGATTTTGCGTGGTGTTCGACGCCAAGTCCTTTATTCACACCACGTGAATTGTACTGTAGTACCTTGAGGGTCATTATCATTATCCGTGATTCCTCTCGCGCTTGTTAACAGTTTACATCATTGACCGGTAATCAAGCGATGTCTTTCCATGTTCGACTTCAGCGCAATTCTCACATGGATCGACTTGTACTTAGAGTGAAGATCGAACGAGTTTGAAGACCCCGGATCTAGTTTCATCCATCCGGGCTGCGATATATATTCAAGAAAAATAAAGACATTTGACATGTACATCATTGCAGCAGATGATCATCCTACTCAAAGGATGATAATTTCACCAAAATTATCAGTCTACCATCAGACGATCGTCTGTTCCATGTACGAAAATGAATTTATAAAGCTGAGCATGGGAATGCCCACCTCAGCTAGATCATGAAAGCAGTATGAATCATAATGTATTGTATTGTATTTTATTACAGGTCTCCTCCCAGCAGATGGATGAACTTCGGACCCTCCTAGATAAAGCATTTCACCCGATAAATGGCCTCATACTTTAGGGGGCAACTGTTATAGACATTTTTGTGCCTTGCATCACTGAGCATGAAATGTCAATAATCAAGGGATCCAAAGTCCCTAAACATGTTGTTCCTACCCCTAGAGGAACAAGGCCAGCAAACCACAGCACTTAACAAAAGTTCTCCACCTGAAAACACTCAAAAACAAGGCAACTCTGGATCATGTCAACTGCTCCACTGAGCATCTGCACTGAATGTCAACTGCTCCACTGTCTACTTGCGTTGAATGTCAACTGCAAAGAAGGCTACCTGCGCTGAGCGAGTTTGGACAAGTGGCAGAGTCATTCCTGAAGGTGTCAATGCCCAGGAAGCTTCCAAAATGACACTTGGATCAGGGAATTCGACTGGTGATGAGTAAGAGGTTCCAAATCTCCAAGTGGAAGCAAGAACCTCCAAGTGGACTCAGGAACTGAAGTCGGAGAGGACACTAGTCAGCTTCATACCAGCCTCAAGCTGAATCATCCTCTCTCCAAAACTCCTATATATAGATCTCTCTCATGAGGTCTAGAGAGGCTGGAATTTGGTATTTGCAAAGAATTGCTATTGGTTTGTGGCTGGAACATTGGGTGTGTAATGCTTTGAAGGGAGCTGAAGAAGGAATTCCATTCTGCTGGGAAGGAGATGTTGGATTGGAGCCCCATGGGTTGTATCTCTTCCTGAACCCTGTTACTTTCAATAAAGCTATCTTGATTCTTTCCTATATGCTGGTGTATTTTGTATGATTGCATTAGTATATTTGATTTACCTCTAATCCTGAATCATTTATGAATATGTATATTTGCCTTTGTATTGTGTTCTTCTCTTGTCGCAAGTAGCTGTTCTCTTGTCACAGGTAGCTGTTCTCTTGTGATCTCGTGGGATTCAAGTAGCTGTTCTCTTGATCAAGTGAGGAGGCAAGTAGCTATGGACACACAAAGAGAAGAGGATCTAGTTCGAGGGACAACCAGAAGATAACGGTAAGTCTGCCGATCTCCTCTCTTTCATATTTCATAAAGGAAGAAATCATGATAGCTGTATTCGTTTGTTGCTAAGGCGTTGTCACACCTTAGGTGGATAGGATCATCCTAAATAGGCATTTTTCCCCACAACAGCTATTCCTATTCTTCCTGCAACTCATTCATCTATTTATGTAGCTTCATGCTCTTCCTTGGGTTGCTCCTTTAACACATGCAACTACTTCTTTGTTCTATTCTCTATCTTCGTGTGATTTTCATGTCATGCCATCACCTCATAGCCTGAGTCTCCAAAGTTGCTTTCATCCTAAGTGGATCTTCTTGAGCTTGCAACTTTGTTCTGCCTCTGTGTTGTCAAAATACTTCCTCTTGCATTCATTGCATTCATTGAATTGGTTGCATTCAGTACGCTTCCATCAGCTGTTGTTCATGATGCTGCTTGTTGTGATGCTGCTATTGTCATATCTTGATGTTCTTGTCTAGGAACAAATTGATATCTTCGTGAGTAGGCAAGCTCATACACATTTGATTGACTACATCTCAAGGTTTTCTCTGAATGGTGTCTTCAACTCTACTCTCTTGGAAACCATTGTACCTATACTGTTGATAGGCAGATGAGCACCTACAATACCTAGAGACATGGAAACACTAATGGCAAGCAATCTGTTAGTTGAAAGCCAAAATGAACTTGAGAACTAACTTGCAACATACCTTTGTGACTAATCATGAAGGTTAGGCAATTTCGGCTAGGAGGTCGGGAGACTGACTACCAAGACTGTGCAAGGCATAGTCTAGGATGTTTGGAGATTGAATGCCTATTGGAACTACATAATGCATAGTTTAGTCTGGCTGCTCACTGCTGGAATTGCGTAATGCACAATTTCAACTCGCAATGGCTGCAGGCTCAGTGACTGCATTGTGTAATTTTCTAGGCCAGCAATCATTGTCCCTCAAAAATGTAAAAAGCATTCCTTGAGGATAGTGCCTGGGTAGAAATTCACATTTATAGAGAGGAAGATAGAGCCTTTCTTCCCCAAATTGCGTAATGTTGTCCCAATGAAACCAGAGTCTGGGATGAGGTTGCCCAGACTCGCCGATGGGAAACTGAATGTGAATGTGAGTGTGAATGCATGGTGATATTGAGTGTAAGCATAAGTGAATGATCATGCATGCAAACAGTGAATGACAGATTCAGACAATGGAACAACATGCATGTGGGTGAGATGAGTCGCCGAATCGGTGACCGTTCATGAAAACTAGCTTCATGCATGTGACAGTAGTGAGATAACAACAAAAACTAAAACGATGCTTGTAAAAGCTAGTATGTATCAAAACGACAGCAAATGCTCACTGAAATCAAGTAGACGAAGTTAATATGAAGCGAAACACAAAAAGCACCAGAAATGCAACATGAGACATGGAAAGTTGACTTACCCCAAGATAGCTGAGTTGAATGTGCTAACAGATCCTAGATGCGATGTGGGATGTTAGAGCTACAAGGTTGATGTGAGGAATGAGCTTTGCGGCATTGGGTTAATGAGTTTTGATAACATCGAGGTTATGACGTGCATTCCAAAAATATAGGGAAGCGACACTTGGTGGGAGGTTTCTGAAATGATCCTTGCATGTAACCTAAAACTCCTAAAAATAGATCCCTGAAATAAGGGATTCCTTTGCATGTTACTCTGGGAGAAGTAGTCCATGCATGCAAGTCAGTTTTGCTCAGTCACAGAAGGAACCGATCAACTCAGCTGCACATGCAAGAGACTACTTGAATACTGGGAGAAAATGTGCATTTCTGGCTGGGAGTTGGGCTAGATGCCCACGAGATTTGTCCAATTTTTAGGCAGAGTGACTTACTGCTACCAAGATTTGCACAAATTCTAGGCTAAGTATCCCTTCTGGAGAAAATTGCATAATTTTCACTTTGAGTGTTGATTGCGAGAATTACACAATTCTAGATCCCAACAGGCTGCGAGTCAGGATTGCACAATTTTTTGGAGGTAAGGCTAGTTGCCCTCCAGAATTGAGCAATTTCTTGGGTGAGCTGCTTAGCCTCCAAATGGACCAAGTCTCGGTGATTAACCTATGAGGGCAATGCATCGAGCTGTGATTGATAGGCTGCCTTTGTGCAAGTAAAACACTGAAGCTTGTGAACATGATGAAACAATATAAGGTGATGTGAAAAGTTGGTAGGGAGGCTCCAAAATGAAGCTAAGGAAAAATTTTGGAGGGTGGTTGTAGCTGCTACAACACTTGGCAACACACTGGTAGAACTCTAGCTCTTTGAATAGACCTTTTTCATGAAAAGTAAGTCTAACACCTCTGGAAGTATTGTTGAGTTCTCAGCTCATCTTGGTTTTGCACTAGCTTGATTGTGAGAGGGTAGCATTTGCCAAGCTCTTGGTTGATTGAAACACATTCCAAGCCGGGGAAACACAATTGTTTTCGATTGGGGTTGAGGGGTATATTGGTGCACAAGCAGTATAGTTGTCAGAGTCTTAGTCTCATCTTCGGTGTTGCTCACTACGAGCAGGCCTGGACAGTACCCCAGCAGAGTCACATAGGAACACAACCATGGCTCTGCTATGAGTGAGCCTCATCAGTACCCCGATAGAGTTACTTGCATCACCTCTCTGCATAGGTAGCCTTTCTCTTCTTTCGCCTTATTCATTTTAATTTTTTTCAAACTTTTTCACTTTTTCATTTTTTTCATTTTCATCCTCGTAACTGGGCATAACACTTATTTGTTTCAGAGGTGGAAGAGGGATCTTGACTTATTGAGAGTAGATGAGGTTGTTCTAGTAAAGAATTAGTTTATTATATCTCTAACATTCCTATTAAGATTTCCCCCTCACCTTACTCTAGTTGACTGAGTTGACAAGGGTTAACCCAAAAACAACCGACTAGAGTAGGTGTGTTTTCACCAAGGTTTAATTGGAACAATATGTATTTTCCTTTGATGTATCATGGACTAAAATTAGCAAGTTCTTCATATAGAGGCAGGATGACAGATAACCAAATAGTGATAGTAGCACAAGGCCTCTTATACTTTACCCAGCTTGCTTCAAGAGTCATACATGGTTTCATGCAAAACTATCCTATGAAACGAAACAAGAAAACTAAAAAACAACAAAGCAAAGCAAAGAGCATAAGAAAAAGAAAAAGAAAAGCAGGTAAGAAAACAAGAAAGCAGACAAAGAAACAAACAAAGTAAGTAAGAAAACAAGCATGCAAGAAAAAAAACTCAAAAGAAAACACTATTCCTATTCCTAAGATAACAATGCATGGGTCATCTCACTTGAAGTGATACCTCCAATGCAGCCACCTGCGTAATGGTTGATCCATGTTTGTGAAGGCATGGTTTGTGAAAAAAACAGTTGTGTGAACCAACAAACAAGAAATATGTAACAGTGAAGATAAACACACTCTAAGCTTACAATCAACCATAGAACAAAGATGAGTGAGAGAACATGACATGCATTCTATGAATCTTCCATGATGTTGTGCTACACTGTGTGTAGATGTTGAGTGTATGCATTCTCTTGATTCTGGCATACAAGCAAATGTGAGAAAGGTAGACCAATTGTGTTGTGCATGTGTGCCTGTTGTGTAAGATTCCTCCAACACATGAGTGATGGGATCGTGTAGTTCGAGTGGAGGAAGTGAAATTTGGTGTTGGGTTGTTGTTCTATGCAAAGCAGAGAGTGATGAGGAGCCTTGAGTGTTTCAACAAGTTCCTGACTGGAAGTGAAACCAACCTCAAGACAAGGAGGGATTGACATAACCATTAGTTCGGGCTGAAGTGCCTCGACAGTCTGGGGGTTTTTGGATTCGTTGACAGATAGATCATTGTAGACCAGTGTCTTAGATAGATTAACAATGATTGAGTCAACATCGTGATCGGATGAGCAAGTGGATAGATCACGGCAACCAAATTCAGAAAATTCAATACGTTTGTCAGGATCCTCATGATTTCATGAATCAGGCAGAGGGGTAGATGGGAAGCAAAGATGTTCACCCTCTGTGTTTTCAAAAATTATAGATGACAGATTGGATGGATTTTCAGAGCAAGATGTGTCCTCTCCGCAATATAATGACAAATTGATGTCTGATGTGTCCTATGAATGATCAAAAGTAGAAACATATGGAAATGGGTTTTCATGGGGGAAATCAGCAGTGGCAGAATCACAAGGGATGTTAGGATGAAGTGGATGAGGTGTGGCTAGAAGGGGGTCATCCTTCATCACTAATTCTTCTTTATATTCCCGCACACACTCATCATGAATGACGGTGCTAATTGGTTGCATAACACCAACTCCGTCAACAACTTGATGCTCGTTCACAACAAGTGAGGAGCCTGGAATTAGAGAACACAAGACAGCACAATCCGAAGGATCAACAAAACACGAGGACAGAGGTCAAGGGAACGAATCCATGTGACAACCAACAAGCTTGCAAGCAAAATTTGCACTAATATCAAGAGTAGGTGGGGTGGGAGGATGTGATAGTTCCACCGAGGTGTGTGCATGATCTCCCACATCACATCGCAATGGTGGAGCTATTTGATGCAGTGAAAGCGGATAGTCACTTTTGACAGCAACTGTGCCTGCCTATGATTTCATAACTCCATCACTGAAGTGTGCTGAGCAGGGTTCGGATATGTGATGAAGATACCCAAATCTTCCATAAGGAAATTCCCAATCAATTTCATCTTCAGGGAATCAGTATGCAAGATTACAAAATCATGTGTAAAAATAATCAACAGATTCATCGGGTGCTATTCATAATTTCTGAATTTTTTGATCAAGTTCTTTCCAATTAAAGTGATTGAAAGCATGGTCTATCTTTGTGTCTAGATGAGCAAGAGAATGAATAGAATTTTCAGGCAGTGTGGCACACCAGTGCATGGGGTGCCCTCAAAGCATGTAGATTAATATCCCATAGCTCATGTATTCTTCAAAGAATCCATGTCTTTCGCATGAGCCTACAACATCGACCACATGCCTAAGAAAGGCTACGTAGCCTCCACCATCAAATGTTTTATGACACAAGTTATCCGAGAGCTTTTTCTGATATGATGAAATCGTCTCCATAAGACATACATTTCGAAAGAGAAACTCGATAGTTAGTAATGATAGATGTGTAGAGATTCAAAATAGATGTGAGGACTCATCTTGTCATCTAGCCCTCCTTCTAGTGCCAAAATGTTCACAGTGTTGGACCTGTCAACATGTAAGGGGATCTCCCCGGTAAGAAGTCCCAATTTGACCTTAGACCTTTTGGTGTGGGATTCCCAATAGTGGGTTGTACGGTAATGCCTTGACTATGATTTTTCATAGAGGCAAGTAAGATGACTCTGTTGATAGCAAGGGTGTGACAGCTGCAATGAGTCAAGGAAGGTGCATGGGAGGTTCTAACACGGGTGGGTTGAGATGAGTGTGCCCCTTGGCAACCTATAACAGTACTTAGATGGGAAGGGAACACATGAGTGAAGATACATCACAAGCTGGAAAGAAAATTAGTTGGTAATCCAAAGTGTTGGTTAAACCAATTAATACATTTCAAAAAGATTCATACATGCTCATATAGAACATTCCATACATGCTTGTGTAAGAAAGGAAATATATATGCCATTTAGATTAAACAAGATAGTTGGAATACAATACAACATATGTATGAAACAT
The DNA here is from genome assembly GCA_031772625.1 of Pinus tabuliformis. Classification (NCBI taxonomy): domain Eukaryota; kingdom Viridiplantae; phylum Streptophyta; class Pinopsida; order Pinales; family Pinaceae; genus Pinus; species Pinus tabuliformis. The sequence goes on along the minus strand of CM062814.1, from coordinate 662,570,116 downwards.
GCCGGCTATTATTATATAAAGAAGTGTAAGTTTCAGTCATAAAATACATCCATGCAAACCTGCTAGCCCCAACAGTGGAACGTTACAACCACATTGGCCTACTCCTCCAAAGAGATGTACTAGCTCCATGTAGTGGAGAAGCCAAGGCACGTTACAATACTGTCTAAGCACTCTCCAAGATAGTCTTATCGGAAGCTTGGCTGACCAAAAGCCTTTACAATGAGTTATGAGGTTCTATTTATATCAAAGCGTGGGGTGACCCTTGATATTCCCCTTTGTGACATTTCATATACCCTTATGACTCTTCATCTACTCTATGACTATTACATCCAACCATTGACACTTGAACTCCCACTTGACATGATGTTACATTACAATCCACATGTGCTCATGTGAGACAAAAAATGGCTTCAGCAAGCCATGCAAGACATCACTAACACTCAGTCCGTTGAGGTGAGACCACTCGTTGACATGCTTGTGATGGTGAAGGTGGTGATTTGATGCCAAGCGTGGTCATCCATGATGGTGTGCATGAACCCCATGGTGACATCTTGCTAAAGCGGGCTCATGCCTCCGTTGCCACCATTGTATTGGTTTGGCTCCTTCATCTGACTCATCTTCTAACATGCACATGGTATTCTTGGATGAACCTGAACTGGGAACACACTGATGCATAGTGTCTGTGATGATCTTCAAGTGTGTGCTGGTGGTCGTGCGCATCAACTTGCCGAAGTACATGTTCAGCTCTAGTTGGACTTGCTTCTTGTCTCCGCCTTGGTCAGTGTGCTAAATGTGTTGGATCACATGTGTGTGCACAATGACATGCATGATTTTGAATCCCTTGCATGTGATCAACAACATTACTCACCATGTCTGCTCTGTGCCAGCTGTTAGGATAGATCTATAACTTGTACGAGCACAGTTTCATCCGTGAGTGCATGTTGCACCCACTATTATTCCTATTCTTTCTAGAAACCATTTGTCTATCTGTGCAACTTCATGTTCTTCCTTGAGTTGTTGCTTCAGCACATGCAACTCCTTCTTTGTTCCATTCTCTATCTTCACATGATTTTCATGCCTTGCCATCACCTCATAGATTGAGTCTCCAAAGTTGCTTTCATCGTCAGTGGATCTACTTGATATTTCAACTTTGTTCCACCTCTGTGTTGTCAACAACCTTCCTCTTGCATTCATTGCATTTGTTGCATTCATTGCATTCATTGCATTCGGTATGATTACATCAACCGTTGTTCATAATGTTGCTCGTTGTGATGTTGTTGTTAACATATCTTAATGTTCTTGTATATGAACAACTTGATATCTTCGTGAGTAGGCAAGCTCATAGACATTTGATCGACTGCATCTCCATGTGTGCTCTAAATGGTGTCTTCGACTCTTCTCTCTTGGAAACCATTGCACCTAGACTACTGAGACGCATATGAACACCTACAATCCCTGGAGACATGGAAACACTCATGGCAAGCAATCTATCAGTCAAAGAGAAAAATGAACTTGAGAACTGACTTGCAACATACCTATGTGATTGATCATGAAGGTTGCACAATTCTAGCTAGGAGGTTGGGAGATTGACTGCCAAGACTAGGCAAGGCATAGTCTAGGCTATTGGGAGACTAACTGATTGTTTGACCTTCTCAATGAACAGTCGAGTCTCGTTGCTGACTATTATAATTGCGTAATGCGCAATCTCAATTGGCAATGGTTGCAGGCTCAGTGACTGCAATGTGTAATTTTTTGGGCCAGTTGTCACTGTCCCTCATAAATGCACAAAACATTCCTTGAGGATAGTACCTGGGCAGAAATGTGTATTTCCAGAGAGGAATACAGAGCCTTCCTTCCCCAGATTGCATAATGTTGTCTCATAGAAAGCAAAGTCTAGGCTGAGGTTACCCAGACTCGCCGATGGGCAACTGAATGTGAATGTGAGTGCGAATGCATGGTGATACCAAGTGTAAGCATAAGTGAATGATCATGCATGAAAACGGTGAATGACATATTTAGAAAATGGAACAACATGCATGTGAGTGAGGCGACTTGCCGAATTGGCGACTGTTCTTGAAAAATAATTTCATGCATCCGACAGTAGTGAGATAGCAACAAAAACTGAAATGGTGCTAGTACAAGCTAGTATGTATCAAAATGACAACATGCACTCACTAAAATCATGCAGATAGTGTTCATACAAAGAGAAACACAAAAAGCGCCAGAAATGCAACATAAGACATGGAAAGCAGGCTTACCCCAAGACAACTGAGTTAAATGTGCCGACAACTCCTAGATGTGATGTGGGATGTCATAACTACAAAATTGATGTGAGGAATGAGCTCTGTAGCATTCGGTTGATGAGTTTGATAACAATGAGGCTGTGATGCGCATGCCACAAATCTAGGGAAAGCGACACTTGGTGGGAGGTTTCTGAAATGATCCTTGGATGTAACCTCCAGCTGCTAAAAATAGATCCCTGAATTAAGGGATGCCTTTGCATGCTGCCTTGGGAGAAGTAGCCCATGCATGAAAGTTAGATTTGCTTGGTCCCGGAGGGAACCAGTCAACTCAGCCGTAGATGCAAGAGACTCATCGACTGCTGGGAGAAAATGCACATTTCTGGCTACGAGCTAGGCTGGATGCCCAAGAGATTTGCACAATTTCTGGGCAGAACAACTGACTGCTTCCAATATTTGCACAAATTCTTGGCTGAGCAGCCCCGTTGGTGAAAATTGCATAATTTTCAATATGAGTGTTGACTGGCAGAATTACGCAATTCTGGAGCCCAGCAGGCTGCCAGTCAGGATTGCATAACTTTCTGGAGGGAAGGTTGGTTTCCCTCTAGAATTGCACAATTTCTTAGGGGAGATGCTCAACATGTAGTTGGACCAAGTCCGGTTGATCATCTTGTGAGGGGAATGCATCGAGTTGTGATCGACAGGCTTCCTTTGAGCAAGTAAAACATTAAAGCTTGTGAACTTGATGAAGCAAGACAAGCTGTTATGAAAAGTTGGTAAGGAGGCTCCAAAATGAAGTTAAGGAAAAATTTTGGAGGGTAGTTGTAGTCGCTACAACATTAGGGTATCCAACACCTATGGATACCCTTCCACATGGATACTAACATAATCCTCAAGTAGGCCTTTCCAATGACTCTCATCCATTAGTATCCTCATCACCAAAGGACCATTTTTTGCATGGTGATATTGATCTCTTGCCCTAGTGCTCTATGCAACCTTGAGCTTTGGTTAGGGCACACTTCACAACCCTTAACCTTGCTCCAAATAGTTGTGTTCCCTTATCCAAACAACAACCAAGAAAAGTAAACACTTAGTACATGGGGGGAATAAAGTATACAAAGAATTAAAAACATTTATCCCTTATGTTGTCATGCCTGGGATTCATATTCCAATGGGACAAGATCATGGTCTTACCATGGAAACACACCCTCACAGTCAACTTCATAATTTCACAACAACGAAATGGTCTAGGGTGAAAATTTCTCATCAAATTAGAGTTCTAGGAAATTCATGTATCTTCCAAATTTTTACAATTGCTGAAGATTCTAAGGCTTGAAATTACGGGAACCATAGAATCATCACCATGAGCTATGGATTTTCGTGTCTCTTAATTGCAATATCTCATTCTTCTGGCTCCCATGAACCTTGAGATTGTGCCATCAGGACAAGTCTCAACAAGCCATATCTTTATGTTCTCTATCATTGTCGTGGCATGAGAACTAATTAACCCACTATGCTCCCCATCATTAATCATCTCCAACACTTATCCATTTTCTACCTAAACTCCATAACATGGGAAATATTTTACCAACATGACCCCTTGGTGCAAATATTGAAAACATGTCACGTAATTTTCCACCTCAATTGTCATCATCACTACCATGTGTCACCCAAATTTCATAGTTTTGGCCCCTAAAAGGGACATTATTTTCTACCGCATGTCTCTCTATCGGAATGCCATGTCATTGACCCTAGGATGCCAATACCACATGTTGTATTTTCATTAGGCCATGCATACTCTAGTTGTCTACTCCCTACCATTCTCTCTTTCGTCCACTTTCTCCATTCTTCTCATCATTAGAAGAGGGATATTAAGGACTATTTTTCATGATTTTGTTTCTCACCCAAAAGTTGTACTGGGTATGAAGTTCTTTTTTAGTGTTTATCTCCACCTAGTCAGTCCCATATAGTGCCTTCAACAACCTTTGTAAGATGTTGCAACCTCATTTTTTTTGTTGGGACATGAAAATTTCCTGATGTTAATTATAAGTTATATGTCTCACTAGTTATCTCAATTACAGGATCGTGGGATTATAGGAACCTTTGATTAAAACCCTAGAACACACCGATGTGGCCTCCACTAGATCACTGAGCTCAAGGTACACTACCACACTTGAAAATACCATATCTTTTAATCTCTTGGGATATTTTCAAGTTGCTTTTAAACATTGAAAAGGTATCTTTGAGAACCATAAAAAATTTCAATTTGTCAGAGCATCTAGCAAACTTTCCTAGGGTAAATGTGTCTACAAATCTAGTCCATCCAATGATCATAGTTATAATGTCTTTTAGATTCATCACTTCTCTTACTACTATGATGGCTCTCAGCTAATGAACACATATTAGCATAATTTCCTACATTACTTGACACTTATGAGAACACTTTTTGCAATAATATCTCATTCAATGCTACCTAACCATGCCAACAATCTCCCTTGACATAATCATCTCATCCATGCACCAAGGTTCACATCAATGCACTGAGGTTTACATCAATGACAAGACAACAACTCTAACAATATCCTCCATTTCTATTGATGGAAATATCCCACAAGCACAAGCACAAGCTATGATATGAATCCCACATTTTGAAATTAGTAGAAAATGGAGACATCCATCTCTCTCCTAACGTTTTTTCTCCTTACGAGCACCCAAATTTTTCTCACTCTACCCCTTTGAAAACTTATCTCTATCCACAATGGTTGGTATCACTCTTGATTGTTCATCCATTTTCTAACTCTCTCTTCTTTTTTATGATACTCCTCTTAAAGGGATAAAACTGGATGCTCAGTTTTTCATTAATACTACTACATACACTTTTCTTCTCTTTTTCTTGTGAGAATCTCATGGGTAATCACCCTATATTCCAATGGCTCTCTATAATGGTTTTTCTATTGGAAATGGAATGAACTCTAATGATACTACTTGTGTGACTATCCAAACTTTCGCTGGGCATATTTAGAATAATCTCTATCATCTCTTCTCCCCTTGGGGTCAAGTTACTCCAAATAGGTATTCTTGTTGAGACACAATTTCACCAATGGTTTGGTGACAATTTGATGTATTAGGCTAGCTTCACAAGTTTGGGAAAACTTTTCATTTCATTGTTCTCTCTGTAACTTGCTCCACAAATTTCTCAGTAGGATGATTACTCATTATTGATTATGATCACATTGAAGTGTTATTCAAGATACGAAAGGTTTCTCCAGCTAAATAAAACAATATTAATTGACAAAGAGATACCCATTGATAACAAAGGAGCATGTAGAGACTATTTCTTACTAATGATAATGATGAAAAGGATTAATCATATACTTTTCTTAAATGAATACGAATGAATAATCTAAGATATGTAAACCTTTAATTTTCTACCTTTTTCGAGCAATCAACTCTCCTTGAACCAAATTATGATGGCTTCCACTACTGATCTTGCAGCTCTCGCTAAGCTTACGTACTATATTTCTCTTTGATATTCATCCATCTACCTTCTATTCTTCTACTTGGGTGTTCTTCCTATGTACCCGATCTTATCTTTTATTTCTTTCATCACTCTTCTAATACAAATCATATTTTTCTCGTAACATGAAATGCTATTGTGTACTCCCCCTTAGACTATGTTTGTTACATTGTTTCTTCATCTTGCAATGATTTTATATACAAATGGATAAATTCCCTTTAAGTATTTTGTACATTTTTTTCAGGTGTTTCAGGCACCATCAACAACACCTCCAAACCACTAAACTCTAGAGAAAACATTGATAACAACTTATTGAAAATTTCGTCAAGGAAAACCTCTAAAACAAAAAAAAATTCTAAGAATAGTTCTTCATATCAAAAAAGAGAGAAAAATTCCCTTCAATAATCGGAATTCTATCCTCCTAAATTCTATCAACGTCACCAGATGAGAAAAAAATTAACAAGGCCCCAACCTCGTATCCATATCCCCCTACTCAAATACAATTTACATAACCAACCATAGGATTATGAACAAAATATAGACAAAAATCATATGATAATAAAGTGTCAACCATATGACATTCATTTATCAAAAGATGAAAATCAATCCATAGGGACAATTAGCTTCACTAATCCAACATTTCTATAGTGCAATCCCAACACTATCACACGGAAACAATTTTTGCAGCCCAATGTTAACATGAGATAAAAAAATCCCATGAAATGTTCATATTAATCCATACATCCTCATACAGATCATAATTATCCATTCAACATATAAAAACAAGTAAAACAAGACCTATCATGCAACCATTAAAATACCATTCATTCATACTTAAACATGAAATGCACACAAGAGTATGTGCAAGAAAAATTGTCTTAGATCTATACTGAAGATGTGAAACTGTGTTTAGGGCTTCAAATGTACACCCAACCATAGAAAAGTTGCAACCAGTATACTTTCATCTATCACCCCCAATCCAGATTCTAGAGACTAAAGTGTTCTTTCTCAAGGTAATAAACACTAACTCCTAGTGGAAACAGGGACCCTAGAGGTCCTTCTACCTCCACCCACTAGCTACTCAACAATTCACCAATGCTTAGGGTATCCAACGGATATTTTCATCCAACCTCAATTTATCCAATAATAGCCAAACAATATATGACATTCAGAGGCTTTCTTCCTCTACCATTTATTCAATAGCAATCAACCAAACACAATGAATCCATAGGCATGCTGCCTCCACCCTCCAGCTATCTAACAAGACACACACACATCCTCTAGGGAGTCAAGAGGCCTAAACTCCACCTTGCTAGCATGCAACACATTGGTTCCATCTAATTAACGAGTCCAGAACGCACTTCCACACATGGCTCCACCTAAATAAGGGAATCTAGAACCCACTACCACATCAAATAACAAGCAATGAAGACTCCAGAATTTCCTTTAATAGGAATCCAAGGGCTAAATTTCTACCCCGGGCTATCAAGAAAATCAAAAGAATTGTATCTCCACCCTCCATCCCCTTGAGGTATCCTGATATTTACCATCACGTGAAGGAAATTCCTCTTTCATACCTATTTCTCAACCAAAGGTATGATAGCCTTCTAAGAGTAGTGGAAGAAACCAATATCTTCAAGACACTATGAAATATCTGCTATTTTCTTGTTCAACCTAGATGAGATCTTCAACTCTTTCTTGTAGAGCACTATATGCCCCACTATGCCCTCTTATATACCTAATATCTGAACTCTCAAGCTCCTCCTCCATTTTCTGAGGGAAATTATGTCTTTCCTGTTGTTGAATGAACACGATTTTTCACCCCTCTTCTTTGTTTGTTCTTGTTTCACTGCTACACAAGGTTGTTTTTCTATTCTTTGTGTGCATGTGTAGAGATGCACTCTCCTATCCCTTGGGTATCCCTTTGTGAGTTTGCTCCATAGGTCGACCCCTGATGGTTTCGTTTTTCCCATTTTCTCCCCATATGATGCACATGAATTATTTTATTCTTTGTTGTCTATTACGGTTCCCAACATAGCATGGGATTTTTTCCCTTGTTTACAGCTCATAAATTTACAACAATTATTCCCTATAACACACCATTCTATTTCAATTAAGGCTAAAGAGCTAGCCTTCAATTATTGTCCCACCTATCAGCAAGCAAGTTGAATATCCCAAACAATAGACCTCACTTAGTCCCTTTGGAATCCATGTCTCTTACTCATTCCGTTTACTTTTCAAAATTCAAATACATGGTGTAATTACATGGAAAAATAACGCTAATCATGGGTTGGGTTGTTATAGACCCCTCCCCCTTGGTGGAACACCATCCTTAGTGTTATCTATCCATACACACAAGGAGAACATGTTAAGTAAGAAACAACCTATTGTTCTTAGATGCTTATATTTATATATATTTACAATGTTTACAATTACATAAGAACATTTTCCTTAGCTAACATACAGAAATTTATAAGTTGTCTTCCTAGAATAAACCATTTCCCAAGTGGATTCCTCTAGCCCATCGTGCTTCCACTACAATGTGACTTGTTTTATGGATTGATTCTAGAGCATGAGACTCCTTGGGTCTAGAATGCACAATGGATTTGGATAGAACTTTACCTCTGGTTCCACCTGTATAACAAATCAATCAATAACATGATTAGATTCTTGTACATGTCTTCTAAGCAAATAAAAGTGGAAAACATCATGGAATTTAACTGAAGGATGTAAGGCCAGCCTATAGGCCACTAGCCCAATCCTCCCAAGGATCTTAAAAGGTCCAGAACACCATGGTACCATCTTGGCACATGACCCAATCTTCAAGGAGATCTTCTTGGGTCTAATTCTCAAGTAAACATGTTCCCCAATATTGAACTCTTTATGTACCATATGTTGATATAAATAACTATTTTTCCTATCACGTGTCTCATTTAAATTCTACCTAATATCTTGAATTTGTTGCTCCATCTCTTTTAATATATCAGGTCCAATCATGAACCTAGTCACTTGATCACTCCAGCTAATAGGAGTATTATGACTCCTTCCATTTAATGCCTCAAATGTGCTCATCATTAAATATTCTTGGTGCCCATTATTGTATTCAAACTCCACAAGTGGAAGATACTTTTCCCACTTATTTTCTTGGTACATTACATACATCCTTAACATGGCATCAAGGATTCGATTTAATCTCTTTCTTTTCTCATCCATCTCTGGATGATATGTTGTACTGAATGCTAATTTAGTTTAGAGTCCTCCAAATTGTTCCTTCCATACTTGGAATTGAACTTGTCACTCTTTCTAAAATAATTTTCTTGGGTACTCAATTCAATCTCACAATCTCCTTTATCAAAATTTGTGCCACCTCACTAGCTGAGTTGGTGTAGTTAACCATTATGAAATGAGCTACATTGCTTAATCTATCAACAGCCAGCATGATTACGTCATGTTCCTGTGATCTGTCATGAGCATAAATATTTTTTTGTGGAGGTAATTCCTCCATATCTTCAATGAATGGATAATGGAAGCTAAGTCCAAATCGTGAGTCACATAGTCTGCCTCATGCTCATTCAACGTTTAAGACTCATAACACACTATCTATCCCTCCTGTAATAGGTTTCCATAGAGCCCGTCATTATAGGAGTCCATGCATACAAAAACATCCTTGTGTGGGCACGTAATTCTTAATATTGGTGAATTAGTGATAAGTTGTTTTAGTTGCTCAAAACTCACTGCACACTCAATAGTCCAATCAATTTCTTCCCTTTTGTATGCAAGGATGTGATAGGGTGGCCTATCTTAGAAATGTTTATGATGAACCTCATATAGTAGCTTTGCAACCCTATGAATTATCTAACCTTAGTCACATTTCTCTATATGGGTCACTCCATGATGGCCTCAAATTTCTTTGAATAAAATGATTTCCCTTCCTTGGAGACAATGTGCCCCAAATAATGTATCTACAACTACAAGAATTCACAGTTGCTAAGCTTTGCATAGACTTTATGATCTCTCAAAAATTGTAGCACTACATCCAAATGTTTGTCAAGCTCTTCCTTATCCCTTGAATACATCAATATGTCATCGACAAATACAATCACAAAATTATCCAAATAAGGACGTAACACACTATTCATTAAGTACATAAAATTGATTGGGGCATTAGTAAGCCCAAATGGTACCTCCACGAACTCATAGTGTTTGTATCGTGTCTAGAATGTTTTCTTATGAATATCTTCATCCTTGATCCTCACTTGGTGATAACCTAATGTCAGTCAATCATGGAAAAAATTGCTTCTCATCGTAGTTGATGATAGAGATCAATAATCTATGGAAATGGGTACCTATTCTTTACGATCACCTTGTTTAATTTCTTGTAGTCAATACACAATATAAGTGTCCCATAATTTTTCTTTACAAACAAAGTGGGTGATCCCCATGGAGACACACTCGAACTTATGTAACCTTTGTCCAAAATCTCCTTTAGCTACAATTTTAGCTCAACCAACCCAGGAGTGCTCATCTCGTATAGTGATTTGGATCTTAGTGCTACTCCACATACTAAATCAATAGAAAAATTTATCTATATATGAGAAGGTAATCTAGGAACCTCCACTGGAAATACATTTTCATACTTCTGTAGAATAGGATATCTTTTCAACAAATCACTTTCCAAACTCTTTTTATCATTGATAGCTTTCTCAACACTATAAATTTCACTACAAACAACATGAGTCATTTTATGTTGTTGTGCATGTCTTGCATAGTTGTGATCAACCTCACTGAAGTAGGCTTTCTCCTACCTTTGAAAAAATCTTGTTTCTCCTTGCTAATCTAAGAATTCAATTTCCTTTTCTCATTAGTCCACTTTAGGGTGATATTTATACATCTAGTTTATGCCCAATAGCACATTATATGCTTGCAGCAGCAGCAAGTTTAGATGTGATGTTGTTGGCATGTACCTTAGATCAAAAGAGCATGAATTCACTAAGTAATAATTCTTTTGTCTGGTTCTTGATTCCAACAGAGCTTACCATGGTTCCACATGTGTTTCCTTGGCCAATCGACATCTTCAACGAGCTCTAGACTCACATAACTATAGCTAGATCATGGGTCAATTAAAATAGAGATAATTTTTTTGGACATATTAACTTGCATCTCAATGATGGAATCCTAGTGGTCGAGCTAGAAATTATCTACTACTATGAAAATTATGGGTGTGCTCATCACTATGTCACCCACTATTCGAGTTTCCTACGCACCATAGATATTAGTTCATGTGCCTCTATGATGTGGACAATCTCTTTTCTAGTGATCGTGACCACAGGTCCAACATTTTAGAGGCTTTATTGCCTTAGTTCTGCATTTCTCCATTTGTGGATGTGCACTAACTCTCTCCCTTTGACCAATTTTTCTACTGAAATCTATCTCCACCAATTGAGGACACACCTTCTTTCTCATCTGCGATCCTTTTGGGACATTTTGTCTTTTCTCTCTCGCTACTTTGTGGTTCATGGAACTCAATGTAGTCCCTAAATGACATAGGTAACCCATTAATAAAACGTTGAACCTTCTTTTTCTCATCCTTGAGATATGGAACATACCTCATCAGCTCAAGACATCTGGTAATATACTCTTCATATGACAATTACCCCAACTTTGACTCATAATTTTTTTTTGCCTTGGTGACATAATATTTGTTTGATAGATATTTGTTCCTCAAGAGATTTTCAAACTTCTTCCAAGCCAGGTGGTGGGCTCCAGTATTGTAGCAATAATGCTACAACTCCTGGAGCTTCCTATCTCTAATTTTATCAACCCGGTAGTTCGTACAAACTTGGAAGCGACGGTGCTGTATGCACAAGTACTAGCTCTTGTCGCAGCTGTCACTTGGTCAACTGGCACAAGTCCGCTAGGGCTCAAGCCAACTTCTATAGGCTCATAGAAGAATCTTTATGAATGATGGACGAAAGCTAACTCAAAGGAGACTAATCTATTTGCAGAAAGAAACTAAAAGTCAACAAAGCATGAAAACCCTAGTAAACCCTAATTTGACTAGCTAGGCCCTTACAATGCAAAACTGTGAATGAAACTTCTACCAATAATGCCATTACTTGCAGTGAGCTGAAATACATGTATCTAAGCTACTTGCATCTGAAAAGACATGTTTTTGTATTTTTTCATTAAGTGGTTGGATTTATTGTGATGATGCTTTTGATTAGGGTTTGACTGTGCAGGAGCGGTTCGAATGGAAGGAAAGCATGGGCAAGGTCAGGATGGCTAGGGGAGGTCCTAGAGGGTCTCTAGCATCGGTCCATAGAAGTCTACCACATTTGGATGCTCAGCAACCGAGTTTGCAGGCTTCTACAGGAAGTCTGCAGGGGATCCTACAGGAAACTCAGGGATTCTATAGGAAGTCTATGCAATTCTACAGGATGTTCGACCGTGGGAGTTTTGGGAGATGGTGGAGTGTTGGAGTGGTGTGGGAGGATAGGTGAGATGGAGATGGAACTGGTGATGGCTCAGGAGCAGAGAAGTTAGATGGAGAAAGAGTGCATGCAATGGGTTGATGGCTGGAAGGATGGGATCAACGAAAGGTTAAGTAAATGGAGCTATGTGAGAAATCGAGAGCTGGAAGGTAAACGAGTTGAACAGAGGTCAGTTGAGTGGCTTCAGGTGTGGTTGAAAAGACGAGGAAGGTAATGGAATGGTGTGGAGCAGTGTAGATGAAACAAATTGTCTATGAATGTCACCAAAAACGAGAACTCTTTAACCTATGTTAACTGTGCTATTTTGAACCAATGAACAGCAGTGCAATTTGTGAAAGAAACTCGTGCATGGAAGTGGAATGGAGAAGTAATGATCAAGACCAAAGTGCATGAATGGATCTACGACTAAAGTAACTGTTGCAGCTTGCATGGACGTGAGAAGAACTGCGTTTCTTTTTGGTGGTTGATATGGACTGCACCCCAATCCCTAAGCAGAGATGGCAGTGATCTCTAACAACCTTTTTCTTGGAGCTCCAATGAATTATAACTATCCTCTTCTAACCTAAGCAACTGGAAGCAAATTCACCATAAACTAATCCTATTCAATCTCATAAAAACTAAATCAGCAGACTGTAAATTCGAATTGCATGTCAAAGTAAAGAAACGAAGTGCTGGAACGAAAGGCAAATAACATTACAACACAGAAGAGGTCTATTGCTCTCAGGTTGGGCCCTAACCTGAGAGCTATAGCTCCCTTAGAAACTCAGGATGAGATCAAAATCTGCCTGCCTTTATTCATAACCAAAAATCTGATGTCATGCCAAATTGGCTTACAAAAGGAACCAACACCGAGCTGTAGCTCGTACTTCCAAATTACAAGAGTAATGCAAAAGTTCAAAAATATCCTATCAAAGGCTACAGCCTCAGTATTTATGCAAAATGATAATCCAACAGGTTTCCTTGATTTGTGGAGCTCGGCTGTCCAACTGAAGGTTAAATTGCTGATCCTGTAGAACAGTTGTAACTGCTGTTCCTGTAGAACGGTTGGCTGCCTCTAAGCTTGGTGGGGAGATTGGTTGGAGCTCAGAGCTATGGTGGGAATCACGAGGAAGGTCCCCAAGACTGTGGACATCTTCTCCTAAAAACCAGCAGTGCCACCTTACTGTCTCCTTGTCTCCTTTCTCGTGGTCTTTGCTCCCTTTTAATGCCAAAAACCTGAAATCATCATGTATTTGTCACGTAGATAGAATGCCTACCCTTCTTCCTACAAACAACATGAATAAACCAAGAAATGAATGCATAAGCAATAAAAAATGAATGGTTTGAGCAAAGCAAGTAGGCCAAATGAGCCCAAATTGTACCAAAAATTGGGGCTCATCATCACCTCCCAGCTAAACTATTTGCTCATCCTTGAGCAACTTTGCTCTGGCTCCTCGTCTTTGGCCGAGAACTAGAGCCCGGAGCATGCTCTTCCTTTCCTGTTTTTGGTGGCCCTGCCTTTTCTGCCCTTGGTGGTGACGAAGGTGGTGCTTCTTCCCCCTTTCCCATTTCCTTGAGCCGGGCTTCGGAAGGCAATTGGCCTATTTTTCGTGTCCAAGAAGTTATTTTTTGGCTTCCCCTCTCGGGGGTGGCTGATGTTTTAGAGGGGGTTCTTGCACTGGGTGAAGTAGGGACATCCCCTAAAATAGTTTGCCTGCTGGGTGGAGGCTGTGGCTTGCCCGTGTTTATCCTCTTGCTTCTCCTGGCTTCAGATGGTAGAGGGGTCTCCCTTTCTCTCTTCTCCTTCGGCTTTGGAGGTGTACTGAGGGCGGCCAGCGCCGCTGCTGCCTCCTTTTTGAGAATACCAACCTTCTCTTTCTTGCGTTTTGCTCTCTCAGAGCTCCTTGTAGAGGGCCCCTCCTTTCCAGATCTCGAGCTTCCTGTAGAAGACCTTGCTTTGCCCACTTCTGGGCCTCCTGTAGAAGATCCTTTCTTTCCCGATTTTGGGCTTCCTGTAGAAGACCCGGTTTTAGCCACTCTCGGGCTTCCTGTAGAAGCCCCTGCTTTGGTAATCTTCGGGCTTCCTGTAGAAGACCCTTTCTCTGTCTTCAGGCTTCCTATAGGAGCCTGTTTCTCAATGATTTTCGGGCTTCCTGTAGAAGCCCATTTTTCCAATTTCGGGCTTCTTGTAGAAGCCCTTGTCTCTGTTTTTGGGCTTCCTGTAGAAGCCTGTTTCTCAATGATTTTCAGGCTTCCTGTAGAAGCCTGTTTCTGCTTTTTCGGGCTTCCTGTAGAAGCCTTTGTCTTTGTTTTCGGGCTTCCTGTAGAAGCCTGTTTCTGCTTTCCTGTAGACACAGGTGTCTCCACCTTTGCTTTCTTGCCTGCCTGAGTTTTGCTTTTTGCTTTGGTTGCAGGTGCTGTTGAGGTACTTGGTCTGACATGGACCACCTCAGCTTTGTCCATTCTGCTCTTCAGCCTCTTTTCTCTTGCTGACAAGATAGGTGTGCCACCTTTTTCTTTGTCATCCTTTTCCTCATGCTTCTTCCTTTGTTCTTTCTTCTGCATCGTGGTCGGGGTCTTCTGGCCTTTTTCTCTCTGTCCCTCGGCCACTGCTTCTTGTTCCTCACTGCTGGAGGAACCCGTTTCTTCGATCAACATTTTAATGTCTCCATCTTTTGTCAAATTCCGGAAGGATTCCCATGAGAGGGGAACCTTATATGAATGCAGCGCATCCTCCACAAGAAGCTTGATCAACCCATGATGGGCTATCTGATCTGGTATGCCCTCTTTTAGCTTTGTGGCACACTCCATTAGAGACTGCAATAGGAAATAAGGGATGCTCAGTTTTTGTTCTACAGGAAGATCAATCCGGTGCCTCAATTCAGTGAGCATCCGAAAGTGATATGCATACACGATGCTAAAACGGCCTTCACAAGTGATATATTTCATGATTTGCAAACTGACTTCATTCCATGGTGGCAACAGGCTCGTTCTTCGCACCCCATTTTTGTCCTCCGAGAATTCCTCCTCAGGTGGAAAGAATTCTTTCTTTGCCTACTGGCTCAGCTTTCTTTCTTCCTTATCCCACGGCAAACCCATAGGAAGTTCTGTGATCCGACTGATATGTTGCGGGGTGAGCTTGAGGCTTAGGCCTCTGAAGTTCACTGTGGCCAGTGTCTGGGATTTCGGCCTCAGAGCCTGCAAGAATTCTTCGGCCACTTCATCATCGTAACCCTGCAGCTTATCACAAAAAGGCATCCATTGTGCTCGTGTGAAGAGCTCTACCACTTCCTGGTTTTCCCTTAATTTGGTTGAATCAGTGGGTTCCTGTCTTATAAACCCACCCGGCATGATGAACACGGTTGTTTTAACTAAAGGTGGCAAATGCGAAAGAGGTTTGGTCTATTGAGACAGAGCATGCACATAATCCACAAAATTCAACACAGTCTAATTATACTGACATCCTGTAGAACGACAGTATAGGCACGACAAACAACAATTTCACCGATATCTTTATGACCAGACTGTGGACGATGATCTTGCCACTCTTACTAACCAGTTGCATGCAGAGTTCAGGGTTACCTCTTTAATTGGCCACCTTTTTTCGTGAGGCACCCGCTTCCCTGTAGAAGACTGCGTTCCTGTAGAGACTGCGTTCCTGTAGAAACTGTGTTCCTATAGGAGCAGTGCGCAAATTTTGGGGAGGACTGTAGTTGGCCTGCGCTCGAGGTGTGCTTCACTGGCATTCTGGTAGCCAAAATCTCGGCGTATCAAAGTGCAGAGGAGATCAGAATAGCCACTCGAGTTGGAAGTGGTGGTTGACAAATGCATGCGCATAATCTAGCCGATTAGATTTTGAATCGGCGCAATCCGTGGCGCGGGGGGTGAGTTGTCCCCGCCGGACTGTTGGGCGACGTCATCCATCATTCGCCTGCGTATTCACTTGCTGCCGCATCCATTCCCACAGATCTGCCGCCGCCTTTTTCTGTTAAACTCATTGCTTCCGACGGGAGTGTTCTCACGTGCGTGCTGCTCATTCTCTTTGTCGTGGCCGCCACCCAAACATCCAATTATACCATAACTAGCCGACGTGGCCAGTCGACTGGCCATACGGCCGCTCAACCATTCACTTTTACGCTGTGCAAACAATTCAAAGTAAAATTCATGCGATTTGATGTAAGGAAGGGTCAAGACACTTACCTGCGTGGCTGCACACAATTTTTCCAGTTTTTTGGACGATGGTGAGTGGATCTACCTGCTGCATGCGAACTCACACAGACCCGGAGGCTCGTGGTTACAGGCTACCGACGATGGAGTGGATGCTTTGGTTGCATGCACCCGCGTTTCATTCCAGATGGCGGTGCTGTGAATAGTATCCACTCTAGCAGGTTTAACTGTTACAGGATTCCCGCGGGGTGTCTCGTAACAGTTCTTCCTCCTTGGGTGCATGCTGCACGACGGAGGATCTGGCCTTTCGATCACGTTCCCGGAGCTTCTGATGCCTGTGGTATGAGATCTCAGCACTTGTTTATCTTCGAAAATGGCTTTTCCCGCGAGAACTCATCGATCTGCTTTGTTGGTGCAGGGAACTTGGTTGCATGTCGACAAGGATGGTGGAGCAAGGTAACAACAATGTGCAAGGGTGCCAACAGAGGCTTGCATGCGTCCAAACTGATCCGTAGTCGCTAGATCTCCTTTTAAAATGAATTCTGGGCCGTCCCAAACTTCTACAGGAAGTTTCCTGTAGAACACAGAGCTTCCTGTAGAAAGTTCGGGCTTCCTGTAGAAAGTCTGCACTTTCCTGTAGAAAATCCGCGTCTTCCTATAGAAAGACTGCATCTTCCTGTAGAAGATTCAAACCATGATAAAATTGCACATACCTTGAAAAAACATGGGTATCCTTGGGGGAGGTGCTGGTGAGGTCTCTCGACAGCATGATAAGGACCCTTGGCTTTGAGTTGAAGGGCTTCCTCTCCTCCATAGAACATCTGCAACCTGCATGCAATTTTACCATATGTTGCTTATTGTTTTTTTGCCCTTTTTTCTCTCTTTTTTTTTTGAAAGATAACAGGGGCGCCTCAAAGAGGTTTTCACCCGTGCCATCTGCCCTGAGCGCCTCAGAGAGGTTTTCACTCAAGGATCTTTTTCAAACCTTTTTTTTTTTTTTTTTTTTGAAAGACAATAGGGGCGCCTCAATGAGGTTTTCACCCCTACCACCTGCCTTGGGCGCCTCAGAGAGGTTTTCACCCAAGGATGTTTATTATTTTTTTTCTTTTTTTTTCTCTCTTCAGGGTATGCCACAAGCAGAGGCAGAACCCTTCTCTATGACCAATACAGATTTCTCCATAGTTTCAATGAACTCTTGTCTTGAGAGAGGTCTCCTGTAGATCTTCAATCGATGCCCATTGACAAGCATGGGAATGGCTTCCTCATCAATGGTTCGAATAAGGACAGATCCATTGTCATGGAATTTTTCCATTGCATATGGTCCTAGCCATCTAGTTCTCAGCTTCCCCTTGAAATCTTTGTATCTGGAGTCATACAACAAAGCCCAATCTCCCGGCTGAAATTGGTTGTCATGGAGATGTTGGTCATGCCACACCTTTCTCTGAAGTTGAACTACTTCTGAGTGAAGGAGGGCCTGCATTCGGTGCTCATCCAGGCCATTCAGCTGCAGTAGCCTTTCTTGTTGTGCATAGCTGAGATCTAGGTCCAGCTGAGCTGCTATCCTCAAAGTGTTGCATTCAAACTCAATGGACAGCAAAGCTTTCTTCCCATAGACCAGCTCATACGGTGTGAAGCCGGTGGTGGTCTTCCAAGTGGTGTTGTAAGCCCATGTGGCTTCAACCAGGCGATCTGCCCAGTCCTTTCTGCTGCTGCTCACCACCTTAGTCAAGATCCCTTCTAATGCTCTATTGGTGACTTCCACCTGCCCATTTGCTTGAGGGTGATAAGGGGTGGAATTCCTATGCTTGATCTTCTGATGAGCTAGTAGATATTCAACCAGGTTGGAGGTGAACTGGCTCCCTTGATCGGTAACCAGCTCTCTTGGATAGCCAAACTCATAGAAGATGTTTTCTCTTAGGAACTCGGCCACCTTTTCTTCTGTTGCTGCTTTGATTGCTTTGGTCTCTGCCCACTTTGTCAAATAGTCAGTACACACAATGATGTAAGACCTTTGCCTCGAAGAGGGGTTGATTGGGCCCACAAAGTCCATGCCCCACTTCTCAAATGGCTCAAGAGTCACTTGAGGTTGGAGAGGCATCTCATCCCTTTGGGTCGGTTTCCCCATTCTTTGGCATTGGTCACACTGACTGACATATCTTCTGACATCTTGATGAAGTGTGGGCCAATAGTAGCCTGCCTGCAGGATTTTGAAGGCAGTTCTCTTTGCTGCAAAATGTCCTCCACAAGGCCCATCATGACAAGTGAGGAGGATATCAAAGACTTCCTCCTCCCTTACACAACACCTTAAGATCTGATCGGGGCCAAGCTTGAACAGATTGCCCCCGATCCAAGTAAATGAGGCACTTTTTCTGATGATTCTGCTCTTCTCTCTGGAAGATAGGTGCGGAGGGAACTGTGCTGAAACAAGATAGTTTGCTATATCAGCAAACCATGGAGAGAGTACTGAAATAGCAAACAGATGTTCATCAGGCATCTGGTCATCCACTGTTCCATCCTCATCTGCAGACAAATCCAATCTAGATAAAAAGTTAGCAACAACATTTTCTCTACCTGGTTTGTCAACAATGGTCAAATCAAGCTGCTGCAATAAAAGTAGCCATCTAATAATACGAGCATTCACATATGGTTTATTCATTAAATATCTAATTGCAGCATGGTCAGTATGTACAAAGGTCTGGTAACCAGTAATATAATGTCGGAACTTGTTTAGTGCATGGACCACAGCCAAGAATTCTTTCTCGGTTACAGTGTAATTCAGCTCAGCTTTGGACAAGTTTTTGCTAACAAAGTAAATGGCATATGGAAGTTTTTGCTCAACTTGTCCTAAAGCTGCACCTATGGCTTTGTTCGAGGCATCAGTGTGGATGTGGAAAGGTAGGGCCCAGTTTGGACCTCTCAGGATTGGGGCTGACACCAACTTGTCCTTCAATTCATTTAAAGCCCTCTGACAATCGTCAGTCCAATTAAACTCCACATCTTTTGCCAACAGGCCAAACAATGGCGAGGCTAGCTTGCTGAAATCTTTAATGAATCTCCGGTAGTATCCTGCTAATCCCAAGAAACTCCGGACATCCCTTACCTTTTGAGGAGGTGGAACCCTCTTGATGAGAGCAATTTTGTTAGGATCCACTTGCAACCCTTGGCAAGAAATGGTATGGCCTAGCACGGTCCCTTCAGTCATTAGGAATTCACATTTTTCAGGACTAAGGGACAAGTTCATCTCGATGCATTTGGTTAGGACTTTTCCCAGGTTGGACAATGCTTCCTGGAAGTTGGCCCCATAAGTAGTAAAGTCATCCATATAGATTTCTACCGCATCATGGACCAGCTCCGAGAAGATGCTCAAGACAGCTCTCTGGAAGGTAGCAGGAGCATTGCATAGCCCAAAGGGAAGGACTCGGTAGGCAAAGGTACCCCAAGGACAAGTGAAGGTGGTCTTATCTTGGTCTTCCGGGGTGATTTGGATTTGGTTGTACCCGCTAAACCCATCCAGGAAAGAGAAGAACTTCTTTCCTGCCAGTCCATCCAACACTTGATCTATGAAAGGTAGAGGGAAATGGTCTTTCTTGGTAGCTTTGTTCAGTTCTCGGTAGTCCACACAGATTCTCCATTTCCCATTTTTCTTGGGAACCAACACTAGAGGGGACACCCATTCACTATCTGAGATGGGGTAGATGAACCCGGCATCCAACAGTTTTTGCAATTCTTCCTTGACAATGTCCTTAAGGGATGGATTCATTCTCCTCTGAGGTTGCCTAACTAGTTTACAATCCTCTTTGATGTATATATGATGGGTACAGACCGAAGGATGGACTCCTTTCATTTCCTTATAGCTCCAAGCAAAAGCATCTAGGTGGTTGGCCAACAGACTACACAGCTCCTTTTCCTGGGAAGGAGATAGGGAGGAGCTGATCTTCAATGCTTTCTCAGGGCCGAACTCCACATTCTTGACTCTGGGAGTAACAGGGTTAGTTGTACAAAGATCCACTAAGGTGCTAGCTTGGGCATCCTCCACCAATTTCTCTAAGGGTAGTGCACTGGAAGGTGGATTCTAGATCAAGGTCTCGATCAAGTCATCCTCAGTTGGGGGGTCTCTTCTAGTGGTATCTAAGGTGCACAGAGGTGCTGAGTACACCTCATCTTCCTCTCCCTCTTCCAACCAGAGTGGTAAGTCATGCTCTAAGGAGGGTTGGGCAGGAGGGTATAGGACTAGCTGATTGGACATGGGACCATTTTTGATGGTCATGTTTCCTGCATGACAACTTATGTAAGCATCTGCAGTAGCTAACCAAGGCCTTCCCAAAATGAGAGGATATCCAGTAAGCTTTGCCTTTGGTTGCAGAACCAGGAAGTCTGCAGGGTATTCCCAAGAGTCAATAGAGACCAAGACATCCTCCACAATCCCTTCGGGAGTCACGGTGGAGCGATCTGCTAATTGCAGTACTGTCGAGGTCTTCCTCAAGGAACCCTGAAGATTAAGTTTAAGCATGGTATCCCTGGTCATCACATTAATGGCATCCCCCAGATCAATCAAGGTGTGAGGTATAATGGTGCCATTGATGTGAACATCTACTACAGGACTTCCAGGATCTAGGTACTTTGGGCAGATGACTTGTCCTAACATAAGGTCAGACAGTTGTCCTATGACATTGATAGTTGAAGCATCTTTCTTCCGTCTGCCTGGGTGTTTGAAACACTTCTCCTTAACCAGTTTGTTGTATATTGGCACATCCTTGATGGCTTGGAGAAGTGGTATTTTTACACACAACTGCTTGAGCTCACCCAGAAGCTCATCCTCCTCTGGGTTGGGTTGTGTGGTGGCTGTCAGTCTCTCAGGAAAGGGTGGAATAGCCTTTGGTTCACTTTCCTGTTTATCTTCCTCATCCTCTGGGGGAGGAGGTTGGCGATCTGGTAGAGTCTTTCCAGATCGAAGATTGATCTCCTGGATCTCCACAGCATAGGTAGGGCATGAGGTTTCCCCAGTGTATACCTGCTGGGCCTGTCTATTGTTGGGGTTCGGGTTCAGTTGAGCAGGCATTTGAGGTTGCCTTGGAGGAATAGGAGGTAATGGCTGAGGTTGAACTGGTGGTGGAGGCAAGATGGCAGGAGGAGTGTTGTATTGGGGCCTCCACCCTGACTGAGGTGCATTCCATTGAGGCTGTGGCTGGGCATGTGAGTGATATGAATGAGAAGTAGGTTGAGTGGGGTACTGAGGTGGATAAGACCATGGAGGAGGCATGGACCATGAAGGATGAGCAGGGGGACCCCAGGAAGGAATAGGGGTCGATTGGTTGGGGCTGTAATAAGCTTGAGATGCCCCTTGCATCCCCTGCTGATAAGGTCTAGATCCTTGTGGCCTCCTTTGGTTGAGGTAATAGAGAGGTTCTGTGGGAGCTTCTGTCCCTTGGTACATGGCTTTAAACCCAGGTAAGGTTGGACACTGATTTGTGGGATGGTCCTCCTCACAAACGAAACACACTTCAACCGAATGCAATGGACATTCGTTCTTAGGGTGTCTCCTTATGCACCTAGGGCAGAAGACAGCCAAGGCTCTCTCAGCTTCTTCTTTCTTTTGCTGAATCCTGAATGTGTCAAGCTGCATGGCAATGGTCTGTCTCACCTCACTCTTAAGATCTTCTAACTGATTTACAAGCTCATGTTTGGAGAAAGGGACACTAGTTGAGAGGTGGTTTCCTCTACCTCGTTTCCGAGCTGCCGTGGAGTGGTTTCTAAACACAGTCTTGATGTCCTCATAAGGCAGTTGGTAAATGTCCCCCCTAGCTAACATGTGAAGGGTATCTAAGAGGTCTTCAGGGACTCCTCAGAGCAGGACCAACTTGAGGGATTCAGGGTCAAGTGTGCACCTGGCCCGCTTATAGCTTAGTTGGAACCTCTCCTCATAATCCTCTAAGGACTCATCATTTCCCATGGTCATCCGAAAGATTTCCCCTTTTGTTTCCTTGGACCTACAGTAATCCCGGTACTTGGTATTGAAAGCTTGCTGCATCTGAGCCCAAGTGGTTATACTATTCCCACGTAAGCCCATGAACCAGCGTAATGCTGCATCCTTAAGAGTGGAAGGGAAAAGTTTCAGCTTTTGCTCATCTTCAGTATAGTCATAGGTTCTACAAAGGACAGCAAACTCAAACAGGAAGGTATCCGGATTCTCAGTAGTTAGCCCATGGAAGTGAGGTAAGGCGGAGGGGCTAATGTTCTTCATTTTCATCTCTCCATTGGTCTCTCGGATGGGGAAGGCACCTTCTATTCTCTCATCTTCTCTTCTATTGTCAGCCATAGCTTCAGATGGAGTGGTCTCTAACTCTTCTTCTACTATAGGATCTTTGTATATCTCAGGATGTTCACCTATAGGTTCTTCTGGGTCACTGTCACCAAAGAAGAGAGAAGGGTGACTCAGTGATGTGGTGGGGGTGTTTGGTAGGAATTTTCCTGATCTATCTCGGTTCCTATGAGGTATGAAATGGAAAAGACTTTCTTTTTATTTTGATTGTTTTTTCTTTGCTTTTCTTTTGGTACCTGCAAAACTGAAACAGATTGATCTACAACTAACTATGAAAGATGCAGAATTAAACTGAAAGCAGGAAAGAACTAATCTACTTTGCTCAAATGAAATTGCAAGAATGGAAATGCTAGTCTACGCTTGCAGAAACGAAATGCTAATCTATGAAAGCAGGAAATGCTAATCTATGAAAGCAGGAAATGCTAATCTATGAAAGCAGGAAATGTCTATGCTACTTTTGCAGAATGGAAATGAAGTAAACTACTTAGCAGAAGGCAAGAGTAAGAAAGTAGAAGAAAAGCAACAATTACTAATACTCTGACGCTTCCCCGGCAACGGCGCCAAAAAGATGGTGGGCTCCAGTATTGTAGCAATAATGCTACAACTCCGGGAGCTTCCTATCTCTAATTTTATCAACCCGGTAGTTCGTACAAACTTGGAAGCGACGGTGTTGTATGCACAAGTACTAGCTCTTGTCGCAACTGTCACTTGGTCAGCTGGCACAAGTCCGCTAGGGCTCAAGCCAACTTCTATAGGCTCACAGAAGAAGCTTTATGAATGATGGATGAAAGCTAACTCAAAGGAGACTAATCTATTTGCAGAAAGAAACTGAAATTCAACAAAGCATGAAAACGCTAGTAAACCCTAATTTGACTAGCTAGGCCCTTACAATGCAAAACTGTGAATGAAACTTCTACCAATAATGCCATTACTTGCAGTGAGCTAAAATACATGCATCTAAGCTACTTGCATCTGAAAAGACATGTTTTTGTATTTTTTCATTAAGTGGTTGGATTTATTGTGATGATGCTTTTGATTAGGGTTTGACTTTGCAGGAGCGGTTCGAATGGAAGGAAAGCATGGGCAAGGTCAAGATGGCTAGGGGAGGTCCCAGAGGGTCTCTAGCATCAGTCCATATAAGTCTACCACGTTCAGATGCTCAGCAATCGAGTTTGCAGGCTTCTACAGGAAGTCTGCAGGGGATCCTACAGGAAACTCAGGGATTCTACAGGAAGTCTGTGCAATTCTACAGGATGTTCGACCGTGGGAGTTTTGGGAGATGGTGGAGTGTTGGAGTGGTGTGGGAGGATAGGTGAGATGAAGATGGAACTGGTGATGGCTCAAGAGCAGAGAAGTCAGATGGAGAAAGAGTGCATGCAGTGGGTTGATGGATGGAAGGATGGGATCAACGAAAGGTTAAGTAAATGGAGCTATGTGAGAAATGGAGAGCTGGAAGGTAAACGAGCTGAACAGAGGTCGGTTGAGTGGCTTCAGGTGTGGTTGAAAAGACGAGGAAGGTAATGGAATGGTGTGGAGCAGTGTAGATGAAACAAATTGTCTATGAATGTCACCAAAAACGAGAACTCTTTAACCTATGTTAACTGTGCTATTTTGAACCAATGAACAGCAGTGCAATTTGTGAAAGAAACTCGTGCATGGAAGTGGAATGGAGAAGTAATGATCAATACCAAAGTGCATGAATGGATCTACGACTAAAGTAACTGTTGCAGCTTGCATGGACGTGAGAAGTACTGCGTTTCTTTTTGGTGGTTGATATGGACTGCACCCCAATCCCTAAGCAGAGATGGCAGTGATCTCTAACAACCTTTTTCTTGGAGCTCCAATGAATTATAACTATCCTCTTCTAACCTAAGCAACTGGAAGCAAATTCACCATAAACTAATCCTATTCAATCTCATAAAAACTAAATCAGCAGACTGTAAATTCGAATTGCATGTCAAAGTAAAGAAACGAAGTGCTGGAACGAAAGGCAAATAACATTACAACACAGAGGAGGTGTATTGATCTCAGGTTGGGCCCTAACTTGAGAGCTATAGCTCCCTTAGAAACTCAGGATGAGATCAAAATCTGCCTGCCTTTATTCATAACCAAAAATCTGATGTCATGCCAAAACTGGCTTACAAAAGGAACCAACACCGAGCTGTAGCTCGTACTTCCAAATTACAAGAGTAATGCAAAAGTTCAAAAAGCTCCTATCAAAGGCTACGGCCTCAGTATTTATGCAAAATGATAATACAACAGGTTTCCTTGATTTGTGGAGCTCGGCTGTCCAACTGAAGGTTAAACTGCTGATCCTGTAGAACAGTTGTAACTGCTGTTCCTGTAGAACGGTTGGCTACCTCTAAGCTCGGTGGGGAGATTGGTTGGAGCTCGGAGCTATGGTGGGAATCACAAGGAAGGTCCCCAAGACTGTGGACATCTTCTCCTAAAAACCAGCAGTGCCACCTTACTGTCTCCTTGTCTCCTTTCTCGTGGTCTTTGCTCCCTTTTAATGCCAAAAACCTGAAATCATCATGTATTAGTCACGTAGATAGAATGCCTACCCTTCTTCCTACAAACAACACGAATAAACCAAGAAATGAATGCATAAGCAATAAAAAATGAATGGTTTGAGCAAAGCAAGTAGGCCAAATGAGCCCAAATTGTACCAAAAATTGGGGCTCATCACCAGGCTTTATTTTGATAAGCCTTTAACAATTTTCAAATATTCCCACAATATGTTTTCTCTCCCCTTTAGACTGTAGGTGGCTAGTTTTTCCTTCATGTTCTCAGAACAATCATGAATTTTGAAGAACTTCTTCATCCAAAGCAATCAATATTCTACATCTCAGACTTCTTCACTTCCCCATCAAATCTAGGTGGTTTAACCTTCTTAAACTCTTCAAGCATATAGTCCCTTCCCTTCTTTCATTGGTAATGATGACGAGCATAATGGAAATGAAGGTAATGATGATAAGAGTAATTCCCATGAGTGTTGGATCTTTCTTATGGAGTACTCAATGGCTCATTTCCCTTCACAATGTTCTTAGTTTCCCTTATGTGCCTCTTTTTGGATATACTACCATATGCTCCATCCTCTCTTCTAATTTAGAAGGGCTAGGATTGGATCTATGATTGACCTCTAGCTCATGGTTTTTGTCTCTGTAAGTCTCAGGGGCTTTGAAGTATTATTGCATTCACTTCCTCTTGCCTCTCCTAGACCTTTACAGATCTTTCACTATCTTCTTTGAAGCTTGTTATTTCAGCCTCCAAGCTTCTTAAGGTTTCCAACCAGTCAAGAGAGTTGACTCCTATGTTGTTTCCCACTAATATTTCTTCCTTATTCATTCATGCCCATTTAGATTTGTCTTGTGACTTTTCAAAGTTGTACTGGACAATTCCTGTCCTCATCGCTTAAATCTCTTGTTACTTGTAATGTGTTGTTGTTCACACACAACTGTTAGATGAATAACATCATAATCAAATAATCAAACTCTTAACCTTGGACTTGCTCTCTTGGAGCTACAATAATAGTCCAGCTACAACAAATACCCTATTAGAATATTAATCAAACTCAAAATATTAGTAATAATCAATGTTATGATGCATATGAAATCATAATCAGTTAATTTCAAACTAGCTTTTTAACACCTAAATATCTACTTTGTTAATTTTCTACAAGAATCATTATGAAATTCTGCACGAGAAGTTTGCTACTAGATTTCTCATGATAGATCTTGTCTAGCCCAAGTGTTGAACTTGAATGCTATGATACCACACTATGACACACCCCACCTCCTGATCCCATAACTCAATCATAGTTATTAGGAGGTCATCACTATCTAGGTCCATCTCTTAAGGTATCATTATGGGAACAAGACCTAAAAATTTGGACCTTTCATCATTGTGACACCCCCACTCCTAACCCCATAACCCAACTAGAGTTATTAGGGAGTAGTCACTATGTGGATCCAACTCCCAAGGTATCATTATGGAAACATGACCTAAAATTTTTGACCTTTCTTGAATTTCTTAAAATTTCAATCCGACAACATAACTACAATAATCTCGTTTAGAGAATTCTAACAATATAAACCTTTCCTCAATTTGAATTATAGATTAAGAGTTATGCCTTCGAAAAGATGTACCATGTCATGTTTCCTCATCACCTTACCCTCCATATGGAATCCATCCCGTGGCCCACAAATGAGGTGACTGTAGGCACCACCACCATGAATAAAACACATGGCAGTCGAGCTCAAAGAATAATCAGAGTCAGCCCTACATACTAGCACGCCCCTTTCATGTTCCATTGTGTGGACCAATCCCCAAAATCTGACCTAATTTGGGTCAGCCCTAATCCTTAGCAGTATATAATGTTAGGTGAGAATCAACATTGACCCCTAATCATCTGACCTATAGACTATCTACGTACATCCAAACTCCTAAAAATTTCTAAAGTCAGTCTGACCAAGGTCAAGTAAAGGCCTGCCATGAGTTCAAACTACCTAAACGACCTCCCAACTGCCAACCCATGGGTCCAGAAACTTAATTTCCCATCCAACTTTCTAGCATTTTACAAATATTCAGAGTTCACATCCCTTCAAGGCCGTTCTATTTTTTTCTTAGGTCCTCCAAGTAGAATCAACAGTGCGTCTGAGTTGTTGAACTCTAAAGAAAACATTGAGAACAACTTACTAAGAATTCCCTCAAGGAAAGTAACTAAAATAGAACCATTTCGAGGAGAAATTCTTCTTCTAAACACATAGAGAAAAACACCCTTCAACAACAAGAGTTCTACCCTCTTGAACTCTATTGGCCTCACCAATTGAACAATAAATGAACAAGGTCCCAACATCGCCTTCATATACCCCTAGTCAAATTGAAAGAAAACAACCAACCAAACAAGTAGTAAAAAACATATATAGAAGAATCCTATAATAATAAATGGCTAGCCACATAACATTCATTTATCATAAGATGACAATCAGTCCATAGGGACAATTAGCTTCAATGATCAAACATTTCTCTAGTGCTATCCCAACACTAAGATTAAAAAATAATTCCTACAACATGTTAGCATGAGGTCAATAGTCCCATGAAATATTCATTTTCATCCATACATACGTCCTCATATTGATCATAGCTAGCCATTCATCATATAAACAAAACTAAACCAAGACTTGTCATGCAACCATTAGCATAACATGCATCCATATTTAAAGATGAAATCCATACAAGAATATGTACAAGAGAATTTATCATAGATTTATATTGAAAATGGGAAATTGAGTTCAAGACTTCAACTCTCCATTAAACCATATACAAGCTATAGCCAAGATACTTGCAATTGTCACCCTCGAGCCAGATTCCATGGATTGAGGTGGTCTTGATCAAGGGAATAACCACCAAATAACAATAGAAATAAGGATTCTAGAGGTTCTTCTACCTCCACCCACCAACTACTCAATAGTTCACTAATTCACAAGGGATATAGAGGAAAATTTCCTTCACCCTCCAGATATCCAATAGTAGAAAAACAATACACAGTGCATCTAGAGACTTGTTTCATCCACCCTCTATTTGATAGAAATCAACCAAGTACAGGGAATCAAGAGGCGTGTTGCCTCCACCATCTAGATATCCAATAACACACACACACACACACACATAATTCAAGAAGTCTATATGCCTCACATCCACCATGGAAGCATATGACATAGTGGTTACACCTAACTAAGGGAATCTAGGACCCACTTCCACCAAGTGGCTCCACCCAATGAAGGGAATCCATAAACCACTGCTAAGTCAAATAACAAACAACAAAGACTCCAGAATCTACTTTACCAAGAACCTAAGGGACAAAATTGTACCCCAGATTGCTAAGGGAATATAAGGAATGCCATCTCCACCCTCCATCCCCTTGAGGTATCTTGAGAATTACCCTCACCTGAAGGAAATTCCTCTTACACTCCTATTGCTTAACCAAATGTATTATAGCATTCTAAGAGCTATGGAAGAAACCAATATCTTCCCCACATTGTGAAATTTATACTATTTTATTTTTTAATCTAGATTAGTTCTCTAGCCCTTTCTTTCATAGCTCTGAACGCTCCACTACATACTCTTATGTACTAAAGCTTCAAACTCCCATGCGTGTCCTCCCTATTACTGTGCAAATAATATGCTACACTTCTCTTCTTTATTTGTTCTTGTTTCTCTTCTCCACAAGGTTTTTCCTCTTTTGTTATGTGCATCTAAAGAGCCATACTCTCCTCTCCCCTAGGTGTCCCCTCGTGAATCTACTACCTACGTCGACCCTTAATTTGTTTTCCAACTACTCCCCATTTGTTGTGCATTAATTCTCCTTTGCTGTCTATTGTGGTTCCTAAGATAGCATGGGATTTTGTCCCTTGTTTTCACTTCATAAATTTACGATAGTTCCCTACAACAAGCCATTTCAGTCCAATTAAGGGTTAATAACCAACATTCAATGGCTGTCCCAACTGCCCCTATTCCTCCATCAACAAGTAAGATAAATATCACAAGCAGTAGGCTTCACTCAGTCCCTTTGGAATCCATGTCCCTTAACCCATTTAATTTTCAAAATTAAAATATATGGTGTAATTAAATGGAAAAATCAAGCCATTCACAGGCTGGGTTGTTACATAAATTATTCATGATATCCTTATAATGTGTCTTCATCCTTGCACTTCATTCATATTCAATAACACCTTCTCACTTCCTCTCAAGAGCCTCACCTTATCTTTTCTCTTTAGAAAACCATACCCACATTTACAACTATGAAGTTGTCAACAACTTCTACCTTACTACGATTGGATGGTGTTCTCCTCTTTCTGTAACATTCCTAATAATGAATGATTGTTTACAAGCACATCTGGATTTCATGGAAAGTAATTTTTTTTTTATAACAATTTGTATAATCGCTTGAATACAAGTTATTTATGTTATGAGAAGGATAAATAATATAAATCATGAACATATCACGATAATGGTTTTAACTTGATAACAATCCATGCACTTACTTTACAGTAATTAGATAGCCAATGTTCATTACTTGATAAAGATGGTTTAGCTTAACTTAATAAATATTAGAACTTTAACTTTTTTATTTTTCTTGAATCGCCCTTTTCTTCTTCAAATATTTTGGTTATAAAATTAATTATATGGTATTTCTTACATACCTTCCTTTTTTAATTAGCGGTATAACGATATAGCAAACATCATTGTATTAATGAAAAGGGTCTTTGTTATTAAAAATGTATATGTTGTGATATTCAAACCTTAACTTTCCAATAATTATACCTTATGCACTAACACAATAATAATGATGTGGAGGGAAGGCTTTAGATGTTCGATGTATACACCCTCCATTAATATGACAATTGTGAACTTATAGCATGGACTATATCATTGTGACTTATATAGTTTTGTTTTAATAATATCATCCTTCTTAACATGTAATAAGGTGGCATATGATTTAATAACGTTATGTCAACCACATTGGAAATTGTTGGGATGGGGTCTCCTAGGGCCAATTTTGGGGCAAAAACCCAAGTTTTATTGTATAAAAATGTAAAGTCTCTGCAAATTGTAGTCACGAAGCGCGTAGCTAGTTAAAGAATCATAAAGGGTTTTACCCTTCTTTATGTAAGTTGAGTCAGCTTTTTAAGGATCTACCCATGGTCCACGGATGATGTGATTGTGTATATAGGTGTGTCTTAGGATGTCTAAGGCAAGTAATGAAGTTTTTCTATGGGAAAAGTCTAGAGAATTAGTGCAAAAGAGTAGGAAGAAGAGGCTATGCAGCTGTCTGCACAGAGGCCAAGAGTAGAGTCCGCATTTGAGTGCATGGACCCTTATAGCTTAGTGCGTAGGGAAGTCTTGAGTCTACAAGTTGAATTACATATTAATAAAAAAGATTGTTGTAGAAATACTTATGTTTATCTCCTTACTTCTATTTTATATGAATATTCTTTATGTTGTGATGAATGACAGGTTTATAAAATAATGATGTATTGATGCGCGACTTTACATTATTTATACTATTATATGAATGCAATTGATGTTAAATGCTTAAGCAAAGGTTACCTTGTTGTATATTGAAGTTATCAAAGACTTAAGCCTATATGAGTAATTACTGGGCCAAGAGTAATCTTCGAGGTGTGTAAGTAGTAGATTAGTCTGTTCAAGGTCTGCGAAAGACAGTCGTAGACCTTCACAGAGGTCTAGAAGCTAATTAAAGGGAGTTATATCGATAAGACATAAATGCTTGTTGATCTACACAAGGGAATATTTAGGGCATAAAACGACATCACGCTAATATATAGGTACGGAAATTTGGTTCCAGCATCCCCCCATATTGCTTCAGGTGAGACTTCAATATGCACTCCGCGGATTGATGCCGAAATGGCTAGTAGTGTAGGGATTTGTTTACCAAAACTAACTCTGAACTTGGGTCAGGTCCCACTAAGTCAACAAATGGCTCCACTAACAGGACCATGATCTACATAAAGAGATGTGTGATGTCGCATCACTGGAATCCGATAAAGATAGAAATTGAGAAGCAGTCGGATAGAAAGATCCACGAATTCACAGTACAAGAGAACAGAAATCTACACATGACAAAAGAATGTTGGTTGGATAGGTATTACATAGAAATACATGAAATTTTCTTCTCAACCTTCTTGATCATGCTATGTGAGTGGATCGCTAAATTGGCAAACGACCATGGAAGCTGGAAGCTTGACGACCCAATATTGTGGACCTTGGAGCTAGAGCAATGGCTGGAAGCTTCTGAAGGTAAGATTGTGCATGTTGTCGATCACTCTTGATCAATTCATAGGAGGATTTGTGAAGGAATTCATGGTCGATACCTCAGTCAACTACAGTGAAGCAGAGCAAGTCTTTTTCGAAGGACCACGAGGTAAGTATCTAAAATATTTGAATGCCTAGATTAAAATGCTCTTGTGTGAAAACCGGGTTATGCCACTGCCTTGATGTTGGGATATATGCGAAGTGGACAAATCTCTAGAAATTAGGAAAGAGTGGATCCTGAATATAGTCCATTAACAGACCCTCCTTCGAGTGATGACGAGGGAGTGGTACAGGCCTCACTGTGAAGCGTTGTATAGTTGATAAAGCATGGTTTCCTGTGAATACGTCATCCACCCACACCACCTCCACCTTCACCTCCACAACACACACCTTCACCCACACCACCACAACCTCTGCCACCATTCAATATGTCAAATACCATGAAGTTGCTCACTTTCAAGGGCTTGGGAAGTGAGGACCTAGATTAGTTTTGGTTCGTTGCGAAGGTTGTATGGACAACACAGAATATTATAGATGATCATATAAAGAAGGCACAGTTGGTTACTAATCTACAATATCGCGCATTGACATGGTACATTAAGTACTGCACTAATAACCCATTGGCATCGTTAGCGGACACTTGGACTACTCTGAATAAGGAATTCAGTAGGCCAAAGTCTAAATCACAATTAGTCATTGGATTAAAGGAAATCATGATGAGGCCTAGCAAAACACCTTGGGATCTAGATAAGAGACTGAAGTTCTAGATCTGTGAAGCTAACATGAATCTCACAGATAGTCAACACCATGAATGGTTTGTAGCCTCGCTTCTGCCCCACCTAAGGGTTTCTTTATCGCAGCAAAATATAGGGACCCAAGGAAAAGCCCTAGAAATTACGATGAGATTACATGAAACACCTATCCAGGATGCTTCTTTGGGAGTTTAGCAGATTCTTGCGAACTTGCAGAACCTCTGCTTGCAGTTGAAAAGCTTGAAGAAGGAAAAAGCCACTCAGTCGGAGGTGCGCGAAGAATTTTGGTGCCTAAAATGTAAAATCTAGTGGCATGATAAAGATCATTTCCCTATTTTTGTGAATTATATTATAGTGGGAGGGCCAATACCCCTGAGATAGGAGGCTTCCGCCGAACCAAGTACAGTGCCCGTGCTATGGCGCGTTATTTATCAGGTAGCTGGAAGACATGTAACGGAAAATTTCCACTTGCTACAAAAATTTGCACAAATGCCGCAAGAATTATTTTGCAATTTCTGTAAATTGATGGGCCACGATGAGCGTAACTGCCGTAACTATGAATTGATGATGGAGATAACGACTGTGTATCGAATGCAAACAGAAACTAGGTCTCTGGATCAAGTCACTTGGGGAGTGTGCGGAGGATATCAGGGGCTCTAATGAAGCCAAGGAGGAGGAGGAACTCGTAGAGGTTGAGGACAAGTTATTTGCTACAATTGTGGAGTTCCAAGACACTATGCATGGGGATGTATGAGCCAGACATGCCCATGATGTTAGTACTATACTTGGTTTGACCACACGATAGAAGAATGCCCTATACTGATAGCTAATATGTAGGAAAAGAAGGTGTAACCTCAATAGCCTACCCAAAATCTACAAATGATGAGGGCCAAGCCTTGCGAAGAGGATCTCAATGTGAATATTATGCTGCGAAGCAGAAAGATGACTAGTGATGATAAAGGAAAGAAACCTCAAGAAAATGAGTGGGTTCGCAAGGCTCCAGAAAAAGAGGTTGGGTTTGATCTGAAGCGTGGAAAGGAAATGTTCATGGAGGCAAAGAAAAGCTTCACTAAGGATTCTACCTCAAGACGTCAGGACAAGTTATCTGAAGAAGTTGACCCCTCCATGATTACCACTTTCTTGGATACTTGTAGGAAGCTGCTAAGTGAGAGAAAGGTCATGAAAGGACTACAGGAATTGATAAACAAGTGTGCCAGTAAGGAAGGTGCTCCTAAAGGACATCGCGCAGTTAGAAAGATAAGCAAACACAAGACGAGAATAGGGCGCTAGATGAGGCTTACCGTGCAAATAGGAGAGTACGAGATGGATCACGTTATTTTGGATCTGGGGTTGGATGCAAATGTTTTTCCTAAACGGACATGGGAAAGAATGGGGAGACATGCGCTGCAGTGGTCCCCAATTCAATTAAGAATTGAAAATCAACAGAATATTATCCCTATGGGGAGGTTGCATGGAGTGACCATAGATATAGAAGGTGCGAGTGCGTTGGCCAATTTTGAAGTGATAGACATTGTTGATGATAGAAATCCATACCCCACACTCAGGGGAATTGATTGGGCTATCGACATGAATGGGGTAATCAATTTGAAGAAGTAGACAATGTCGTTTGAAAGGAAATCACTTTACGTAGTAGTACCATTGGACCCTCCAAAAGGACTGTGATATACTGAATGAGTCCACAACTATGAGAAAGCGATGTTGATTTGGACCAAATCTATAAAATAACAGCGCGAGACCAATATTGGGTTAAGCTGAAAAATGATGGACGCATTGCATGGAACCATGGAAGTTCCTGTACATCAGATTTTGATGAGGAATTGGAACACTAGAAGAATATGTTGCACGAAGTATCAACGCTGTGCTATAAAATGATGACTAAATCACTGCAATGTGTACCATCGTAGGTAAGAAGTTTTCCTTATTATGATGGTCTAACTGATGTAGATAAATTTCTAGATGCATTTGAAAGGGGGGTGCCTCAGAATCATTACTTCCAAGTGCTCAATTTGGCATTGTGTGCTATGCCTGCATGGTGGTGGGGTAAACATAAAGACAGATTGGATGAATGGCATGAATATAGAAGAATTATGAGATTGTAGTTTGATCGCTCGAAAGTTCGGCTAACTAGAAAATACGATGGGAGAAATGATCTACGTGATCATTTAGCAAAATGGACTAAGGTTTATGGAACAGAGTTGCAACCAAAGTGGGTGCATATTTTTTGTCACACTTTGGACATCATTCTTATTAATTGGTACATGGAAACAGAGCTCTGTAATAGTACCATGGAATGGGACATATTGACAGAAGGATCTTTGATGACCTTCATATTTGAGGATGGGTTCGAAATCATTGACGATGTGCTATAGGAGGTTAAGGCAATAATCTTTAGAATACCGTAGGATCCTTTAGAATTGATTCAAACAAATTGGAGCACCCAGTTGTGCCATGCATTGGGGTGCTATAATGTGACTACTGAAGAAGATGAGGAGGATCCAAGGAATATTAAAATCCTAGAGGTCGAAGGCCACTGATAAGTTGAGGGATTGCAGATAGAGAATCCAGACATCACTACACCATTTAAGACTAGAAAAGTGAACATTAGCACAAAGGTGGAGACAAAGTTTGCAAAGATTGGAGATTACTGGGATGATGCTACAGTAGATAATGTCGCTAAGTTGCTCTGAGAATATTAGGATTTATTCCCTACCAAAATTTATAACCTGAAAGGTATCATAGGAGATTTGGCAGTGATGAAAATAAATTTGAAACTTGACACGAAGCCCATTAAGCAAAGGCCATATTTCCTTAATCCCAAATACAAGGAAAAGGTTTGCTTGGAGTTGGACAAGATCCTTGCAGCAGGTATTATTCAACTGGCGGAGGAATCTGATTGGGTGATTCCAATGGTCGTTCAAGAAAAGAAGCAAAAAGATGAAATAAGGATTTGCGTAGATCTCGGGAAGCTTAATCATTCTTGTGTTCATGATCCTTTTCCAACAACCTTCACAGATGAGGCACTGGATAATGTTGGAGGGCAGGAGGCCTATTCGTTCACTGATGGATTCTCTGGATACCATTAGATTAATATTGCACGAGAAGACAAGCGTAAAACCACCTTCGCGACATAAATGTGGATGTTTCCAGTATATAGTGATGCCTTTTGGACTTAAGAATTCATCGGCGATCTTCTCATGCATAGTCATCGTGACATTAAAAGAATTTATTCACAAGTTCTTGGAGGTATATTTTGATGATTGGACAATGTTTGAGCTAGTAAAGCGTCATGTAGCCAGTTTGCGCTTGATGTTCGATCCATGCCGAAGGTATTAGATTGACTAAACCTGAAGAAATGCTCATTCTGTGTCCCTTTCAGAATCTCACTCGGTCATGTGGTAGGCAGGAAAGGACTTATGGTGGACTCTACTAAGATCATGGTAATAATTAATTTGGAGGCACTAAGAAGTGTTAAGTAGTTGTGCGCAACACTTGGCCATACTGGATAGTATCAGAAGTTCATCAAAATTTATGCTCCAATTGACACGCCTATGGAAACGCTACTGAAGAAGGATGCTACATTCTATTGGGATGAAGAATGTCAATGCAGCCTAGATGTCCTGAAGGAGAAAATGGTCACTGCGCTGATCCTAGTTTTCCGGGATTAGAAGAAGGAATTCCATGTGCATGTGTATGCCTCATGTATTATGCTGGGGGCAGTCATGACATAGGCTAGTGAAGGAGAACTGGGTCATCCTATAGCATGTGCGAGCAAGAAGTTGTCAAAGGCTGAAAATAATTATTCGACGACAAAGCGTGAGGGCTTGGCTATGGTGTACGTACTCCAAAAGTTTAGACATTACCTGCTAGGCAGAAATTTCAAGATGTACACAGACCATTTTGCATTAAAATATATAGTTAATAAGGCTATATTGTTGGGGGGGGGAATATGAAGATGGTTGTTTTTGTTCCAAGAATATGGTTTCAAGGTAATTGTGAAGCCAAGTTGATTGAATGCAGGGCCATACCATATGTCGCACATTTGAAACAGGAGGGGAGGCTACTAATTTGGAGGAAGGAATGTTTGACACGCAGCTCTTCATGGTGTGCGTAGAGGATAATCACTTCATGTATATTATCCATTTCATGACCACAGGAACGACACCAAAAGGATACACCAGTCAGGAAAAGAAATAATTGGTGGTGCGCGTGACAAATTTCTCTATAATTGCAGGCCATTTGTATAACATGGGATCAGATGAGATACTTCAAGGTTATATGCCTAATTTTAAATGAACCAGTATCCCCATTGAAGCTCATGGAGGAGCTGTGGGTGGGCATTATGCAGGGAAAGCCACAACGCAGAAGATTTTGTGCACTGGGTTGTGGTGGCCAGCGTTGCATAAGGATTCTAAAGCCTATTGTAGGGCATGCGATGCATGTCAGAGAATGGGTAGGCCATCATGGAGGGATGAGCTAACTTTGAATCCGTAGGTGTCATTACATCCATTTGAGAAATGGGCGATTGATTTTGTAGGACCGATTCAACATCCAAGTAATAAGACAAGTACGTGGTATATCATCACCGCGATCGAATATTTGACCAGATGGGCGGAGGAACAGTCTGCGAAGGACTGTAAAGGAGAAGCAATATTAAATTTTCTATTTGAATATGTGTTGACTAGGTTTGGTTTCCCAAAGGTACTAATGACTAATCGCGATACACATTTTCTCAATGAAATAATCAGCCTGCTAACATATGAGTTCTAGGTTTACCGTCAGAAGAGTACGACATATCATCCTTAGACCAATGGAAGGGTTGAGGATTTTAATAAGATATTGGAGAATTCATTGATGAAGGTTTGAAATTCACAATGAAAATATTGGGACGTGCGCATACCAATAATGTTATCGGCTTATAGAACTACTTGTAAAAATATTACTGGTCAGACACCTTTTAGGTTGGTCTGTGGCATGGAAGTTTTCATCCCTATGGAGTATATCATGCCTAGTTTACGCATCAAGATTTTCACAGGAATGGCTGACTGCAAAACCTTACAAGAAAGGCTTGCGTAGCTAATGGAGCTAGAGGAAGACAAATTTTTGGCTAGATTCCATCAGCAGGTTCAGAAGGAACGCGAAAAAGCTTGGCATGATCAAGACATCAAAATGTGCACCTTCAAGGTAAATGATTTGGTTTTATTATATGAAAGTAAGTTTGGTAAGTTTCTAGGAAAATATCAAATGCACTAGATGGGGCTATATGTTATCAAAGAGATTACAGATGGTGGAGCAGTTCAACTTGCGAAGTTGAATGGAGACCCATTTTTGGGAAGCGTAAATGGAAGTCGATTAAAGTCATACACTCAAGATCTAGCCCAATAACTACATGACGATAGCATAGTCTTAGCGCTCCAAGCAGCTGCAAGGAGGCATGGGACTATAAACTAGACTGTCTGGTTTGTCGAGCTATGTGACAGGGGTGCTGCACGGAAATGAATGTTGTCATAGTATCAGAAGAAGCATGAAGGGAGCTGAGATCTAGGGGGAGAGACTACGTACCACAACCAAAAAGTAATTGTTACAGTCACTGTTCATGATTTGAATGGGAGGAGACGGTTAGGAGGAGCAGGGGGGTAACATTTAAGGCATTTAAGGCTGAATTTAAGAGTGAAATATTTGGAAATTTGGTGAAAATTTAGCATTTATGGATAGATTTTGGGGGGAACGGTCGAAATTGAATTTGAATTCACCTATAAATTACACGTGGTCCTCCAGCAAAAAAAAATTTGCATCCTTAGAATTTTTGTGTTCAACTGTCAACTATTTATGAATCCTCAGTTTCTCGTTGATTTAGTTTCCACTTCTGTATTGGATAAGTTACCTGAGGATACCCATCAATTTATTCTCGGCACGATGTCTAAACCAAGAGAGACTACTATTATAGGAGGAGCTTTCATCTCTCAGGGAGCTAATCCAAAGGTGATGTGCATGGAGGCTCCAGCTCCTGTGCCTACGACGCCAAGGTCACCTAGGCCGAAGGCTACACTAGTGAGAGAAGTTCCCAAACCTAAAAAGGACAACAAGAAGAAGCCCATTCTAGTGTGTGATTCACTGAGGAAGCATGCTGCTACCTAGGCCTAGCAGAAAGAGAAATCAAGCGCTAAGGATAAGGGGAAGTAGTGGATTTGGAGGTTGAAGAGCGCGTGGAGGACATAGACAAAGAAGGGGTGGATCCTATATCCAAGTTGTCAGATTATATACCAACACGCAAGGGAAAAGCTAAGGTCCATAAGGACCCAGATGCAGGACAATTCCTCTTTAATACACCCCTGTTACTAGAGAACCTCTCTTTGGAAGGTCCGTGCTTGGTGTTGATTCCCCATATCAAGCTTGAAGATTGGGATCTAGGGGACCACAAGAGGTTCCCCCACTTGGAAATAGAGAACTATATGAAGAGGGTCTTTTACAATGAATCACATGTCATCACGTTGGAGCCTGTGGAGTTGATTCTCGGAGTGAATCAGTCGAGTTTGTTGAACTTGTTGTGGGTACCCCACTACCACCACTCTAGCATCAACCTAATAGTCATACAAAAATTTATGACCCTTGTGCATGACAGTTGTTTGTGGCTAAGGGGCCGATATCTATCACTAATATGCTAACCCATCAGATCACGTTGTTTCTGCACTCGGGGTTGAATCCAGCCAAGGAGTTTGGTGGAAATATGAGAGAGTGCGACCCCGTAAAGAAAATGAAGGACAAGTTCAAATTAGTAAAGAACCCACATGGGTACTCGATCACCTCTATCACTGACCCGCGATGAAGATTTTCATGCAGATCCTTGCAGGCAAAGTCATGAGGAAATGTTTCGTGAAGGAGGTTTCGATGCCAATTATTTCTTTGGCTGCACAGTGCGCAGAGGGCGTGCAATTCAATTGGGTGTGCTACCTTTGTAGTGATTTCCTTATAAAATATTGAGAGGTGAAGGAAAGAGTAAAACATTCCACTATTTGTGGTTGTTGCTGTCCATTGTGCTCATCACTTGGGATCTGCCGGAGGACAACTAGTTTCCTCCCATGGTGAAAGATTTGCTCGAGGCTGGACAGTTCACATCCCTTTGGGAATCAAAGGATGCCGCATGCGTTATAGAAACCAATGTCTTCTGGGTGTTGATGGAGGTGAGCCTTTTCATGGACATCAACCAGAAGCCATGGTTGTCACCAACCGTGTTTGAGCAGCTTTCGGAGTATGCAGAGTTCAAATTTGACTTCCACCGCATATACACCTTGGCATGGAAGGATCCGCAGAAAAAATGTTTTGACCTACCTTACCTTGCTATAGAAGACGCTATTCAGGAGGTCATCAAGTGCTGGCAGATAGATTGGTACACTCTATATGATCTGGCTATGGGCACCATAAAATTCACCGAAAAGAAGAATAAGGAAGTAGCAAAGTAGAAGGTCCAATAGTTGGCTGAGAAGCGGAGAAAAGAGGCCAAGGAGAAGGCCCGAGTGGAAGCGGAGTACACCGTGAAGTAGTAGGCTAAATAAGAAGAGCATCGCTCCACACGTAGTGGTAAATCTCATTCACCCCAAACAGAGGAGGAGCAGTCAGAGTAGGGTGGCAATGACCAAGATGAGCAGAGCACCCCCTTCCAGATCAAAAGGTATAGGGAACAAGGAAAGGAAGGATCGCGGAAGAAATCAATAATGACCAAGCCGTCATTGGACCCAATCACTCTGACAGATGGCGACCTTGATGAGATTGGAGACAAGGTGCACGATACCACTATAGAACTGCAATGGCAGTTCAAGCTGTAGCAATAACAGGCGCTGAGTACCATTTAGAAGGATCTGCGTGAGCTACAGATTCAAATGACTCAGTTCTAGGTAGGTGTAGCGTAGATCAACGCTAGATCAACAAGTTTGTCACCTGGGACCACTCAGGTAGCAGAGATGGTTCAACCACGAGATCTCCAAGTATTCGTGCTACCAGATGGAACCTTGAACATGGAGGGGACTGATGACAAGGTCATTGTAAGTTATTTGAAGAATATCAGCCTCAACCTCACTGCACCCCCCAATGAATACCTTCACACACTGCAGGCAGGTGTGACAATGGAGTTCAGAACTCGGGAGCAGTGTAGGCTCAGCCTCATTAGTGAGTATCAGGTGAAAAATGACCAGATGTTTGTTGAGAAGACAGAGGCACTGAAGGCCAAGGACACAATCAAGGTATAGAGTGTTCAACTAGTAGCCACAGTGGAAGAAGCATGTAGAATGGTGCTCGAATTTCATATCTCAGAGGACACACCGTTAGAGGAAAATATTAGAAAACTTTCCACGGGCGTGCACGATGCCAAAGACGAGGTCACTAGAGTCCAATTTGAGCTGAACCTGAAGATAACATAAACAAAGCTGATGTCACAACCTTCAACCCCGCCAGAGGTAGGGGAGCAACGCAAAGCTGCTGTGAAAGATGGAGTAACAATGGTGGATCCCACAGTGGTGAACTACATCGTGCTGTTTGAGTAGGCTATTGAGGTAGTCACAGCCCTGCAAGAAGATCCCACCCTACAGGTCTTAAATACATAATTCTGCGAGCTCTAGAAGTAATATGATGAAGTGAGGGAAATAGTGCACACTATTGCTAGAACATAACGCCTTTCTAAGCTACAGCAGGCGAAGAAACTGCTTACACAAGTGGAAGCAACACAGAAGAAAGAGGTCATTCTTAAGGTAAAATTGGGGCCCTGGTTAGACAAAGCCTACATCGTCTCTACCAATATTTAGGAGAAATTGGTGAACTTGTAGAGTACGCAATAGAAAATCAAGCAGGACAGTGAAGGACCAGTCATAGAGCAGCTCGTGGAATAGATAAAGTATGTAACCACGTAGAGCACGTCTAATTTAGAAGTTGTACAAGTGGAGCTTGGGGATCTTCGCAGTAAGATATCCATGCCAGGCAAGTGACTCGAGGGTGAGTCACGATATTTGTGTTGGGGGCCTATTGGGATGGGGTCCCCTAGGGTCAATTTTGGGGCAAAAGCCCAAGTTTTGTTATATAAAGATGTAAAGTCTCCACAAATTGTGGTCGCAAAGCATGTATTTAGTTAAATAATCATAAAGGGTTTTACCCTTCTTTATGTAAGTTGAGTCGACTTTTTGAGGATCTACCCATGGTCTGCAGACCATGGGATTGTATAAATAGCTATGTATTAGGATGTCTAAGGCAAGTAATGAAGTTTGTCTATGGGAGAAGTCTAGAGA
Source organism: Pinus tabuliformis (assembly GCA_031772625.1). Classification (NCBI taxonomy): domain Eukaryota; kingdom Viridiplantae; phylum Streptophyta; class Pinopsida; order Pinales; family Pinaceae; genus Pinus; species Pinus tabuliformis. The sequence continues at coordinate 662,528,523 of CM062814.1, read as the reverse complement.
ATTAATGGAGAAGAGTAGGAAGAAAGGCTCTACAATTATGTGCGCAAAAGCCTAGAGTATAGTCCACAGCTGAGTGCATGGATCCCTGCATATTAGTGCATAGGGAAGTCTTGAGTCTGTAAGAAGAACTATATATTAATAAAAAATATTGTTGCAGAAATACCCGTGTTTATCTCTTTACTTCTATTTTATATGAATACACTTTATGTTGTGATGAATGATGGGTTTACAAAATAATGATGTATTGATGCACGACTTTACATGATTTATATTGTTATATGAACATAATTGATGTTAACTATTTACATGAAGATTACCTTGTTGTCTGTTGAAGTTATCAAATACTTAAGCCGATCTGAGTAATTACTGGGTTAAGAGTAATCTTTGAGGCACGTAAGTAGCATATTAGTCTGTTCAAGGTCTGTGAAATATAGTTGTAGACCTCTACAAAGGTCTAGAGGCTAATTAAAGGGAGTTATATCAATAATCCATAAAGTCTTATTGATCTACATGAAGGAAGATTTAGGGTATAAAACAATATCACGCTGATCTCTGGGTGCGGAGACTTGGTTCTAGCACCCCCCCATACTACTTTGGGTGAGACTTTAGTCTGTGCGCCACTGATTGATGCTGAAAGGGCTAGTAGTGTAGGGATTTTCTTGGCACAACTAACTCTCAACCTGGGTCAAGACTCACTAAGACAACAAAAATCTTGCATCTACAGTAGTTTAATATAGGAAGACACTGGAATTATGCAAGTTGTAACCCACATAGACTCTCCATGGAATCTGATGGAAATTCAGTCAATTTTAAAGGTACACTAACATGTCTAGAGATCCATGGCACATGCTTTATATGGTATTATATCAACATATGGAAAGAGTTTGGGTCATTTTAGAGCTAACTACCCACCCTCACTTTGTTGGTTAGGTCCTATTTTCCTCTCTATCCACTTGAGAATAGTTCTGTAACCTCAAGTCTTGTTATAACCATATTTCTTGATTTTACTTCTTCTATTCTCGATGTTCCATACATATAGCCTTACCAAGTGGGATTCTAGTTGAAAATTTAGAATCACGGTTATCATTCCAGGTTAGATTATTTTGTCCTTCCTTTACGAGGATTTTGAGTTGTGACTCTTTTACCAGAAGGTATTTATTTTCCTTCAATGTATTCTTTTTCATAGTAGTGGTATTTATAATTGGTGGCTTTTCTTGTAGTGATAGTCAAGATTATTTCTAAGGGTTTGCACCAAATCAAGGTTCATTCAAGTGTTCCTTTTGTTTTTTATGGGTGCAACAACTTGTATTTTACCAACCCTTTTAAGTTAATTCAATTGTTGAACCCTAGGTCGAAATTCCTCTCCATTACCAATACTTATTTTCTTCTTCTTTATTTAATGTGTTTTCTCCTGAATATTGGGTAAGAAGGAGTGATCTTTGACATAATAATCCAAAACCTAGGACTATTACCTATCAAGGAAAGAGTGTTTACTCTGTTCACTCATTTCATGGGAACTAACCTAGTTCCCTTTTCATGCTTTAACCATGTGCAAATTTATATATTTACAAGTAAATAAACCAGTATACAAGAACATATTTTATTTCCAATGTTTCCTTAAGCCACAATATATCTTATTTACTTAATGATAAGAATGAGGTAACTCAAACTAGTACTTTAACTAAATGAAAATTGTTTATGATTCTTCGTAATTAAAAACCTTTACCTTCATCGATATGCAATATTAGGCCTATATGTATTCATTTACCTTACTTTGTAGTCTCTTGTTCACTGATACACTTTACTTATTACAGGGTCACCTTAAACATCCTATATTTCAGAAATGACTAGTTTCCACAACATGTTTTCTACAGATATTCAGTCATTATTCATTCTACTTCTTTTATTTTCATTTATTCATTAATTGCACAAATATTCAATAATTATTATTTCTACTTCTTCTCTCTCATCCATTCATTATTTCCTTAACAAATAAGACACTTATCTGTTCTCCTCCAGAGAATGGATTAAGAGCTATCATGGTCCTCCCAACCATAAGTTGATTCTTTTTCAACTAGCTACCCCCAAGATCTAACCCCCATTTGTAAGAGATACAAGTCTACAAACTTCTTCTTTCATAAAATAATTCTACTAAACCCTTCAAGCAACGCCTTTATTTCTTTCTTTGGCTCTAACCATACTTTCTCTCTCGTTGGTTATAATTAGGAAATCATTGTCTTTCTCTCACACCAGATTTTCCTACATAGAGCTAGCTTCATCGAATTTATGTCTAACTGTGACACGTATTCTTTTTTCTTGTCTCCCTCATTCATTCCTCTAAATTAATTCTAAAATGGAGAAAATTTCTTATTTTTTCCCCCTTTTGGGCATAAATAATTCCAACAGTTCCCCTGAAAGTTAGGTGTTAAGTTCCACCTAAAATCTCTTAACACATTCTCAAGAGTGTTAAAATTACACATAATTTTTATTTTCTCCACAACAAAAATGTGAAAATTTATATCAAAATTAAAATATTTACAATCATTGTATGTTCCTCAACTTTTAATTTCCTAGTCATCATAAAATGAAGTACAAGTTATGAGTAACTAACCAAGGTTGTTACATCTCGCCTCCAGTTAAAAAGGGACATTATCCTTACTGTTTCTAGATTACATTCTTCTTTGGGATAACATAGGAAATGATTATGACAAATCCTTTTCAAATTTGCAAGTGGCCTCTTCTATCCCAAAGTGTTTTCATTTCACTTTGACTTGGGAAATGGTTCTATTTCTAAGGTTAGTTTCCCTTCAATCCAAAATATGTATAAGTTCAACATAGAATTCTACTTCTTGTTTGACCTATACCATATTCCAATTAATTACATGATTAGAATTTATTGCATATTTCTTTAGTAATGGTACATGAAATACATTTTGATTTCTAATATGAGATGGTAAAGCTAATTGATATGCTACTCATCCAACTCTGGCTAGTATATGAATTGGCTTGCGGTACCGTAGAGCCAATTTCGAAGAACCCCCTAATTTGAGGGAAATCTTCTTTGGATGCACATTCAAATAAACATGCTCCCCTAATTCAAACTATTTAGGGGTTCTTTTCATATCACCATAGCTTTTACACATATCTTATGCCTCTTTCAATTTCTCTCTAATTTTCCTTACGCTTTGCTCCATTTCTTGTAATAAGTTGGGTCCTAACACCAACCTATCTTCTAACCTAGTCCAACATAAGGGGACTTTGATTTTTATCCCATCTAATGCATCATAGGGGCTCATTTTCAATGAGGCTTGATAGCCATTGTTGTATGTGAATTCTACCAAATGTTTGTAATCCTCTCATTTAGTAGGTTAGTTCATGACATACATCCACAACATGTCCTCTACAATTTCATTAACTTTTTCAACATGTCCACCTGTTTGTGGGTGATATGCAATACTAAAATTTCAGTCTGTGACTAAATAAATAAATAGTGACTTCCAAAAGTTTTAGGTAAACTTTGGATCTTTTTCCGATATAACTACTTCATGTATGCCATGCAACTTAAAATTTTTTCTCATAAAAATATCACCCACTTGTGCATCTTTATATGTGGATTGCATAAGGATAAAATGGGAAAATTTTGTTAGGCTATAAACTACCACCATTATAGATTCATGTTGTTTCTATGTCTAAGGAAACACAATAATGAAATCTAGGGAAATCACTTCCCATCTCCATTCTGGTATGGGTATGATCCATTAATGAAAAGGGTATTATAGACTATGTGTGAATTTTCTTATGTTACTTAGTGGAATAGATCGAAAAGACTGCGAATAACATAAACACATAAACAACTTGAAAACACATTCAAACAAATCAACACAACCAAATTTAATAAAGGAGTTCACCAAACTTCCTGGCTACATCTTGTGGTCCTTTTGCTTCTAGTGCTGACCTCTATATTTTGTATTCAAATTACTATTATAGGTATGAGCTCAAAAATAGAGTCTCAAATATGAAAATGGATCTCACCACTATGTTTAGCTTGAGTTTTCGTGTCAAAATGAGTATAAACTCAACTGTATTTCACCACTATGACCTCCAGACACCCTAGAATGTTCCAAAACCACATTAGTCCACTCTTTCTTTGATATGGTATTGATATACCATGTATAGTTGCAAAACTACTTGAACGTGGAATAATACGATAACATTAAAATTAAAGGATAAACCAAAAGATCGGTGGGCGTGGGGTTGACCTCGACTATTCGGCCCTTTCCCGGTAGAGATCCCGATACCAAATGATCCAACAGTTATCATGTCCCTCGCTCAATCCAATGGCTATCACATGCCTCGCTTGATCCAATGGATGTTGTGTCACCCACTCGCCAACTAGCTTGGTTGATATCCATCATCTATACATCCTGCTCGATCCTACGATTGTCGTGTAATATCATGCTCCCACTAGCTTGATGGTTAAGAGTCCGAAAGCACTCGAGAAAAGTTGTTTTGGTGTGCTACGTGTCGATGGCTAAGTGTAATCATGTAGATTTTAGAAATACAATTTCCAACCTTTAAGGTCCACGAGATACCACTTACCACTTTCCTACCGGAACTCAAAGAAGTTAAACTTTTTTTGAATAACCACATCACGTTCGTTTGAACTATTAAACTGCTTGCATGTTCTGACGTGATATGTTTCGATCTCATCTGATCGGAAAATCCAATGACTGTGGTGTGAACCAATCACAAATTGCCACATCACCTTCTTTGTTGACATCATCTAGAACTTGTGACTCATTCCCGGGTTGCCACATGTCCTGCTGATGTAGGCATTGACTGTTGACCGAAATATTTGATTGGCTCTAATTTCTTCATCTGAACTCGGATTTAAGTGTCATTTGCACCTTTGGATTTGTATCAATGAGCACTTTGACTTGATCTCATTTTCATCTGTATTTGAGGACATTGATATGAAGGCAAGACTAAATGCATTTTGGATCACTCCTCCCCACTCGAAGCTTTTTTTCCATCAAAATTTGGTTTTAGCTGTCAAGCAAGTGAAGGAAAAGTTCCCTCACTTTTCCAATCTCTATCCATCATGCTTTACTTTGATTTTTACCTTTAAGTCCAACTTCGAACATACTGAACATTTCCCCATCGCGAAGTCCTTATCCTTCTGCCAATAACTGCGTCCTTCTGTAGCTCATTGACATAGTTGGGAAAAATATCTTCAATGGAAGGTAGCCGACCTTTCTCTTCGGGATCTTCAATCAATAGAGGTTCATACAACCGCAAGTTTTCAACATTTACAATGGAATAGATTTGCATATAAGCTGGTAGATCTAGGCGGAAAGCATTTTCACCAATTTTGTCAAGTATTTTGAAAGGACCATATCTAGCTGGTTTCAAATTTTTACCTTCCTCTTGCAGTATTTCTTTGCCGATGTACAACCAATCTTGATCACCGACTTGAAAACTATGCTCAAATCGATGTTTTTCATGTCGCGCCTTATACTTTGCTTGGCTTCTTTCCAACTGTTCCTGTACTGCCTAGTGAATTTTCTAGATTTTTTCAATTAACTTGGTTACTTTGTCCACATCACTCTGTCCATCAACTGCTATGTCTTTACCAAAGACAAAATCCAAGGGAGTCTTTGGTTGGGTTGTGTTGTATTCCTTCCATGACTAACCCACATAGTTAACCAGGGGGTTAGAGGGGTGGTGGAGGCCCCGCTTCATTGCGCCAATTGTGTAGTGGGGGCGTCAAACGTGGTTTGAAGGGTGCATGTAACCCCCCTCTATGGGGTCTGGGGCAGTGCCCCAGAAAATTTTGTTTTTTGGACCCTATATTAAGTTGCATGGACCTACCTATGGTTTTGTGCATGATTTTCACACATGGTTTTGGACGCGATGGTTTTCGGTCCATGGTTTTGGATGTGATGGTTTTCGGTCCATGGTATTGGATGTTTCGGCATGTATAAATATGTATTGTAACATTGGAAGGAACATAATGAAAAATCAAGCTGGTAGTCCCAGTTTTGGGATCAAGGGGAAAATCTTTGTGTATATGTGTTTTATGTGTTATGCTCTCACATTGTTTATTTTCTGTGTTTTAGAATTCATATGCAGGTAATTTCTGTACAGGGTTAAAACTTACATTTGGTATCATAGGTCTTTTGGCTTCAAGGTGATGCCTTTGTTATTGAGGGGTTTCTCTCAAGCCTATAGTAGACCCTGTTTAGTGGGAGATATGCGAGATCGATTCTGGTGGTGAAAGAAGATGGTGAGCAGTGGAAAGATAGAGATCGAGAAATTTAATGGTCAGAGTTTTGAGTTGTGGAAAATAAAGATGGAGGATCCGTTGGTGGATAAATATCAGTGTATCGCAGTAGATTTGGGTACTAAACCAACAGGAGTGTCCGATGAAGAATGGAAGTGGTTAGATCAGAAGGCTAAGAACACAATACAATTGTGTGTCTCAAATTCAGTATTGCTGAATGTATCAGGGGAAGCTATGACAAAGGCTTTGTGGGACAAGTTAGGGACTTTGTACCAATCTAAGTCTCTAGTGAATAAATTGTTCTTGCAAAAAAAGCTGTATAACATGAGGATGAAAGGTAGAGACTCGGTGATAGAGCATCTGAACACATTTAATACAGTGGTAAGTCAGTTTTTATCTGTTGATATTAAAATTATAGATGAAGATAAGTGCATCAGTTTTTTGTGTTCTCTAACAGACTCATGGGATAGTCTGGTTATTGCAATAGGTAGTAATGAAACTACCTTGCAGTTTGATGAAATAGTCTCATCCTTGCTAATGGAGGAGATGAGACGGAAAAATATGGAGAGCCAAAATGGTGATGCCTTGTCTATACAAGGACAGTCCCAGAACATAAACAAAAACAAGTTATTGAGTGGGAGATCTAAATCTAGAGGGAGATCTAAATATCCAGGAAAACTTGTAAAGGTGGTTTGTTGGAAATGCGGAAAGGAAGGGCACTACAAAAGGGACTGTGAATCTAAAACTCCTGACAAAGGAAAGGGATCTGATGATGCTCCTTCTGCAGAGGCGAAAACCACCTCAGATAAAGGTGGGGTTGTGTACTTGGATTCTTCAAGTACACATGTAGATCATGACGTATGGTTGATTGAATCAGGTGCGTCCTTTCACTTCACTCCCCATAGAGAGTGGTTCTGAACGTATGAGAAATACGATGGTGGTGATATCTTCTTAGGGGATGATAGGAAGGCTAGAATCGATGGTCACATAAAAGTAAAGTTGAAGTTGCAAGGCGGAAGGGTTAAAACACCTCCGAGTGTTTTGCATATTCCTACATTGGCCAGAAATCTGATTTCTGTAAGCAAGTTGAATGATGCAAGTGTAAAAACAGTGTTCGAGAAGGATACCTACAAAATGGCTCAGGGAGCACTGGTATTGATACGGGGAGTTCGAATTGGAACTCTATACAAGCTACAAGGTAGCACTATTGTTGCTGGGTGCAACAGTTCTGTGGTTTATAAAAGTGGAGCAGAAAATCTAGTGGTCTCTGGAGAGAAGACCATGTTGTGGCATCAAAGGCTTGGACATATTGGAGAGAAGGGCCTTTGAATACTTCATGGTAAAGGTATGGTAGAAGGTGTGAGTAATAGCTCTCTAGATTTTGATTTCTATGAAAATTGTGTATATGAGAAGCAGAATCGGGTGAGTTTCCCCTCTGGTGTAAGAAGGCAAAAAAATATATTAGAGCTTGTGCAGAGTGATGTGTTTGGACCTATGAAGGTTCCATCATTGGGTAAGTCTATGTACTATGTATCATTTAGATATGAATTCTCAAGGAATACATGAATATAATTCCTTAAGAAGAAATCTGAAGTCCTTGATAGGTTTCAAGAATTTAAGGCTCTGGTGGAAAACTAGACAGAGAATACGATAAAGGTGTTGAGGAAAGATAACGGTGGAGAGTTTTGTAGCAAGGAATTTGAATACTTCTATAAGAAGTGTGGTATAGCACGACAGAAGACTACTCCATACACACCTAAGCAAAATGGAGTTGCAGAAAGAATGAACAAGACGTTGATGGAAAGGGAAAGAAGCATGCTCAGTGGTGCCATGTTAGGACAAGAATTCTGGGCAAAGGTGGTGGAGACAACATGTTACTTGGTCAACATATCACCTTCATCAGTGTTGGAGGATAAGACTCCACAAGAGGTATGGATTGGTAATAAACCCTCTCTTTCACATCTAAGGGTATTTAGATGTGATGCATCTGTACATGTTCCAAAGGAGAAAATAACCAAGTTGGATAGTAAATATGAAAAGTGAATCTTTATTGGGTATAAGGATGGTTTAAAGGGTTATAAGCTTTGGAACCCAGTAACAAGGAAGGTTGTCTACAACCAAGATGTTGTGTTCAGAAAGGTGAAAGATGTTATTAAACATGAAGTCCAACCAAAGGAACCTAAGAAGATAGAGTTTGAGCTTAAGGAGGAAGAATCAGACTCTACAGTTGAGGAAGAATCAGAAGATGAAGAGCCACAAACTCCAGGTGTGAGAAGATCAGTTCAAGAAAGAAGGCAACTGAAAATGTATAGTCCATCTACTTTATGTTCATATTTTTCTTTATCTGTTAGTGATGATGATCCCAGAATTGTGAAGGAAGTAGTAGATTTAGAGGATGGAAAACAATGGAAAGAGGCCATGGTTGATGAAATGGCATCTTTGCACAAAAATAAGGCTTGGTATCTGGTGGAGTTGCTGGCTGGAAGGAAAACCATTGGAAGCAAATGCGTGTTCAAAAAGAAGGCAAATGCAGAAGGAAAGGTGGAGAAATACAAAGCTCTGTTGGTAGCAAAAGTTTATTCCCAGGTGCCGAGAATTGATTTTGGTGATATTTTTTCTCTTATTGCCAAGGTAGCTTCTATTAGATTACTTTTATCTGTTGTTGTTGCTTTTGACTTTGAGGTAGAATAGATGGATGTCAAGACATCATTTCTTCACAGGGATCTAGAAGAGGAGATCTACATGAAGCAACATGAAGGTTTTGCGGTGAAGGGTAAGAAAGAAATGGTATACAAGTTAAAGAAGTCTCTGTATGGGTTAAAATAGACACCAAGGATGTGGTATCAGAAATTTGATACATTTATACAGGGACTTGGGTTCACCAGAAGAAAAGCAGATCACTGTGTGTATTTTAAATTAATTGGTGACCGTGTTATTTATCTGGTCTTTTATGTGGATGATATGTTGCTGGTTGGAAATGACAAAGAAATTATCCAGGATTTGAAGACCCAATTGTCCTCCAAATTCAAAATGAAAGATCTTGGTGCTACAAACTATATTTTCGGCATGGAAATTAAAATATATCGGGTAAAGAGGAAGCACTGGTTAAACTAGAAGAAGTATTTCGAGACAATAGTGCAGAGGTTTAATATGAAGGATAGTAAACCAGTGAAGGTTCCTATTCCTGTAGGTGTGAAGTTATCTGTTGAATAGTGTCCCAGGACACAAGAAGAGGAAGAGGACATGTCTCGTGTTCATACGCAAGTGCAGTCGGTAGCCTGATGTAAGCAATGGTTTGTACTAGACTAGACATTACACATGCAGTGGGAGTATTGAGCAAGTTTATGTCAAAACTGTGGAAGGAGCACTGGACAATAGTGAAGCAAGTTTTCAAGTATTTGTGTGGCACTAGTGATTATGGTTTGTGCTACCAAGGAAGACCAAGATTGGACAGAGTGTTGGATATTCGTGGCTTTGTTGACACAGACTAGGCTGGAGATCTGGATCAAAGAAGATGTATAAGTAGGTATGTGTTTAATGTATTTGGAGGTGTAGTCAGTCAAATGAGTAAAAAACAATATGTAGTGGCATTATCAACCACAGAGGCAGAATACATGGCAGCTACTCATGTAAGCAAGGAAGCAGTTTGGTTGTAAAGATTGTGTTCAAGTATGGGGTTAGTACCTGGAGCTCTAAGGATAGACTGTGATAGCCAAAGTTCAATTTTCTTAGCAAAAAACCCTTCATATCGTTCAAGGACAAAGCACATTGATGTTCAGTATCACTTTGTGAGGGATATGATAGAAGAAAAAAAGGTGTTGATGGTAAAGGTGGACACTTTGAATAATATTGCAGATGCATTGACAAAATTTGTGAGCTCTAAGAAGTTCTCTTGGTCTAGAGAAACAATGGGCCTTGCAGGGCTGGATAAATGACTAAACTCTCTTGTGGCCCCCTGTGGAAAGAAAACAACAAGTGGGAGAATTTTTGGTTGTGTTGTATTCTTTCCATGACTAGCCCATGTAATTAAGCAGGGGGTTAGAGGGGTGCAGGTAACCCCCTTCTATGTGGTCCGGGGCAACGCCCCAAAAGAATTTGCTTTTTGGACCCTATATTAGGTTGGGCAGACCTACCTATGGTTTTGTGCATGATTTTCACACATGGTTTTGGATGCGATGTTTTCGGTCCATGGTTTTGGTTACAATGGTTTACGGTACATGGTATTGGATGCTTTGGCATGTATACATATGTATTGTAACATTGAAAGGAACATAATTGAAAATCAAGTTGGTAGTCCTGGTTTTGGGATCCAGGGGAAAATCTCTGTGTATATGTGTTTTATGTGTTATGCTCTTGCATTGTTTATTTTCTTTGTTTTAGAATTTGTATGTAGGTAATTTCTATACAGGGTTAAAACATACAACTTTGGTATAAAACCAAAACAAGTCTCAAAAGGAGACCTCTAAGTACAAGAATGTTTTGCATGGTTGTAAGCATGCTGCACATGACACAAATGCTCGTCCCAAACTTTGGGATGCTTGCTGAAATATCCTCGAAGCAACTCTATCACAATCCTATTGACCACTTCTATCTCACCATCTGTTTGCAGATGAAATTCCATGCTCTTCTTTAATTTTGTGTCCATTAACTCCCATAGACTTGACCAAAATTTCCCAACAAACCGAGAATCTCAATCGGATACAATAGAAGTGGGTAACCCAAAATGAACCCATACATTTTGAAAGAACAACTTTGCAGTTTGTTTAGCTATGAGCTGTTTATTACATGGTGTCAAAATACACATCTTACTGAACCTATCCACAACTACATACAAATAATCATGACTCTTTATAGACTTTGGCAATCCCCCAGCAAAATCCATGGAAGCACTTCCCCAAGGTCAAGAAAGAATTGGAAGTGGAGTATACAAGCCTAATTTTCTATTACTTGGATTCCTTGTAGCACACATAGTACATCCTTTAATATATCTAGAAATTGTCTCATTCATTCATGGCCAATAACATAATATTTGTAATTGTGAAACTGTTTTACTTACACCAAAATGACCTAATATGAGAGAAGTATGTGCTTCTTGAATTATATTAACTCTTTCAGTTTGTGGAATGCATAACTTTCCCAAATGATATAAGAGTTTGTCCTTTATAAAATAATCCAATTCTTCTACCCGCTTTCCATGACTTAAAGTTGCATATACATCCTTAAAATTTGTTTCTTGAGCATATTGTTTAATGTAAATTTCATGAATTACCGAATTATGCTTAAGTATTATCGATACATTTATAATTGGTCTTTATAACATGTCTGCAACCTTATTATGTATGCTCTTCTTATATATGATAACAAGATGAAATTTCTGTAGAAAACCCATCCACCTGTAATGTCTTGATTGTTGCAATTTAGTTTGTGAGTGTAAATATTGAAGTGGTTTACGATCTATATGTATGATTGTTTCTTTACCCATTATGTAATTTTTCCACTTTTTAACACTTTGAAATAATGCATATAATTCCTTATCATATGTAGGATAGTTAACTATCGTTGATGTGAATGTCTCAGAATGAAAGCATATAGGCTTCCTGTGCTGCATCAACACTACCCCCATGGCATATTCACTTGCATCTATCTAGATCTAAAATGGATTAGGATCTGGCAGTGATAGTACTGGCACTATACTAATCCTTTCTTTCAATGTGTCAAAGGATTTCTGCTATTTGCCTCCCCACTGATATACCTGTTTCATACTTTCAAAGCATTTAAAGGAGCTGTAATCAAAGAAAAGTTAGCAATAAACTTTCTCCAATATTGCGTTACCCCAAAAAAACTTCTAGCTTCTGTAGCAATATTGGGCTTAGGCCAATTTACAATGACTTCGACCTTAGAGGGATCTATCTTCAATTTAGCACCCCCTACAATATAACCCAAATAGTTCAAATATGTTCTGCCAAATTCACATTTCGACAGTTTTACATAGAGATTTTCTCTTTTCAAAACATCTAAAATATGTTTTACATGCTTTACTTGTTCATCCCATGTTCTACTGAAAACAAGAATATCATATAAATAGACTATTACAAAATCATCAATGAATGGTCTAAATACATCATTCAAGACTTGCATGAATGTAGCTGGAGCGCTAGTTAAGCCAAAAGGCATAACTATCCATTCGTAGTGTTCGTGATTCATTTTGAAAGAAGTCATCCATACATCCTATTCTGCAACTCTGATCTAATGGTAGCCGCTTCGCAAGTCCAATTTAGAGAAGTAAACTACATCTTTTAACTGATCTAATAAATCATCATTACTAGGAAGACGATAATGATTCTTTATTGTAATTTTATTTAGTGCTCTAAAATCAATGCACAGTCTCCACGAATTGTCTTTCTTTCACACTAACACAATAGGTGATCCACATGGTGATGTGCTTGGTCGAATAAACCCTTGATCGAGCAACTCCTATACCTATTTCTTTATCTCTGCATTCTCTAGAGTTGATAACCTGTACATTCCAATGTTAGGTAGTGGAGCATCTTGCTGCAAATAAATCTCATGTTCTATCTCTCGCTTGGGTGGAAGCCCTTTAGGCTCTTGAAATAGAATATCATAATCAGAAACAACTTTAACTAGATATACTTTCTGTTTAGGATTACAGCCTTGGAAAGCATCAGATTTATCAATATCCTTTACTTTTACAATCATAAGTAAAAATTGTTTACTTGAATTTACAATTACTTTCATCTGTCCTGAATTTATGAGAGAGAAATTATCTTTTAGTTTATGAGCCCTTACAATATATTTAGTTCCATCCTTAGTGAGTTGATACTTATTTTCATTTCGATATAAGATAACATTTCTTTCGTACAAGTATGGACTTCCTAATACAATTCCACATATGTTTGATGGGACTATGTCTAACTCAACCTCATATACAAACTTTGACTGAATAGAAAAACACTGTTTACATTGTTTTGTAACTTGTAGCTTTGTTTTATCACACACCCAACCTAATGGATATGGAATTTTATGAGTTTTTGTTTCTAGACCTAACTTCTTTACATTTGCTTCAGAAATCAAATTAACTTGTGACCCACTATCAACTAAAGTATCAAATTTAGTATGCTTGGAAATGACTCTAATATTAAATAGCACATTTCTTTTCCTCCCATCATTATCATTATCAATAGAATGTGAAGAAGTACTTGTAGACGCTTTAGAATCTTTAAATTTTATACCTGTAGCTGTAACCATTGTCTTGTCACCTAAATCTAAGCCCAAGTCCTTTTGAATAGCAACAACATTCTTTTTCTCTTTACTCTTGAACTTCTTAGGCCTTAATTCCGCATGCAATGACCAGCAGTGTGCCTCATCGTGTCCTTCCTTGTTATAATGAGTGATTGAAGGTTTATCCTTATTCACAGTGTTTTTTTTCTTCTCCTTCCATTTAAGTTTCTTCTTGCCTTTATTATTTCTTTCAATAGGTTTGGATGATTTCTCAACATCTTGGGTTACATCTTTACCTATAACTTCTAGATGAGTTGCTTGAACTAATACATCATTTAATCTAGTTTGATTAAACATAAGCGGGGTATGCCTCAAATAACTATGAAGACCACCTATGTATTTCAAAAATGTCTCTGTTGAGTCTAATGATATTCCTAATGTTAAAGATCTCTTTAGGAATTCGTAAGTATAACTTTAAACACTTTGACCTTTTAATTGATGTAGTGTTTTCCAACTCATCATTGCTTGTTCCATATAAGCCAAAGGATCAAATTTCTTTTTAATAGTAGAAACAAATTCATTCCAAGTTGAAATGATTTTACCATGCTTTTGGAGATCTGCTTGTGTCTTGCCTTCCCACCATACAAGTGCAGTTCCTCCAAGTCGAAGGCTAGTAAGCTGGATCTTCTTCCTTTCTGAAACAACTTTCTACACCTTGAAATATACTTCAATTTTTCTTATCCAATTATCAAGCTTTTCAGCATTAAGTTCTCCATCATAAATTGGCAAATCAAATTTTACATCTAATTTGATCAAAGAGGATTTCTTCTTTTTCTTTTTAGAAGAACTAGTTTTATGAGAATAAGATGACGATGACGATGATGGTGATGATGGAGGAGATGGTGGAGAAAGCATTTCCCTTGTCTGTTTATCTGGAGGAACAAAAAGAAAAGGTTCCTCTATTTCTTGATCTAGTTTAGGTGATGAAGTGCCTTCACCTTTACCGTTTTTAAACTCATTATACATCTCTTCCACCATTGCACATATTGTCATGAAACTATCCAAGAATTGGGATTCTGACCCAAGTGGAGTTTCATCTACCATCCCTCTTTGTGAAAAGACCCTTCCAATCTCTAAATTCACCTCAACAAGTTCACCTTCACCTCATTCGAGCCTCAACCTATTAAGCATTCAAATCTCCACACAAACTTGTCAAACCTTTAAAAAACCTTACTGCTCTGATACCACTTGATCCATTAATGAAAAATGTAATATAGACTATGTGTGAACTTTCTTATGTTAATTAGTACAATGGATCAAAAATATTGTGAATAACATAAACACATAAACAACTTGAAAACAAATTCAAACACATCAACACAACCAAATTTAATAAAGGAGTTCACAAGACTTCTTGGCTACGTCTCCTGGTACTTTTGCTTCCAGTGCTGACCTCTATATTTTGTCTTCAAATTATTGTTACAAGTATGACCTCAAAAACAGAGTCAAATAAGAAAATGGATCTCACCATTGTGTTCAGCTCGATTTTTCGATTCAAAATGAGTATAAACTCGACCGTATTTTTCCACTATGACATCTAGACACCCTGGAGTGGTCCAAAACCACATTAGTCCACTCTTTCGGTGATATGGTATTGGTATACCATGTATAGTTAAAAAATTGCAATGCACATGGAATAATATGATAACATTAAAATCAAAGGATAAACCAAAGTATCGGCAGGCATGGGGTTGACGCCAACTGTCCGACCTTTTCCTGGCAGAGATCCTGATACGAAATGATCCAATGGTTATTGCATCCCTCACTCGATCCAATGGATATTGTGTGCCTCACTCAATCCAACAGCTTTCGCGTCACCCGCTCGCCAACTAGCTTGGTTGATCTCCATCGTTGATCCATCCTACTCGATCCTATGGCTGTCGCGAAATATCGTGCTCCCACTAGCCCAATAGTTAAGACTCCAAAAGCACGCGAGAAAAGTTGTTTTGGTGTGCTACATGTCGACCGCTGAGTGTAATCGCATAGATTTTAGAAATACCATTTCCAGCCTTTAAGGTGTGTGAGATACCACTTAACACTTTCTTGTCAGAACTTAAAGAAGTTAAACTTGTTTTAAATAACCACATCGTATCTGTTTGAAATATTAACCTTCTTGCATGTTTTGACGTGATATGCATCGATCTCCTCTGATCGGATGATCCAACGACTGTGGTGTGAACCAATCACAAATTGCCACATCACCTTCTCTACTGACATCATCCACAACTTGTGACTCATTCCCGGGTTGCCACATGTCTTGCTAACGTAGGCATTAATTGTTAACTAAAATATTTGATTGGCTCTAATTTCTTCATCTGAACTCAGATTTAGATGCCATTTTCACCGTTGGATTTGTATCAACGAGAAATTTAAATTGATATCATTTTAATATGTATTTGAAGACTTTGATCTGGATGCAAGATTGAATCCATTTTGGATCAGGGTAAGGGGTTCAGTAATCTCATTGTGTGTTGATTTTTTTCACTTGCTAACATTCTTGGAACTTAGATAGGCATTTTAAAACTTCTCTTTTCATCTCGGTTCAAAATAACTCCTTTTTAAGAGTTGTAACCATTTTATAGTATCCTGGATCATGTGCAAGAGGTTTATTTTGGTTTTCATCAAAGATTGATCACTTAAGGTTCTCCTAGACTAGTATATCCAATCTGATTTTGCCAATTAATAGACCATTTTTGTTGATTTTATAATCAATCCATTAATCTAGATCAGTCTGAGTTTCCATATTTTTATAGATCTGATTATATTTCTTGTCTATTAAGGTTTCTTCTTTGACCTATCTCAAGAAATATTTTTCACTTTAGCTTATAGAAATCTCATATATTTGATTCAAACTTCAACTAAAGGCATCTGCTACCCTATTCTCTCTTCCTTTTATGTGTCTAATTTCAAAATCATATTCACTTATAAGGGTAATCCACCTAGCTTGCATAACATTTAAATCATATTGGCTAATAAATTATTTCAGACTTACATGGTATGTGATTAAAGTAAACATTCTCCCAATCAAATAATGCCTTTACATTTTGAGGGAATGTATTACTGCTGCAAACTACAAATCATAGAATAGATATTTTTTGTCATGATATTTCAATTTTCTTGACACATAATCTACAACATGCCCTTCCTACATGAGCACACCTCCTAAGCCTAAGCACACCTCCTAAGACTTCAAGGCATGCATCTGAGCACACTTCAAAGTCCTTTTCTAGATTTTCTATCTTGAGTACTAGAGAAACTATAACCAAGTGTTTCATATTGTCAAAAATCTCTTGACACTATTGTGTCCATAAGAATCTTACTCCTTTTTCTATAGGGAGGTTATAGGATGTTCCAATTTGGATAATCCCTCTATAGAAATATGCTAATACCCAGGAATCCCCATAAAGGATCATATATCAACCATATCCTTTTGTACCAGACATTCAAGAATGGCACATATCTTCTAAGGATCCACTACTATCCCTTCCTTTGAAATTACATCCCCCAAATATTGTATATTATCTTGAAAGAATTTTCATTTAATTAACATTTCATATAATTTGTTTTCCTGCATGTTTCATAGAACTATACCTAAATGTTGCGTGTGTTTTTCCATAGTTTTCGAGTATACTAATATATCATCGATGAAAACTAGTACACACTTAACATTTCATTAAGCACGTGAAAGTCGCAGGTGCATTAGTGAGCACAAAAGGAAACATTGTGAACTCATAGTGCCCATATTGGGCCTTGATTTTTCTTTTTTTGTATTTCATATTCATTGATCCTTAGGTAATGATACTCAGATCTAAGATCTATTTTGGAGTACACAGCTTCCCCCCGTAACCTGATTAGAAATATCATCAATACGAGGTAAAGGGTATTTTTTTTTACTATCATCTTAGTAATTTTTGGATAGTCTATATACAACTTGAACATTCCATCCTTCCTCTTAATGATAAGGATCAGTGAACCATGGGGACACATTGTGCCTAATATACCCTTTTGATAACAATTCATGCAGCTAAATTTTCAATTCCATGACTTATAGGATGGTAATTTCATATGGAGATTTAGATACTAATGTGGCTACTGGTATGAACTATATGGAGAAATCTGTATATCTCTTGGGAGGTAATCCCAAAATTTCATTTGGAAAAACATCTTGAAATTCTATCACTACCCCCTAGTATTCTAATTTTACTATCTTGTCCCCATACTATTTTTCCATCTTAATGGGAAAGAGTTGACACCCTTTTCTATCTATTCTCCTCAAATGTCATCTTGATATTTGAGATAACAAAATAGTTTTGAGAATACACTTGCTAAATTGAGTTTCACCACTGCTAGTCATATATGTAACACTTTTCTCAAGACAATTAACAAGTTCTTTATGATTTTCCACCCAATCCATGGCTATCAGAACATGACAAGAGTGTAATGGTAATATATTTAAATTGAATGTATTCTACTTTCCATCAAATACAATTCAACAAGATTTAATCCATCTAGTGATTCTTCATTTTGCACCTGTAGCTAGTTGAATCAACCAATGATTTATATATTTTTCAGGAACTAATTTATAGTTTTCTATAATTTTAGGACTAACATAAATTAGGATAGCACCAAGATCAATTAATATAGAAATAGTTTGGTCATAGATAATACCTTCTACTTCCACCATGGTGGATTGCTTCTCTACATGTCCCTCCTCCATGACTGGGCTAATATGAGCAATATGGTCTAGGCCTCTTGGATATTTTGAATGTGTTGTATTGTTTTAATATTGTAGGGGTAGTTTCATAAGAGATTGGGGTCACCAAAACCCCAACATTTTAGTGGTTATGATTCTTTCCCATTAAGTCCTTTACTAGGTTTAGTTTTCTTAGAACTAATCTAGGTTTGCATTTCTGATTTGTGGGTATGCCCATTATTCTTTCTGAAATGGAGATCATGCCACCCTTTCCAAACTTTCTTAAATTGTCCATTTTTCCTCCTTTACTACTTTTCTTTTTTCCCTCTTTCTTCCTATTAAGATAAGATTTTGAACTATCATTTTTCTATTTGGCTTGTTGGTCGAAAAAATATCCCTTCTTAATCAACCCTTCCATAGCCTTAGTGTTGTCTTAATTTGATCTTCAAAGGAGAGAAGAAGAAAACTTAGAAAAATATTAAATTTTTTCTTTATCATCTTTAATATAAGATACATATCATAACACATGGCTGGAATTTGTTATTAAATCATCCATAGACATTTGTCCTAACTTCAAATCAAGAAACTCCTTCATGTTCATCAGTTCCCTGCTACGAATTGGGCCTATTATCCTAAATGAACATATATATCATTTTCAACGATGTGGGTACCTTCAAGAGGTTCTCCCATAATGCCTTTCTATATTAGGATTTTCTCCTTTGCATTAGCTATGAAAAATAAAAAAGAACATAATTATTGTTAGACAACAAGAACCTCATGGTTGGCCCAAGGCCTCAGGTTTTAAACCTAGATCTGATACCACTTGTAACATTATTCATAAACAAATATTATTTACAAGTGCATTTGGATTTCATGGGAATTTTATTTATTTATTTTATAATATTGGATAATTTTCTTAGTACAAGCTATTTCTATTACAAGACTGATAAATAATATAAATCATGACCATACAATGATAATGGTTTTAAATTCATAAAAATCCATGACCTTACTTTACAATCATTAGATAACCAATACTCATTCCTTGATAAAGAGGGCTTATATTAACTCAATAAATATTAGAACTTTGATTCTTTTTCTTTTCCTGAATCACGTTTTTGTTCATATTTTTATAGTTACAAAATTATTTTTATGGTATTTATTACATACCTTCCTTGTTTAATTAGCACTATAACCAGAGAGAAGTGTTAGGCCCCAGAACTTTTGTATCTAATGCATCTTTTTTTTCCATTTGATGCCTCACTTATTCCCTTGTTTTACTAGTTTATGAACCTTTATGTCGCATTTATATATTATTTTGATGCAATTGCGAAGATTTACATTTGTCTTGCATTTTATACCTTCACTATATGCATTTCTTAGGTTTGATGTTTGTTAATTTTGTTAATGTAGGTGCTACACTCTATATAGATCCTCCACCAAAATGGAGCTATATGTCGGCTAATTAATCATTCAAGCTTTCCACAGAGGAAAATGCTAGCTGGTAGTATAAATATTTGTCTAGAATTATTTTGGGTCCTTTTTGACACTCTGAGGTGTACGTGTCTTTCATTGACCTGTTCCTACACTAAAGAGAAACATTCCCACACTAGAGAGCAACCAATTTGGAGCTTCGCCATCTCGGCACACTTCCAGGGAAAACCAAGGAATTTTTTGTTAAAAATTATGTTCTAACACCTTCCCATGAGTTGTATTTCACCCACGTTGCACGTGTGGGTCTCTAGAAGAAAGGCAACAAATCTACTCAAAATCCACACAGCTTCCAAAGTACCAAGTTTGACCTTGATTTTCATGCAGCTGGAGGCGAATCTTGGAAATATGAGCATATGGGTTTCTTACCAGTATAAAAATTTATGTATAATTGAAACAGTTTCCCAATATTCGCAACAGTTTAAAGGTTACATGAGGGTCTTTGAGGTAGTTTTATAAAAAAAAGACTTTTTTACAGAACATTAAGATCTTGCCCAAATTTTCCAAAAAAATGGAAAATTTGTATTAGATATGCATTTTCTCAATGGGAAAATGGTTTTACTAGTCTCCTATTGATGGGAAGTAGTTGGGATTCAATCCCTCACCTTGTTTGCAAAGGTTTGGCTTGTTCAAAGCCTATCATGTAATTGTAAATTATATAAAAGCCAAATCATGGCTTTGAAGGGAGAGGAGAAAACCAGTTATTGTAATTCCATGTCATTGGATCAGGTTTAGGGCGATATTACCCCTTCCCTATGATCAATTGTAGGCTAGATTCAAAGCTTTGATGTATATTTTCAACAAACATTCAAGTTAACTTAAGGAGCTATGAGAGTTTATCAATTTCTGAGTTTAAGTCTTATGTGAATGAGTTGTTTGTGTATTTGATCTCACCGCTTTAGAGAAGGGAAACAAGATGGTTCGATAGGGCCTAGCCAACCCATATCATTCTCCCTCTTTCATAAGGTTTGTTAGATATATTTCCTTATGCAAGGATGGAGCAAGAAGTATTTCATCTTTTTATGTAGCTAATAGATCTTTGTCTTCTTCATAAACCGTGTGACTCGGATCTGAGGTGTGAAGGTGTGGGTGCATTCATCTATTTAATATTGTTGTAGTATTTCTTTCCTTTGATGAATTGCATGATTTCACTTCTACAAAGGGTGTGTTTCAGTTTACTTGCACTAGTGTGTTTTAATTCTGCAAGTGAGGGTTGCTTCTGCAAGGGTGTTTATTTCTGCAAGTGGATCTATTTTCTTTATGCAAGTGTGTTTCATTTTTGAGTGTGCAAGTGCATTCTATGCAAGTGTATTTTCTTTAACTTGGGGTTAATTTATTTATATTTCCCTTAGTGTTAATGAAATGTTGTCCATATTACGAGGATCTGTGACTATGCTTATTTTCTTGTGGGAATAGTTCAGTTTAAGACTGGAATTTAGTGAAGGAACCTTTAAACTAAAACCTCTATTCGGTAAAAGTGTAGATCTGGTTAATATCATGACAATTATCTAGTAAAGAAGGGATGCTTTGTATTTAGAGTAGATGGTCATTTTCACATAAAGATGATTTTTGTTGTAGTAGATATTTCCTTTGACTTTTTAAGTACTTTTCACTTTCAAATGCATTATTAGATGAGTCTTGGATTATATGCGATTATTTCCTCTACTCTCATTTGCCTTGCAAATTAATTTCTAGTTAGCACACTTTACATTTTATGAAAGTGGTTTGGAAGCTTAGTACATCAATACTTATTTCTTAGTAAATGAATCTATGTCTCGGTACAGGAATCGATACCCTGGTACAGGAACATAGTACTCTAGTACAGGAACTCAAAAGTCGTGTATGAAAGTTGAAATATTCAGTGTAGAAACATAATACACTTCTAGTGCAGGAACATCATTCTAATACGAGAATATCATCCCAAGTGCAGGAACTTTGTTCCAGTGAAAGAACGTTGTTCCGGTCCAAGAATTCTAGTTTAGTCCAGGAATGGAAGAATTGTAACAGAGACAGGCACAACTATAATTCTAATTATTTCTTTGTCTCTTAACTAACTCATACTCAGTCACAAAATATTTCTTTATGTCCCTTATTTTGTTTCTGCTGATTCAAGTTCCTTTCATTAAGTTCTAGTGCATGAACGAGACTCATTTCGATATAGGCACATGGTGGCTCTAGTACAAGAATGATATGTCTTTAGTAAAGGACATAAATTTATAAGTATAACATAAGATCATCCCTTATGTTCTTTTTAAAGCACTCGAGTCTTGATTGCACGACCATATTTCATATTCCAACATTATTTTCAAGTCATGCTTTAATTTTTATATCAAAATTTGTGGCAAGTGTTTTTCTTCAGTGAACCCAATTTTGAGAATGGTTTGATGTCATTGTATTATCTAGTGCAAGTTTGCTGAAGTCTTTCTCTAGAATTTCCAGTGTTGCACCTCTAAGTTTAAGAATTCCCAGATTGAAAATTAAATGTTAGGTTGTTTATTACGCCCAACAAGAAGGCATCCTTATCTTAATGGGAAGGGTATTTTTTTTTAAATATATGATGTGATATTTGAACCTTGACTTTCCAATAATTATAACTTATGCATCAACAACATAACCACGCTGTGGAGGGAAGGCTTTAGTTGTTTGATGTGTAGACCCTCCATTCGTATTATTATTCTCAACTTATAGCATGGACTATATTATTGTGAATCGGTTGTATAGTTTTATCTTATCATTCTCATTGTTCTTAGCATGTAGTAAGGTGGTATATGATTTAATAATGTTAAGTCAATTGTATTGCGAAAGCTCACATCTATGGGAATTTAATATTGGAAGAGTATGGAATTATGTAAGTTGTAACCTACATAGAATCCATGTGGCATTTCATGGGAATTTGGTCCAGGTTAAAGTTAAACCCACATGTATGTAAATCCATGGCACATGCTTTCTAGGCTTTTTGATCGATAAATGGAAAGAGCTGGGGTTGTTTAGGAGTTAACTAACCACCCTCACCTCACCATTCCAGTCTCATTTTCCTCTCCATCTTCTCAAGAGTGGCTCTACAACATCATAACTTGTTTTAAACTTATTTCTTGATTTCACTTCTATGGCGTTGGGTCCTTTCTCTCTACTTGAAGTGCCAGACATATAGTTTTACAAAGCCGAATTCTAGTTGGAAATTTAGAAGCATGGTTATTGTTAGAGGATAGATTCTTGTGGCATTTCTTTACGAGGGTTTTCAACTATGACTCTTTTATCACTCGGTTTGGTTTTTCCTTCATTGTAAAAAAAATCGTAGTAGTAGTATTTATACTTTGGTGGCTTATCTTTTAGAGACACTCCTGATTTTTTTGAAGGTTTCACACCGAAGCATGGTTCATTCACTAGCACTTTTGTTTTTCATGGCCACATGAGATTTTGTTTTGCCAACCCTTTTTAGGTAATTCAAAAGATGAACCCCAGGTTGGAATTTCCCTTTACTACTACCACTTATTTCTTTATTTATTTAATGTATTTTCTCATGATTACATGGTAAGATGACGAGGTCTTAGACTCCCATCATTCCTCAGGTTATTTCAATGCCTTTTACTAAACTTTCCCAAGTTATTTTTAGGTAATTCAAAAGATGAACCCCGGGTTGGAATTTCCCTTTACTACTACCACTTATTTCTTTATTTCTTTAATGTATTTTCTCATGATTACATGGTAAGATGACAAGGTCCTAGACTCCCATCTTTCCTCGGGTTATTTAAATGCCTTCTACTAAACTTTCCCAAGTTATTTTTAGGTAATTCAAATGATGAACCCCAGGTTGGAATTTCCCTTTACTACTACCACTTATTTATTTATTTATTTAATATATTTTCTCATGATTACATGGTAAGATGACGAGGTCTTAGACTCCCATCTTTCCTCAAGCTATTTCAATGCCTTCTACTAAAATTTCCTAAGTTATTTTTGGTGGTTCTATTATTTATTTATTTGTAGGATAACACTATTTTACCATGTTTTTCTCACTTAACTTATTTTTGACCTTACAGGTTCAGCTCTCTCCTTGTAGAGAAATTGTTTTTGGTTACACTACCTTAGATAAGTTTCTTTTGTATGAGGATGTTCTTCAACTTTCTCACGTCTAGGTTCTGATGAGTTCTTTGTCTATGTACATGCTTCTCAACCATGAGGCCAAGACCCTTGCCTAAGGTTTACATGCATCATTAGGATTTGAATGCTTCCAATTCTTTGAACTGGTTTAATCAAGCATCCTTCTCGATAACATTCCAGACCATTTTTATGAACCTCATATTTATTGTAACACCTAAAAATTGAATTACTAATGGTTACAACTAGTCGGTTGAATGACTCTATTTATAAGGATTATTTTTATGTTAAACTAAACTTCACTTATGGTTTATTCCTATAGTGGATATTTTTGTAGTTACTATCGTTATTAAATGGATTGTTAAGAAGGGTTATTAGTTCCATAGTTTGAAAATTATCAGTATATAGATGCTCTATTGTAAAATGATATCAACATTACTATCAAGACTTTGTTCATTTAAATTATCACTTGACTTTTTCATTTCTTTAGAGGAACTCTTGTTGTTTTAAAAATGAATATTATATTGAAGGAATTGTAGGTTCCATGCAAAACTAAAGGACATCTTGCACTGTTACTTATATTACTTAAGTTTATATGAATGGCTGAAAGACATATTTCTTATTTCTTTTCTTTTAAAATTGACAGCCCCTAATACAATTTCTATTTTTCTTGGTCTTAATAGGTTTGGAGAATATGTGGCATTGGATCTCTTCAGGTATTTTGTACTCTTTCATGTTCCTTCTTATTTTCTAATTTATTATTTATTTTATCAGTACTCCATAATATTTATCTATCTTGAATATATACATTTTACACGTGTATGGAAAATTTATTTTTTGTATCTAATAAGTATAGTAGAGGTAACTCTACAAGACCCGTAATGGAACCTATGCCTATAACCTGAGAGCTAATAAACTAGAACCTATGAGTGTTACATGTAAACGAAAGAGTTTATCCTCTATTAACTCATTATTTGGTAGCTAACCTAGTTTCCTTTTCATGTTTTAATCATGTAAAGATTTGTATATAAACATATATAGTGTTTGCTCAATCCACATAATTTCTTATTAACTTAATGATAAGAACTAGATAACTCAAAATAGTACTTTAACTAGAAGAAAGTTGTTTATGGTTCTTCCCAATACAAACTTTTACCTTCATATAAATGTGAAAATAGGCCTCTCTATAATCATTCACCTTATTATGTAGTCTCTTGTTAACTGATACACTTTATCTATTACATTCTACCCCTAAACTTACTATAACTCATCAAATAATAGTTTATGCATCATGTTTTCTATAGAAATTTACTCATTATTCGTTCTTGGTCTTTTCTTTTCATTTATTTATCAATTGCACAAATATTGAATCATTATTATTTATACTTCTTCTCTCATCTATTCATTATTGCATTACCATAATAAGACACTTATCTGTTCTCTTCCATAAAATGGATTAAGACATATCATGGTCCTCCAAACTGTAATGTCATTCCTTCTCAACTAGCTACCCCTCAGCTCTCTACCCCCTTCTGTCACAGAAACAACTTGAGAAACTTGTGATTTCATAAAATAATTACCTTCTACCATTAAAGAAACATCTTGCTCTCTTTTTGACATTCCAACCAATATTTCTCTCCTAATGGTTATAATTAGGAAATCATTGTGTTTCTCTCCCATAGGATTTTCCTACACAGAGCCAACTTCATGCATTTATCTCTAGCCATGACACATTCCTTTTTTGGCCTCTCTCATTCCTATCTCTGGGTGAATTCTGAAATGGACAAAATTTCTTCTTTCATTTTTACCCCCTATGGGTATAGTTAATTCCAGTTGTTTCCTCAGCAGCTATGGGTGAAGTTCCACCTAAGAACTCTTAATTCCTCCTCAAGTGTCTTAAGAACACATATCAATTTTCTTTTATCCACAACAAAGAATGTGCATATTTATATAAAAAATATAAATATTTACAATCACTATATTTTCTTGAACTTTTAATTTTGTAGCCATAATAAAAGGTAATAAAAGTGATCAAAGTTATGAGTAATTGATCAGCATTGTTACAATCTCCAATAAGTGGGAAATATTTCACCTACTATAATACGACCAAATGAATATAAAGTTTGGGGGTCATTTGAATCAATTTTGTTGTCATACCCATGCTTATGGACAACACTTGGAGTGTAACATATCCTTGGATAGAAGTACAACTCCCAAAATAATTCTCTTCAAGTGCACCTTCATTTCAATGGCATTCCCCTCTCAAGCATGTTCCATGAAGTTCATGGGAACTTTACCATCTCACCTAACACCAATCTCCCTTGTACCGCCAAAATGATTGAGCCTCAAAACCAAATGGTGTTAGGCCTATCAGACTTGCACAATTCCTGATGTTATTCTATTTTTAACTTGAGGCAATGAACAAAACAAATGATGGACATGTTAGTAAGAGAACTATAGTCACCATGTGTAGCCTCCACTAGTCGATTTCCTCTATAAATAAAAAATAATAATACGAAGTTCATGGGACACATATTCAAAGACGAATCATGGGTAAAACATAGCAATGGGTATCACTGGTCATTAATAAATGGCTATGGAAATTGGAAAAGACATTGGCGCACAAAAAGTGGCATTAATTGACATTTTTTTTTATGAAATAAACAAAAATAGGAGAAAAGGGAGGTGAAGAGTCACAAATTTTCACAAGGAGGAAATTAAAGGGAAAATGAAGGAAAATGAAGAAAATAAAGGCCTCAAGGATAAAAATGCTTCTAAGGACCAGTTCACAAATTTTGTTGGTTTGGTCTTTTTTCAGTTTAGTTTTGGAGCTCTCTTCTATTATCCCACTCTCTTATATGCTTGCACCATTAGAGTATTCTTAGAGCATTCCTGGAGCTTTGGCATATATTCAATTTGGAGAAAGAAGGAAAATGGAAGAAGGAAAGAGCAAGGGGACATGTGGATCAACAAATACAACTATATTGCTTTGTAGGTAGTAGGTTGCATGTGTGATTTCCTTGTTGATTATGGATGTAGGGTATATGCATGTTATTTGTGGTTATGTGTTGTCATTGGCATGGAAACTTGCCTGGATTGACAATGCTTCTAGCCTTGTCTTTCCATTACTTGGATAGCCATAGTGTTGTGGGTTTTTCCACTTCATTTTCTCATGATTAGTTCTCATAGTTTCTTATGGTTTTGGGTTGGAACAAACACTCAAGAAGCCCTCGAACAATTTGGCTTGAGTTACTAGTACTGGAGCCTAGGTTGGGATACAAAATTTAGAGCCCTTGGTGGTTAGAGATACTAGTCCCTCGAGCTAAGTTGGATAAATTCTATGGCACCCTCAAAGGTTGTCGGTTGAGCTGCTAGTTCATGAAGCCTTTGACAACTTGGCTAGAAACTGATTTAGTTATTGTAAGTGATGTCTCACAATGAGGTGGGATCACTAGTTGAGGGTTGAGGTGGTTTGGCCTCTCGAAGCCATAGTTTGGTTTTAGTTTTGTTTATTCCATGAGATCCCACATTCATGCTTAGAATATGGTGTGGGGACGATTGGATGAAAGAAATATTTGGTTCATCCCAACCTACTATTGGATGTTACATGGACATCCCTAACTTAGTTGGTTTTTTCATATGTTAATAAGAGTTATTTTTCTATTTTGATTATATATATTTGTAGGGATTATGTTGGTGATAATCTGTTCAAGTTTCCATGGTTTATATTTTGGTTATTTTCTCATTAAATTTTGGTTATTTGATGTCTATAAGCTATGGCTCTTTTCATGAATTGTTTAGTTATTGATCAGTTGATGAATGTATGGACTAATATGTTGTTACAACTAAATTGAGAGGGTATAGGCCCTTCTTGGTGATTCTAAGATGAATCTTAGACCTTTACGTTCAGATATGCCTTCATGACCTGTAGCTTACATGTTTTCCATCTGTTTGACAAAATGTTTCTTATGTGATAGGCAGTCTAGGTCAAGTTCGGCCTTCAAGTTTGAATTTTTATATCTATCACCTGGGGTGGTCCTTCAGACCTTGAGTATTTTGTAGCTTGAAGGAATGTTTCAAGTTGTCATTCGGTTGTCATTGTAGGCCCAACTTCCTTAACTAGAGCTAGGAGGTTGGGTCATGTCATAGTAAATATCTGTGTCATGGTTATGCAGGAAAGGCGATGAATTTTAATAAATGTGGGGAGGGGTGGTTACAGATTGATATTAAATATCCCGCATTCAACACTCGGACTCGATGGGATGAATTTGTTTTTCATGCATGCATGTTAGTTTTTTATGAGTTTGTTATGCGTGCATTGTGATGGGCATTGTTACAGTCGGTGTCACCATGTAGAGGTTGACGATGTTGATGTTGAGATGATTCATATGTTGATTTCATTATATATACATATGTTGTGGTAATCTAGATTTATTGTGGAGACTAGATATCCTCCCCTAAAATTCATTGAGGTATGTTTGATCAGGTTTATATTTGGTTTATCTGACATGGTATGCTTATAGGAAAAAGAAGATAAATATGACTAGCATAATGGTGGACTACAATTCAAGTGATTCTCCCTACAGAATAGATAAACAACCTAGGAATGAGTACTCCCCTAGCATATAAAATACATTGAGAAGTTTAAGAGAAAATATCAGAGGTTTTAAGGAAGAAAATGACAAGATCATTCAGTCACAAGAAAAGAAAGTGGAAGTTAATGCAGTCATCCTGAAGAGTCTATTAGATTTCCAGGGACAGGGACCACTTAGGATCAACCATAGACATGAGGAAAGGACCAATGGGGCCTATGGAAGCAGGTCTTAATGAGGGTACATGTTTGATAGGTTTGACACAGTCATATATGGTAGTTTCTTGGATACACTTGATAGAAGGGGTAATGACCATGGGTTCTATTGTAGTTCCAATTTAGAGAGACACAATTGTCATCACCTCCACCATCCATATAAGAGGAGTGAGAAAAAATAATTGCTAGAGGATTTCAAGAAAACAAATCCTCCTATATTTGATGGAGAAATGAAGAAGTCACAGATGGAGAATCTTAGTTTCTTGGGATGAATAAGCTTTTCAAATTGCATTATTATTCGGAAAATATGAAAGGTATGATAGCTACTTCCAGTCTTAAAGGGAAAATAGACATTTGGTGGGAATATGTGAAGAATTTCAGAGGAATTTTGGAAGAGGAGTTTACTTGGAGTGAGTTCAAGAGACTTTTTAAGAATAAGTATCTATATGAAACAATTGTGATGATAGGGGAAAGGAGTTCTATGTGTTGAATATGGGATCTATGACCGATCAGGAGTATACTAGCAGATTATTGGAGTTGTTGAGATATGTCCCTTATATTAAGGAGGAGAAAAAAATTATTCAGAGATTCACAAGTGGGTTATCAGTATCATTCAAAGATAGAATTCAGTTAAATGAGCCTCGATCATTGGAGCAACCCATCAGGAAATTGAAGCATTGTTATCATTAATCGAAAAATTTGAGGCTAAGCAAGATTATAGAGGTAATGAGAAGAATAAAGGAAAGTGGAATATGAAGAGAGGGAAACCTCAAGATACAAATGGAAAGGAGAATGTAGTTTTGCAAAAGAATTTATTTCTATTTTGATTGAACTTGGATGTAATTATAGTTACACTAACCTTGACCTGGTGGATAAGTGTGGTTTCAGAGAAGAAGTGCATGTAGAGTCTTGGTTGGTGAAATTAGCTATAGGAACCAAGAAAAGAGTTCAACATTGGGCGAAATATTTTTCATTTGAGTTTAACGGTATGGCTACATCAACACATCTAAATGTTCTTCCATTTGGATCATATAATATGTTCTTGGGTATGGATTAGCTATGCATTCAAAGGAATAAGGTAGATTGCTACAAGAAGGCTATTGAGTGTTTGGATGTTGAGAGAGGGAAGATAATATTTCTAGGTAAGAAGAAACCTACATCTGTGAGAATGGTTACAAATATGGAGGCAAAGTGCAGTACCAGGAAAGCATGTGTATTGTTTGTAGTTCATATTTCTAGTGACAAAGGGAAGGATGTAAAGGATGTTGAAGTCTTGAAGAGGTATCTACTTTTACAGTAATTTCAAGATGTATTTCTAGTAGAGATCTCAGTGTTACCACCTCATAGGGAAGTGGAATTTTCTATTGAGTTGATGTTGGGAGAAACACTAGCATTGAAGGCATTGTACAAGATGAGCACTCCAAAATTGGAGGAATTGAGGTTGTAGCTTAAG
The DNA here is from genome assembly GCA_031772625.1 of Pinus tabuliformis. Lineage (NCBI taxonomy): Eukaryota > Viridiplantae > Streptophyta > Pinopsida > Pinales > Pinaceae > Pinus > Pinus tabuliformis. Next base: position 662,498,399 of record CM062814.1, on the reverse strand, counting down.
AAAATGCTTGATACGGGATAAATTAGGCCGAGTGTGTTTCCTTGGGATGCATCGATATTGTTTGTGAAGAAGAACGATGGTACTCTCAAGTTGTGCATTGATTATAGGCAATTGAACAAGGTGACTATCAAGAATAGGTGTCCATTGTCGCAGATTTATGACCTGTTTTATTAGTTGAAGGGAGAAACAATGTTCTCAAAGATTGACTTGAGATCACGATATAATCATGTACACATCAAAGAAGAGGACATATACAAGACTTCTTTCCATACTAGGTATGGGAATTATAAGTTTGTTGTGGTTCCTTTTGGTTTGATTAATGCTCCACCTACCTTCATGTGTTTGATGAATAGTTTATTACATCCATATTTTGACAAGTTTGTGATAATATCCATTGATGGTATATTGATATTTCTAAGAATGAGGAAGAGCATGTAGAACATCTAGAAATAGTGTTAAGATTGCTAAGTGAGAATTAGTTGTATGCTAATCTTAGTAAGTGTAGTTCTTTGAGATAAAAGTCCATTACTTCGGCCATGTCATTTCCAAGGAAGGTATAGCAGTGGACTCAAAAAATACTAGACATATAATGCAGTCAGAAACTCCTAGGAATGTCGATGAGGTCAGATCATTCATGGGATTAAAATTTTATTATAGGCATTTCATGAGGAACTTATGATGAATTTCCTATCCTATTACATCTTTCCAAAGGAAAGAAAATAAATTTGAATGGACAGAGTAATGTGCATCAAGTTTTGAGGAGTTGAAACAATTTTTTAAAAATTATCTGATCTTGAAGATCACATATCTAGAAAAAGAGTTTGTGGTATGTACATATGCTTGTAAAAGAGGAATTGGTGGATTTTCAATGCAGGAAGGACAAGTAATATGCTATGAGAAAAGGCAGTTTAATGAGGATGAGTAGAATTATGTGACTCACTATCTTGAGTTGGAAATGATTAGTCATGTACTATAGATGTGGAGACACTATCTTCTTGGAAGGAGGTTCATTTTAATGAGTGATCCTAGTGGGACGAAGTACTTATTTGACTAACCTAATCTGAAAGCTAGGAATGTTAGGTAGTTAGCTACACTTAGTGAGTTTGACTTTAATATAAAGTACATTAAGGTAAGTAGAACAAAGTTGCATATGCCCTTAGTAGATAAACATTGCAGCAGTGAGTTCTTATTGGATAAACTTGCATGAGTGAGTATTGTAGGAAGGACAATGGGATGACAGTTATGAACAACTTAATTATAGGTTACAGCAACATACTACAGTGGTTAGGATGTGGATTATCATCTCACAATCGATGGTTTGGTGAGATTTAGGGATGGCATCTATGTTTTGGACAAGAATGCACTTAAGATGCTTATCTTGGGGAAATTTCATGATAATCCATATTCAGGTCAACTGAGATATTATAAGACATTGACATTGCCTAAGAAGTTCTATCACTACCCAAACTTGAAGAAGAGGTCGTTGAGTATGTTACAAAATTCTTGGATTGTTAGCAAGTAAAAGTAGCATGTAAGCATTCAGGTGGTTTATTGTAGCAGATTCTAATTCTATAGTGAAAATGAGAACTCATTTTCATGGACTTCAATACATATTTGTCAAGGACATTGAAGCATCATGATTCTATCATTGTGGTTGACCATTTGACCAAGGTAGCTCATTTCATTGTAGTTAAGTCTAGAATCTCAGCTAGTGACCTAGCCTATATTTTTATTAGGGAGATAGTGAGATTGCATGGTATTCCTAAGAAGATTATGTTAGACAGAGATTCCAAATTCACTTCCATATTTTGGAAATATTTTTTTGTAGCTTTGGGGATAGATTTTGCATTCAATAAGGGTTATCATATATAGATAGATGGATAGATAGAGAGGGTTAAAATGATTCTTGAGGACATGTTGATAATATATGTCATTCATCAGTAGCAGAAATGGGAAGAGTATCTTCCACTGGTAGTGTTTTCATATAATAGTGGGCATCAAGAGTCCTTGAGGATGTGTTTGTTTGGGGCACTTTATGGGAGGAGTTGTAATACTCCCATCAACTAGAGTGATCGAGTGAACATCATACTAATTGGATCAGACATGTTGGCAGAGAAGGAACATGAAATGTAGGTTACCAAGAAGAATCTAAAGGCATCAAAGGACATGAAGAAGAGTTATGTAGATCAATATAGGGTACTTAAGGAGTTTCAGGTGTTGGAGCAAGTGTACTTTAGCATCAAGCTGAAGAGGAGATCCTTGAGGATTGGATCATGTGCCAAGATGGCACCTTGGCATTGCAAGCCTTTCAAGATCCTTGATAGGATTGGACTAGTGGCCTACCGAATTTCACTGCCCCTGACAATGAAAATCCATGATGTTTTCCATGTTTCATTGCTTAAAATTTATGTGAAGGATGTTGATCATGTGATTAAATGACCTGTATTTCAGGTGGAACTAGAAGGCTAATTCTAGTTGGAACCTTAGTGCATTTTGAAGTGAAAGATTCTAATTCTCTAGAATCAAGAAATTGAGAAAGTTAAAGTGCATTGGAAGTATTTTGGGCCAAATGAAGCTACATGGGAGATGGCTAATTAGATTTAGGTTATGTATCCTTCTTTATTTTCTGGTTGAGTGGATGTATTCTGAAATATTTGTTTGATGTTATGGTTTCGTCATGTATATATATGTGCATGTACATGTAAATACCATATTGATCTGTGTTATAAAGTTCCAATAAAGAGGTATGGTGTTGATGGTACGATGGTCATGGTCTTCGCAATATGATATGATGTAAGTGTTGTATCAAGTTGTGCTAAAAGGTTCTATGGGAAACATATGTTTTTGTAGTTTATGTCTCATTTAACACTATGGATGGTGTTCCCCCAAGGGATAGGGGTTTGTAACAATGCTAGTTCATTTCCTATGTAAATAAAAAGAAATAAGACCAGGGTCGTTGAACATGTATTCTAAGTTCAATGTTGGGTACAACATAGTGATGGGTATCAATGGGGATTAATAAATGGCTATGGAAATTGGAAGATGCATTGGGAAATGGAAAGTGGAATTAATTGGCATTTTATTTATGAAAAAAGGAAAATAAGAGAAAAGGGAGGTGAAGACAAATTTTAATGCAGAGGAAATTGAAGAAAAAATGAAGGAAAATGAGTAAAATAAAGACCTCAATGATAACAAGGATTCTGGGATCAGTTCATAGATTTTGCTGGTTTAGTCTTTTGTGAGTTTAGTTTTGGAGCTCTCTTCTATTCTCTCAGTCTATCATACTCTTCCACCCTTAGAGTTTTCTTGAAGAATTATTGGAGCGCTTTGGGATACCTTGAATTTGGAGAAAGAAGGAAAAGGGAAGTAGGAAAGTGCAAGGAAACCAGTGGATCGACAACTACAATTAGATTTCTTTGTAGTTAATAGGTTGCATGTGTGATTTCCTTAATGGTTATGGATGCATGTTATATGCATGTGATTTTGTAGTTATGTGTTGTAAATGGCATGGATAATTGCCTAGATTGAAAGTGGTTTCAGCCTTACCTTTCTATTTCTTGGATAGCCATGGTGTTGTGAGTTTTTCCACTTGATTTCTTTTTTATTGGTCCTCAAAATTCCTTGCGGTTGTGGATTGGAACAAATTCTTTGGAATACCTAGAACAGTTTGGGTTGAATTACTAGTCCTCGACCCTAGGTTGTGACAAATGCTTTGGAGCGCTTTGGTGGGTTGAGTTACTAGTCCCTAGATCTGGTTTGGAAAAATTCTCTGGAGCCCTCGAAGGTTATGGGTTGAGTTAGTAGTTCTTTGAGACCTAGAGAACATGAGTAGATACCGATCTAGTTGGTGTTAATGATTTCTGACCACGAGGTGGAATCACTAGTTGAGGGTTGAGGTGGTTTGGCCTCTAGAAGATCTAGTTTTGTTTTGTTTTGGTTTATTCCATGAGATCCCACATTCATGCTTGGAATATGGCATGGGGTGATTGGATGAAAGAAAGATTTGGTTCAACCTAATCTATGATTGGGTGGCACATGGAAGTCCCTAACTTTCTTGGTATTTTCATATGTTAATAAGATCTATTGTTCTATTATGATTCATGTATATTTGTAAGGATTATGTTGGAGATATTATGGACACATTTCCATGGCTTATATGTTATCTATTTTATGGTTATATGCTGGATATACGATGAGTATCATCTATGGCTCTTGTCATGAATTGTTTAGTTATTGATCAGTTCATGAATGTATGGACTAATAAATGCTATTGCAGCTATGTAGAGAGGGAATAGGGCCTTCTCGATGATTCCCAGATGAATATAAAGCCTTTATGATGAGATATGGATTCATGAATTGTAGCTTACATGATTTTCATGTGTTTGACGAAATTTTTGTTATGTTCTATGCAGTCTAGGTGAAGTTATGCCTTCAAGTTTCAAAGTTCAACATTTTTGTTATTTTACTATTGATTATGAGAAGCCTCAGGATAGTATGGGCAATGTTCTGGAGGCTTACCCAGAATTATGGCTCATATCCTGGGTCCACACCCTCTAAACTAGAAAATTTGGGTCCCAACTACACTCAGACTGTTGGGTTTGGAGCTTGATTATCTTCTTTATTCAGAGTATTGTTGCACTGGACCCCATTTCGTAATGTAGCAACAATGCTGCCAGGGGGGTCCAGGTGGGGGTGACGCCGATTATTCGGAGCCCCCCTGGAGGGGTATCGGGGGTAGTGCCATCGAAGCTAAAAATGGATGTAAATTTTCCTTGTAAAATGTTTTAATTTCGTAGTCAATCTTGGCCGTTCATTAGGAAAAAATATGACGGTAGAAATTATGTTTAATTTATGGTTTTTTTCCCTAGAAGGCAACCCCTTACTATATATGAGGGAACTGTATTATGTCTATGTAGATCTTGTTAGGTCCATATATTACTAGTGTAACCCATTATTGTTATTAGTACAACCCCCTTCTCATATTGATGTGCCCATGTAGTCCCCGTATTGTTATTATTGTGCCCTTACATTATTATTGTTATGTCGGCTTTGATTATATTATGACCCCTTATACTCCTATATATAGAAAGGAGGTCTTGTCATTTGTATCATCCAAGAATTTTTCATCTATGTAATGTAAAGGAGGTTGTCCCCTTGAAGAGGCTTATTTGTAAGGCGTTTATCTATCTTTTTTATCATTTTGTGAGGTGGTTTCATAACATTCGGTATTAGAGCTTTGGATTCTATGGTTTCGCTACTCCAAACAGGTCATCATGGAATTTTTGCTATAACGTTTTGCTGCGACATTTCAGAAGCTATAAGAAAAAAACTTTGGATCTGAAATCATTCTAAACTTCAGGTCGAAATTTCAGAGCTTGTCTCGCTATATTTTCAGAGATGTGATCCAAGCAAGTTATGGTTTTTGCAAACTCCTGAATTACATTCCAAACAGGTGACCTGGGGAAAATCATCATAACTTTTGTTCTGACCATCAGATTAAAATTTCGTAAGAAGTTTCAGAAATAAGACGGCCTATAGTTTTCTGTATATAAGTTTCAGGTACATAGGTCAAAAAAGTGACACGTGGAACTCCGTACATGTTCACTCTACTAAATTAGTCTATAATCAGGTCACCGTGAGAGATTTGACATAACTCTTCCTTCAAAAATCCAATCTTGATCAGATTTTCGGGATTAGAAAGATGAATCAAAGGGATATTGTATGACATGATTTCATATATTCACTATTCGCAGTTACAGAGACACAACAGATTCAATATCGAGTTCTTACAAAGTGAAAAAAATATGTGTAGTTTTCTTAAAAATTTTGTATAAGATTGGCTTGAGAAATTACTTTGAAGGAATTCAAAGGGAATAGTGAAGAATTATTAAAATTAATTGATGCCCCAAAGAAAGAAAATGGAAACACCTAGTAAGCAACCTGAAAGCTCTAGCATGACTCGTGAAGAAGAGGAAGAAATGCTACATTATATATCAAAATTACAAGACCAAGTACAACAAATTTCACTCTCACAAAAGGTAACTAAAGCCATGCAAGTTAAGATGGATGGAATGGAAGCTAATATGGATGGCATGGAAGCTAAGATGAATGGTATGGATGCTAAGATGAATGGCATGGATGTTAAGATGGAAGAATTGAAGATAAATATGAATAAGTTGCTACAAGAAATTTTTACTAATGGTGAAAGGGTAGTAAAGGAAACTCATGACGAGAACAAAAGAAATGTTAATCATGATTTCATAGACTCTAATGTTGTATTGAAGACCCACCATGTTCCAAAAATTGATATGAGGAAGTTTGATGGCAAGGATCCTGGAACATGGATACTACAGATGGAGAAATTTTTCGATCTCCATAATGTAAAAAACACACAATAGGTATGTATTGAAACTTTATATTTGGAACAAAATAAGTTTGTATGGTATCGATGGCTTTTCTCTCGCAAACAAATTATCATTTGGGCAATTTTTACGGATGAAATGATAGCACATTATGAGGATACAAAAAGAAACACCTTTTTAGCCAATTGATAAATCTCAAACAAAAGGGTTCAATGATGGAGCACATTGAGGATTTCCAAAAATTTACATAAGGGTAAAAGATATTCTAGAGGAGCATAGGATTGATGTGTTCATAGGGACTTTAAAGGATAATATCCAACATGAGGTTCACCTTTGGGAACCTGATTCATTGGAGAAGGCATTGAGGTTAGCAAGAAAAATGGAAAGTAAAATTATGGTAACTAGGAAGCCTACCATTGACAACTATAAATATGGAAGTGTTGTTGACCCTAACCTTCCACAACCTACAAGGTTGACACCACAACAACTGGAAAGAAAAAAGAGTAAAAGGGCTTTGTTATAGTTTTGATAACAAACACACTAAAGGTCATAAGTTTGCTAAGAAGAAATTATTCTACATAGGTTGTGAAGAGGAGGAAGAAGAGGAACAAGAGATGTCAAAAGAAGAGGATATACTCCAGGAAAAAACCCTAGATAAATAAGAAAATAATTCGGCCATACCTTGTAATGCATTGGCTGGAATTACCACTCATCAAATTATCAAGATAGAAGGACATATCAAGAAGAAAAGGTAATAGTGTTGATTGATTCGGGAAGTGCCCATAATTTTATTCATTGTAAGATAGCCAAGGAATTGAATTTCTTCCTATATCTAGTTCCAGAGTGTCAAGTGATGGTTGCAAGTGGAGGAACCATAAATTTCTCTAGAAAGTGCCATAATATAAAGCTATCCTTAGGAGAATATGTATTGAATAGCCCAATGCTTTCCATTCCAATGGGTGGTGCTAATGTTGTACTAGGAGTCCAATGGCTACAATCCTTGGGTACAACAACTTTTAATTTTCAATAAATTTTCATGAAATTTTGTGTGGAAGGAAAGGAATTCGAATTAAGGGGTATTGCAAGGAAACTAGGAAAGATAATTAGCTCTAATGGTATGAAAAAGCTTCTAAAGAAAGAACAATGAGGCATAATTGCACAATTATGTTGCTAGAGGTTCCCACATTGAAATCATCTATTTCTCCAGATCTCCAAAAAGTCTTGGACAATTATTCCAAGGTATTTGAGACTCCCAAAGGCCTCCCACTTATTCTTTATCATGATCGTGCTATTCTTTGATTTCAGGAAGTGTTCATCCAAACATCAGGCTGTAGAAATATCCTCATTCCCAAAAGAATGAAATTGAATGTATGGTTGCAGAAATGTTAGAGGCTCATATAATTCAACCTAGTCAAATTTCTTTCTCTGCTCTAGTAGTATTGGTGCACAAGGATGGATCATGGTGCATGTGTCTGGATTATAGGGAGCTCAAAAAGCTCACTATTAAAGATAAATTTCCCATTCCTTTCATTGATGAATTATTGGATGAATTGCATGGATCAATTTACTTCACCAAGTTGGATATTCATTTAGGATATCATCAAATCATAATGAAGACTAAAGATATTCTGAAAATATCATTTATAACTCATGGGGGTCATTATGAACTTGTGGTCATGCCTTTTGGCCTTACCAATGCACCTTCGACATTTGAAAGTTTGATGAATTCCATTTTCAAACCCTTAGAAAATTTGTGCTAGCATTTTTTGATGATATACTAATCTACAGCAAGTCTTGGAAGGATCATGTTCACCATGTTGACAAGGTGCTCAAACTATTGGACGAGAAACAATTATATGCAAAAAGCTCCAAATGTTTCTTTGGAGTACAAGAGGCGGAATATCTCAGTCACATTGTATCCCATTGGTGTTAAGGTAGACCATATAAAAATTAAAGCCATTAAGGAATGGAAAATCCCCACATCCATAAAGAATCTATGAGGATTTCTTAGGTTGACAGGGTATTATCACAAGTTTGTTAAGAAATATGGGAGAATAGCAGCACATCTAAGAACATTATTCAAGAAAGATGCATTTTCATGGAATCTAGAAGCAACAAAGGCCTTTGAACATCCTAAAGAGGGAATATGCCAAGCACCAGTCTTAGCTACACTAGACTTCACAAAAGCCTTTATTGTGGAATGTGATTCTTCTAGAAATGGAATTGGTGTTGTTTTAATGCAAGATGAAAGACCCAAAGGAAAGTATTTACAAAAAGCTATTTATGAGAAGGAAATGTTGGAAATGCTACATGCACTTAAGAAATGGCAACCCTACCTAATGGGAAGACACTTCAAGGTAAAAAAGGACCATGATGGTCTTAAATACTTTTTAGAACAAAGATTATCATCTAAAGAGAAACAAAAATGGGTCACAAAGATGTTGGGTTATGACTTTGAAATCATCTACAAAAAAGGGAAGAAAAATTTTGTGGCAGATGCACTCTCAAAAATGGATGAGGATGTGGAAGCATTGTTGTGCGCCATTTCTATTATCCAACCAGATTGGATAAAATAAGCAAGGGATGAATGGTAGAAGGATGAAGAAGTGTGGCCACTCATTCAAAAGTTGAAGAAGATCCCAATTCAAACAATATTGCCAAAACTTGACGAGGAAGGAAAATCATATTGGAGCCTAGAGTAGTCACAGAAACAAGAACCCGACAGCTACAAAATTGATCAATTTAGAGTATCTCATCAAGTGGAAGAACTTACCCACTGAAGATTCCACATCGGAGGATAAGAATTTTATACAGAAGCATCAAGAACTACTCAAGCGTTGAGGACAACACTTTTTGAAGGAGACGAGCATGTTAGGTCCCTATACTACTAGTGTAACCCATTATTGTTATTAGTACAACCCCTTTATTATATTGTTGTGCCCATGTAGTCCCCATATTGTTACTATTGTGCCCCATAAAAGCCGACTATTGTTATTATTGTGCCCTTATATTATTATTGTTATGTCGGCTCTGATTATATTATGACCCCTTAGACTCCTATATATAGAAAGGAGGTCTTGTCATTTGTATCATCAAAGAATTGTTCATTTGTGTAATGTAAAGGAGGTTTTCCCCTCAAAGAGGCTTATTTCTAAGGTGTTTATCTATCTTTTCTATCTTTTTATGTGTTGGTTTCATAACAAATCTTTATTTTGAGCGAGAAAGAGAGAGGATATTGTGTGAGAATAAAGAAGAAATTACAATGGATCTATTGTAGGTTGTATCTCGTCATTTTACTAGATAATATAAAAGGAAGGAGTGGTTGTTTCTCTGTGGATGTAGCCCAAATTGGGTTAACCATGTATATCTATGTCTCTCTTATTTTATGTGTTTTCATTGTTTATATTTCTGCAATATTTTATGTGTTCCATTGCTCTGTAATATATAATTTTCTAACACAGACAGTGTTGTGTGTGCGGTTGGATCCCTTTAACCATACCCAAGCTTTGTAATTTATGTGGTTTGGGGTTAAGTTGTGAGAAAAGCTACTCCAACTCAAGGTTTGGTCACCTAGGGTGGTTCTTCAGTCCCTGAGTGTCCTGTATTGTTGAGGAATGTTGTGAGTTATCATTCAATGGTCGTTGTAGGCCCCACTTCCTTAACTAGAGCTAGGAGGTTGGGTCATGTCATAGCAAGTCTTCGTCTCATGTTTACTTGGGTATGGTAGCGAAATTGAGTAAATATGGGGAGGGGTGGTTACACCTTCAAATGGATCATATATTGGGTCCATCAATTGATTGGATTACCCCAAAACCTATGGATGGTCACAACCTTTACAAATTCCATAATTTAGGAAAAGTGGTAGACAAACATTATTTTTTGTAAAGTGTTCGTCTACCAAGTTTGTTAATTGGCAAGACTACTGAGTAGTTGTCAATGCTTTGTAACCTTCAAACTTTGACATCAAGCCAGTGGTGGTAGCTGGGGGTGTGATTATTGTAAAATGTTTCCTATGTGCTAATCTTATTAGTTGATGGGACTACCAAGTGCTTCTTGGCTCGACTTAGTAAGGTCTCATCTACACTAAGTTTATGTTACCTCTAGTGGCCAATGGTCAATGGATGAAAATGTTGAAAAGAAAAGTTTATGCCACTCAACTATTCACCCTATTATATTTGAGAATCAATATTTGACTTAATGTTTCTAATTGTTGATCTATGTTGATCAGTGATTATATTTCCTCCATAGTTTAGGCGTACTTGCAATCATTTCACCCTCCTCGGGACTTCATTCCCCATATTGTGACCTCTCTCACATTGACAATCATTGATACTCATATATTCAACAAAGTTATACACATAAGATTAAATACATAAAGATGAATCTAAAGATACACAAAAGTATATTGTCTTAATGAGATTGAGCTCGATAATTATATAATGCAACCTCTCTAGGATTAGCTTCCCTTTTAGGCTGATCTACATTGTAGCAATTGACTTTTATTTCATTACACTCACAGGTGTATAAATATAACAATGAATATAAGGCTCAGATCATCCTAGATATCGTGTATCCTTTACCTGTCCTTAATATTTCTCAATATCATAACAATACACAAAAACCCTATCATTTTACATAAATATCGAGGAATATCACATCATTTTTCAATGATATGCCTTGTCGAGGTTTCAAAATTTAGATTATGATTTAGCGGGGTTTATGATCTTGAATCATGCCCTTGAAAATTATGAAAGTACCTCTAATTAATTATGCTTATTGATTTTATCTCTGGTTTCCAAAACTTACACTCCAACTAGTGTGGCATAATTTGGTAGAATGCTTTTGAACTACGCTTACATTATATATTATAAATTAATGCGAAATTAGAAAATAATAATTCTTCAAATTCGCATTGCAGCTAAGATGTCATAGCTAAATAAGAATATTTCACATCAACACTACATTATAATGAGAAATTTACAACAAAATGGTGAACTCCTAAAATGATTATCATATAATGAAAAATATTAATTAAGATTCTAATGTATCTCACTACAAAACACAAAGACCTTACATCCCAATATGGAAGGGACAATGTAATGTCGTATTATGTTATGTTACACACACACACACACACACACACACATAATGAAAATAATGAAATAAAAATAAAAGTAACCCTAATTTAAAATAAAAATGACTTCAAATTCAAATTCAAATATTAAAAATAAAAATATGTTGTTGTTGTAAACTTATCATAGCTTTTCAGCTGTAGTTTTATGTGAAATCATGGTTTTCATGTGGAATCACACTAAGATATTTGATTTCACAACACTTAATACAATCAACTAAAATGAAACTAGGCTAGTATATTCAAATATTAAATTCATATGTGTATGCAATAGTGAGCATGAGGGACATAATGTTAAAAAATATATATTTAATATTCACTGTAATAAAATATTTCATCTACAAGATTAATAATATTAGCGAGTATTTAAAGGTACATGAATAATAAAATAATATTTTAATATGAAAAGTGTGAGCTATAAATAAAATAAAATTGTATTTTGTTTTAACAAAATGAACACTCCCTAGATATTTTTGATAAGTTTAGTTATGTATTATATATTTTTTCACAAATATAATTAAATATTTATTAATTTCTATATTGCATAAATAATATAATAAATTTCGAATCTATATTTAAATAATAAACAGTAAAATTTTCTATTTATTTATGCGACTAAATGTAAAAAGAAAAAAATATTTTTATTTTTATTTTGTAAAGAAATAAGATAACATGTTTTATTATAAATGTTTGATATTGAACGTGAGTTAAACTCGTAAAAAAAAAATATAGAAATTATATTCAAAAGAGTAAATGATGAGGTAAATATGTTTATTATTTTGAAGGTGAATACAAAAGATATGGATGTCGAACATTCGATAAAAGAAGGTAGTTCTTATTTAAATGAAATAATGATGACATACATTTCAAACACTCCTTCCAATGAGCGTGTTACACATCATTTTGTCACCATGACACTTGATCGATATAAATGAATTTCTCGCCATCCATGAACATGTTCCATTGAACTCTTTCAGAGGTCAAACAACCAAAAAATACCTTGAAGAAGATAAGAACTTTGGGAAAAAGGGCTTGTATACTTTGTTAAGTAGGTCATGTGCTCTTTCACCTAGAATTTTTTGTGCATTCGTTGAACTTATACCTAAGAACAGCGCAAAACTGCACTCTGTCTACCATTGTGGACCATGAAGATGAACCAAAGAAGGTACAAATAAAAAAGTACATTCTAGAAACATAGTTGGTTGAATATATCCCAACTGAAAGCTTCCAGGTAATGCCTATTTGATCCATAACCCTCATATGATGGATCTTAATCCCTTTCCTTAAGGAACCCTAATCCCTTAATTAGAGGATCTCACCCTCCTCTTTTGGATCTGAAACTTCTTCCTCCCGGCCTATAAAATGACTAGAGGGTAGAGAGATTGAGGAGTTCAGAACTTAGAGAATATAAACTTATGCTACTAGTTTGAAATTGGAAATATTATCATCTAAAGGGGAGATTGGATGCATTTGGAAGGAACTTCACTACATCAAGGCAAAGGTTGTAAGGCTCTTATTTATCTTTGATTAATACAAATGAATTCTTTTCTCCATTGAATTGTCTTATCAGAATGTTGAATGGTATATGATTCTTTAGATGTTTATTAAAGAAATTTCAATTCCTAATCTCCTTGATGATTAGGTTAAGTTTTTTTGAACTATTATGTCTCATATGCTTTTGACCCTTCTTATGCTTATGGTTGCAGGTTTGATCAAGCATTGAAGGGTTACATCGAGACAAAATAAGGGATCTTCATCAAGCATTTCAGAATAGGTAAGAGGCTTGTTTACCATCTTTTATATCTACAATTCAAATGAGATAAACTTAGTGAAAGAGTCATTACAATTGTCTATTTGTTTCTAGTTTCCATCCAGGATCTAGGGAGACCGCTCTTGTCAACAAGAGGGATTTGTCCTCGTAATAAAGTAGTGACCATATTGGGGGCATTATTGTTCTCATTCTTTTCCTTAATTTTGTTTTCTAATAATTCTTGGTTATCTTGACCCAAGTCTTCATAAAACAATGACTATTCATATATGTATAGTTAATTGTCTGATTTTTTTTATTTTTTCTTGCGTTTATGATCCCTATGCTACTTTTGTTCACCCACAAAGCACATTTCTGCATTGTTGTTACCTTAGCAACCAACCCCGTGCGCACTGTGTTACACTGTTAAGTAGCACTGTCCTTTGAAATTTTTAAAAATTTATGTTTTCTCTCAACCATCATTTGAATTTTGATTGGTGGAAGTGGAATCATGTTCGTTTAGACTATTTTACATCTCTTCTGGACTTGTTTGACTGCTTTGTTAAGATTTTTTTGAGAATTAGTCCCTTTTGTAAAAGTTGGTTACGGTTTTGTCTAGTTGGTTTGCTCATTGATGAAAAAGAGATAGATCATCCTTAGGGTTATTGTCTCCATGTCTTTCTCTGTCAAACATACTAGTCTACTTCTTAATCTTGTTTATTTGTGATAAAATTATTATTTAATAAAAAATTAAGGGTTTATCGAGATATAATGTTTTTGTGAAGAATTGTTGTCATTTTGAATGATAGAAGGAATTGTTTCTTTCCAAACATGGAATTTTTTACAATTACACTCTTGATATCATCAGATCAAATCATTCATTAGGAAAATATGTTTTTATCCAACTCATGATCGATTTGTGTGTGTTTAAGAGTTTTGAGTGATAAATGATAAAGGGTATTTTTGGTTTGTTTGATGTTTAGGAAAATTTGGATCTTAGTTTATTTCTGCATGTTCATTGCATTGGAAATGAAATTGGTTGTCTTATAAATGATTGGTGAATTTTTGAGTTTTGAATTCCATTTTGAAAAACCAAAGAAACCCTTGCCTTTTGTTAATTAGAACTTCATTTAATTAAAAAATTGCAAATTGCATGTTCATTACGTTACGATTTTGCATCGACTCATAATATAATAAGTTTCACTTTCATCACCTACTAAGTAAATAACAACTTAATAACACAACGCTAATTAAAATTAATGTAGAATTTATATTTTTATTTCTCTTACCATCTACAATAGCTTGACTATAGGGATTTGGAATAGGAAAGTGATTAAACTTTCCAAAGCTACAGATAAACAATAGAATCTCGCAATACAGAGAGAAAATCCAATTATTTTAGTTTTGATCTAGGAAGATTTTCTTGTACATGAGTTTAGCACGAGATCATGTTAGATCTGGTGAAGTGATCGTATACACCTCATTATCTATGATAGAGTGATTTGGATGTATTAAAATGGTACTGAAAGGTACTTGGGGTCACTTGAAAGTAAACCTCCAATTGATCATGTGGAGGAGCCTTAAAGGGGATTGAGCTTGTTACTCCACCCTTGCATGTATGTCCAATCTATGACTGTCCCCTAGGTAAACTTGTTGTATTTGGTAAAATTGGTGACCATAATCCTAGGGCTCTACCTAAGGTGACGGTAGAGCGAAGGTCATGTTGTAACTAGAACAAATGTTAACTAGAATCACTTGGAATTTTTGGAGGGTAATCATTGCTCGAGATGGTATAAGTGAAGTTACTTGCCCTGGACTATTTCATTAAGCAGGTTGTCAGCGTAACTAGTTCCAAATTCTCAAATCAATAAATATTTTCACCTTGATCTCTATGATGTTGGATTTCATCAGCAACTAGTAATTATTGGTCTCTATGAGAATTCAATTTGTGTGGTTTAAACTCCTATATTTTTAGCGTGTGTTACTTTGTTTACTGTTTTTACTTTTTAGAGATAGTAGGTGTAATTTAAATATTGTGTAAGTCATCCTTAAAGATTTCAGTGTGGCTAAGTTACTGAGACAATCACATAGAATGCTAAGGAAACCCCCTGAGTATACGCCAAGTCAGTTAGAAAAGATGAAAGCTGAAAAATCGAAATCATCAGGATCTGGGACCACATCAGAACCTACAAATTTTACTATTACAGAATCTGATGTAAAATGAATTAAGGTAAATCAACTAGAAACATCTACTATTCTAGGATCTGAAGTGACAAAATCTAAACTTTATCAACCTCAAAAATTTGAATCATACACAAAAGGAAGTAATTTAATAAACTGGATTTATTCAAAAAGAATTAGGTACTAGAGAGGTTTCAGATTCACAATTAACTGAACCAGATATTGAAGAACCTAAGTATGACATTTTTGAGCCTGAGTCAACTTCAGTTATTATAGTCCCTACTCCGAGTCCTCCATATTCACTGCATGTAAAATTGCTTATTACTGATAGCCTTCCTGCTGGACTTATTAGCATAGAAGAACTTTCCTAAGATGAAGAGGAAAATAGACATTTCATAACTTCTCTTCAGATCTCTTCACCCCGACCCTTGGTATTTCACACCCTTGAACTTTATAGGTCAAGGTATTCCACGATACACTACTCCTTACTGAACCGTACCAAGCTTTGATTGGTTTAGAATGGCTTCTAGAAGTATGTTATCAGGTACATATATGTTTTTTGCCTCTCTAGAGTCAACTTTATATGGTGCTCCATCAGTGCCTCCTAGATATCAATTCCTTTCTGGGACATATTCCCTCAAGTCAACCTTTAACTATGCCAATTGGGTTAGCTAATAATACACATCATGGTTTGAAAACTGATAAGTATAGAAACATGATTTTCGGCAATGTAGGTAATCCTAAAACAAACCCAATGAGTGGTTATTACCCTCCTGGGGGGAAACCATCATATCCTCCTCAAGGAGGACAACCTTTTGTTTGAACTTTTTCTATAGGTGGTGGGCAACCTCCTACCATAAATTATCCAGTTTTTTATCAGGTCCCTGAAACTAGTTTAGGTCAACCTATTTTATCTCAACCCATTATTGGTACTCCATTCCCTAGGATGAACATTATCTGGAATTCATCACACAACCAATAGTCATTACTAGTTTCTCCTCAGGTGCCCAATTCTCAACCTATTCAGTATGTTAGATAGCCGATCCATGCAATGCCTATTTAATGCATTACTGTTCAAGTCTAACAACTATTTCAGCTTATCCATCAACACTTATTCAACAAATATTACAACAACATGTCTCAAGTACTCAACAAAACTCAGTTCAGTCTGTTGTGCCAATATCTGTTCAAACTCCACTTACGAGTTCACTAGGAACTCCCATCTCAGGAATATCATAGGTAATTGTTCCCATTTCATCTCAAGTAATAGTACGACTAATTAATTAGACTATTCCTCAGGTATATTCTTGTCAAACATCTTCTGTGATTTAATCTATAAGCCAAATACCTATGGTGGAGTGTAGTGAAAACGTCATTTCAAGGGTAGGTTCTGCAAGGTCAACCTCAAGGTCAATTTTTTAAAGGCCAACCTTTCCAAGCCCAACCCTTTCAAAATCAATTCTTTCAAGGTCAACTGTACATGAATCAACCCTTTCAAGGAAAATTTGTCCACGGTCAAATAGGTCAGGGTCCTCGTTTCCAGAATCAATCGTACCCTGCTCATACTTTTCAAGTACCTATTACACCGCAATCCAGTATGGCTCATCCTGGATATCCAGGAGGTATGCAAATTCCAACTACTTAGGTTATTCCCAAAGATCCTAGATATCCTCCTCCTAGAACACAACACGTCCATGAGGGTTATCAATATGCGCAACAGGATCCTAAACATCAATCACAGTTTATTGCAACTTTCGATTCCATAGACCTAGCTCGGTTTGTTAGGATATTCCGACACATAGGATATAGTTAAGTTCAACTTGGTCTAGCATAGAGTTAGGTTAGAGTTAGGTAAAGTGTGTTTCTTTACCGTTGTACATTTTGTAACTTACAATCCGACGGTCACGATATGTAGTGATCCGACGGTTCACTCTCACCTCGGTATTACTGACACTTGATCCGTGGCTTGACACCCGATTGGTCCATGAGTTCTATTTAAAGCGCATGGAGGGTCATTGTTCGGGTAATCCGTGCATGAGAGAAGCTTATGTAAATTTTCATTCTTTGATTAATAAATTGTCTGTACCCACGTTGGGACAGGCCGTGGACTGTTTCCCTCCTTGCACTCTGAGGGTTTTAACCACGTCAAAAATACTGGTGTATTGATTTGAGATCTGGTTGTGAGCGGTGTCCTTTTGGTATTCTTTCTGAGGAACTTACCCTGTAAATTCCTACATGGTATCAGAGCTATTTGAGGGCCGCGTCCGTTGGTGATCCAAATCTGAAGCCGGTAGAACTGCATGTGGCTGTCGTTTCCTAGATCTGCTGTTTCTGACTGCTTTCGAGCCGAGAGGACTGCTCTGTTGCGTTCGGAGCATCTGTTTCAGTGAGGAACCCCTTTCGTTTCACGCGAAAAGGTTTCCGGTAGCCCTAGCTGCATCATTTTTCAGATCGGGAGGTATACAGTGTTTTTTTTTGCAGTTCACTGTCATTTTCTCTCTGCTTATTTCGGTTTCGGTTTATTTAGCCTTTTTTTTCCCGGATCTATACCTTTCATTTCTGCGTATGCTCTTTGCCCTGCGACTTTGTGCGATCTGGGCAAATCAGAAACAGAAAGAAAGGATTTTTCTCATGCGTATGCTCTTTTCCCTGCACCTTAGTGTGATCTTGGAAAATCAGAAACATTGAGAAAAATATTTAGTTTTTCGGTTAAAAGCTAACTTTGAGATTTTTTTTAAAAATTCTAGTTTTTTGGCTAAAGCTAACTTTGAGCCGTAAGGTTCGTTTTTCTTTGCATATTCGTGTTGGGTTTTGTGTTTTGTGTTTTGTAGGGGAAAAGAGCCTTCCCAAGGCAAGCACGCAAATCGAGCCCCCCCCCCCCCCCCTCTCTCTCTGTGATCTTGGAAAATCAGAAACATTGAGAAAAATATTTAGTTTTTCGGTTAAAAGCTAACTTTGAGATTTTTTTTAAAAATTCTAGTTTTTTGGCTAAAGCTAACTTTGAGCCGTAAGGTTCGTTTTTCTTTGCATATTCGTGTTGGGTTTTGTGTTTTGTGTTTTGTAGGGGAAAAGAGCCTTCCCAAGGCAAGCACGCAAATCGAGGCCCCCCCCCCCCCTCTCTCTCTCTCTCTCTCTCTCTCTCTCTCTCTCTCTCTCTCAAATATTTTGTATAGATCAATTGGTTCAAAGACTTTTTAAGAGAGTAGAGGTCTTGGGTTCAAGTCTCCATTTTGTGGGGGCGGATTTTTTCATTCCCGCACATTCGCGCACTTTGCCGGCAACGTCAACAATTTTTTTTCAAAAAGCCATATCTTCTTCATCCGGAAGCCTTTTTCAGAGCCGTTTTTTTTAAAACCGCCTATTTTTTCGAGATCTATCCATTGGACCACTTACTTTCAGCATCTTCAGCTTCAGGTTTTTTTCAAAAAATGGAAAGTCCATGCCAAGTCATTCTTGACAGCACTAACTACTTCCAATGGGTAGCCTACATGGGAGATTTACTTAGAAGTAAAGGTCTCTTCAGAATAGCCACAGACCAAGAGAAGAAACCCAAAGATGAAGACAAGGCCGAAAAATGGGAAAATAGACAAGATCAAGCACGTGGTTTGATAGGAATGTCTGTTTCTCCTGATCTTAGATTCCACATTGCAGAAATTGAAACTCCTCATGAAGCATTAGAAAAACTTGCTAAAGTTTTTGGGATTAAAAATGAAATTAGAGCCCATCAACTTGAGAATGAGTTGCTTACTTTGGATCCTAATAATTTTTCTTGCATTGAAGATTTCTTGTCCAAATTCAAGACCCTTAGATATCTCTTGGAAGGTGTTAAAGTTAAGAAAGAAGATGGTAACCTTATTTATTCCATCCTTACTAAGTTGGGACCAGCCTACTCTGTATTTGTTTCCACTTTCCATTCTACAAGGGAAGCTTTCATTTGTCAAGGCAAAGACTACAAACCCCCTTCCTTTGACTCCTTTTGTGATTCCTTAATAAGAGAACAAGAAAAACTCTTACACCTTGGTCTTCTTAATCTTGGAAACTCTTCCTCGAAAGCGTTAGCCGCCCAGCAGCAACCAAATTCAAAGAATCCTAAGAAGTCTTATCCTCAAAGGAATGGTCCTAAACCAACTCAGCCTCAAGATGAAAGATCATTTCAGCAAAGTGACAAGACCAATAAAAACAAATGGAAGAGGACTGACAGACATTGTAACTTTTGTAATCGAGATGGCCACTTAGAATCTAAATGCTTTAAGAAGATGGAAGCCTTGGAAGCCGCAATGAAGAAACATAACATCCATCTGGAGCCTACTTCAACTTCAACTTCCGGAACGGCACTTTCTGCATGTCATCGTCAATCATCTCAGTCTGGTTATGCATTAAATGTATCTTCTTCTTCTTCTCATTCTCATGAGTGGCTCATTGATTCTGGAGCCTCTTGTCACATGGCCAAAAACCAAGCCATGTTTTCTTCTTTAAATGATTGTAACACCAAAAATATATATGTTGGTGATGATAGATCTCTTAATGTTGTAGGGACTGGAACTGTTCATCTAGACAATGGTCAGTTCAATGATGTATTATGTGTTCCAAACTTATCCTGCAACCTTCTATCTGTCTATCAGATAACTCATTCAGGTGAAGGTAAAATTGTTGAATTTTCACCTCATGATGTTGTAATCAAGGATCTAAAAGATCCTAAACAGATTCTAGCTACTGGTCTTGCTGATGATTCCAAAAGGTTGTATAAGTTTCACAACTTTGGGTCATCCCATCTTCCCTCAGTGTTTGTTGCTCATAATGATGAAGTGAGCAAACTTTGGCATGAGCGGTTTGGTCACTTAAACTATCGCTCCCTTCAGCATCTATGTAAAGAAAATATGGTGACAGGTCTTCCTATGGTATCTTGCAAAGATGGTGTTTGTTCCGGATGTGTACTCGGAAAACATCATCGGGACAGTTTTGACAAACGTGCCTCTTGGCACGCCTCAGCCCCTTTACAGCTTGTGCACAGTGATTTTTGTGGTCCTCTTCCTGTTGCTTCATTCTCTGGCTGCAAGTACTTCTTAACTTTCATTGATGATTTCTCTAGACGCACTTGGGTATACTTCTTAAAACTCAAGAGCGAAGTATTTAGCACTTTTTTGGCCTTCAAAGCATTTGTTGAAAAACAATCTGGACATCAAATTCTTAAGCTAAGAACTGATAATGGTGGAGAATATGTTAAAAACGCATTCATCAACTTTTGCACCGAAAATGGAATTCAAATGCAACATACTGTTCCATACACTCCACAACAAAATGGTGTAGCTGAAAGGAAAAATCGCACCTTAAAGGAAATGGCTAATTGTATGCTGCAATCTAAAGGACTCAGTCTTAGTTTTTGGGCCGAAGCAATTAATTGTGCAAATTATATAATCAATCGCACTCCTACTAAGGTTCTAGAGAATATCACTCCAGAAGAAGCTTGGAGTTCCATTAAACCAGATGTAAGTCACTTTCGTGTGTTTGGAAGTGAAGCATGGGCCCATATTCCAGATGAAAAGCATAAAGCTTTAGAACCTAAGAGTGAGAAATGTACTTTTGTTGGATATTCTGAAGATGTAAAAGGTTATAGACTTATTCCATTTAAGTCCAAAAATGTTATCATTAGAAGAGATGTAAAATTTGATGAAAATAAATCGGCCTGCGAGCCTAGTCCGGCGGATGTGCCACCTCTTCCTATCTCTTCTATCTTTGAAAACATTTCTTCTTCTGATGATGAAAGCGAGGATGATAATCCTCCCCCACCTTCTCAGGATCCTCAACTTCCAAGATGGGTCCGTGCTACTCGGGATGCAGCAGGTGATCTTGCCGGTGATCCTACAGATCAGCGACGTACACGTTCTCAGTTTGAAAGAGCCTCTTCTTTACTGGCTCAAGCTCCAGTAAATCATGATCCTGACACTTTTGCAGAAGCTTCAGGCCATCCACATTGGGAAGCAGCTATGAATGAAGAATATCATTCATTGATGACAAATGATACATGGGATCTTGTTCCTCTACCAAAGGGACGCAAACTTGTTAGATGCAAATGGGTTTACAGAACCAAGTATGGACCAGATGGGAAAGTTGATAAACATAAGGCTCGTCTAGTTGCTAAGGGCTTTTCACAGGTTGAAGGCATTGACTACACTGAAACCTTCTCTCCAGTTGCCAAAATGAACTCTATCCGCCTTGTTCTTTCCCTTGCTGCCTCTTTAAAATGGGAAGTCCATCAAATGGATGTTAAATCTGCCTTCTTGCATGGGGACTTGCAGGAAGAAATCTATATGGAACAACCCATTGGCTTCATACAAACAGACTCCAGCCTCGTTTGTCGACTTAAGAAATCCCTTTATGGCCTCAAACAAGCTCCTCGGGCTTGGTATGCCAAAATGGATAGCTTTCTTTTAGAATCTGGCTTTTCTAGGTGTCATTCTGACAATACTGTCTACACCAAGAAAGTGGGCAACTCTCTTATCATCCTTGTTCTTTATGTTGATGATCTTATTCTTACTGGTAGTGATCCCAACCTTATAAACCATGTGAAGTCCAGCCTTAAAAAGAAATTTGAAATGACAGACTTAGGACACTTACACTATTTTCTCGGTCTTCAAGTCTTGCAATCCCAAGAAGGTATTTTCCTTTCCCAGTCCAAGTATGCTTGTGATATTCTTCGTCATTTTCACATGGAAGACTGTAAGCCAGCCCCTTCTCCCTTTCAGTCTGGAGTCAAACTTTCAGTCTCTTGTACTTCTCCTGAAGTTGATGCTACCTTATACCGTCAACTTGTCGGAAAACTCTTGTATTTAACCCATACTCGTCCTGATCTTTCCTTTGTTGTTGGCCTTGTTGCTCGTTTTATGCAAAACCCCCGTGAAAGTCATTGGAAAGCAGCTAAAAGAATACTTCGTTATGTTCGAGGTACAATACAGTTTGGGATTCATTACAGTGCCAAAGCAGCTCCTCTGTTAGTTGGTTTCACTGATTCTGATTGGGCTGGTGACCTTGATGATCGGAAGTCTACTGCCGGTTATGTCTTCACTCTTGGTTCAGGACCTATTACATGGGCTTGTAAGAAACAGGCTGCCATTTCTCTTTCGTCAGCAGAAGCAGAGTATCGTGGTGCCGTGGAAGCTAGTAAGGAAGCCTTGTGGCTTCGTCAGATCCTATCCGAATTTGGCTTTGAGCAGCAGCATCCAACCACACTTTGGTGTGATAATCAAAGTGCCATTCAGCTATGCAAAGATCCAGTCCAGCATCAGCGCAGCAAACACATTGAACTACACATGCACTTCATCAGAAAGCTCATTCATGACCATGTTCTTGAAGTGCAATATTGTCCAACGGATGATCAGGTTGCAGACATCTTCACAAAGGCTCTCACAGAGGCGAAGTTCACTAAACTTCGATATATGCTTGGAGTTCAGGAAGTTGTCACTAAGGGGGATAGGCTCTAGTGCCTCCTTCCTTCTCCTATTGTGTCATATTTGTAAATCCTTCAATCCTATCCCAAGTTGTTCTTAAGGGGGGATGTTAGGATATTCCGACACATAGGATATAGTTAAGTTCAACTTGGTCTAGCATAGAGTTAGGTTAGAGTTAGGTAAAGTGTGTTTCTTTACCGTTGTACATTTTGTAACTTACAATCTGACGGTCACGATATGTAGTGATCCGACGGTTCACTCTCACCTCGGTATTATTGACACTTGATCCGTGGCTTGACACCCGATTGGTCCATGAGTTCTATTTAAAGCGCATGGAGGGTCATTGTTCGGGTAATCCGTGCATGAGAGAAGCTTATGTAAATTTTCATTCTTTGATTAATAAATTGTCTGTACCCACGTTGGGACAGGCCGTGGACTGTTTCCCTCCTTGCACTCTGAGGGTTTTAACCACGTCAAAAATACTGGTGTATTGATTTGAGATCTGGTTGTGAGCGGTGTACTTTTGGTATTCTTTCTGAGGAACTTACCCTGTAAATTCCTACACGGTTAACATATGATCCTATTTACTATTTACCATATTCACTAACAGTCCCTACAAAGTTTCCCAGTGATATTCCTAAATTTGAAGGTAAATAAGGAGAAGACCCATTAAATCATGTTATGATTGATCATCTTTGGTTCGCGTTAAACTCATTAATCGATGATTCTATTAGATTAGTACTTTTTCAATGAACTTTAATTGGTTTGGTAGCGAAATGGTATGTAGAATTACTGTGAGCTTCCTTCGGTACATGCAACACCCTTGTTACTACTTTTTTAACACATTTTCAGTTACCCATTCAATACTATAATGGAAATGAAATTTTAACCTCTTTAAAATAATCAACATCTACCTATATCTCATATCACATTCATGAATGGAGACAAAGATGTCATTTGGTTAAATTTTATATCCCAGACCAGATTTTGGCCGAATGGTTCATAAAATATCTTTTCTCAATAATTACTGAAGATGTTTCCAAAGGGGGCGTTGTAACTGAGGAGAAAGTTATTGCTCGTGCCCAATACTTGGATCTTGTTTATACTCAGTCTGGCACTTTCTATGAGAAGATCCCAGATTTGCCTCATCCTAGTCAGACCAAGCTAGTCCTTACGAGATCACATGTCACTAATGGTATGATTGGTTTTGTGAGACAAAAATCTAAGAATAAAAACAAGAACTCTAAGAAAAATCAGATTTTGGCTTTATCTGATTCACCCGAAGAAGATCCTTCTCCTTAAATTAGTTCTGAAATAAACACCGTAGAATCATCTATTGGAAAAATAATCAATATGGATGTCAGAAAACAGGAAAAGGAAAAGCTAAACAAGGCACTTCTCCTAAGGAGAAATCAAACAATAAATAACCATCTGATGAAAAAATAAACCTCGTTATCCTTGTCTAATTTGTGACGAAGATCATTACACTAAGGAGTGCCTTCACCGTGCCGAAGTTTCTAAATTCATTAAAGGTTCACCCACCCCAGCTGTTTTGAAGGACTCATTCCCTCCTCAAGACAGTAAAGTGGTTTCTCATAACCAATCTTCCTCCTTGACATTGGCAGATATCATCACAATGTTTTCACAAGTTATGGTGGCAATGACATCTAAAGACTGTGGATCATAACGTCCTATTGAAGATGGAGATGATTCCAGTTCACCTGGTCAAACTTCCACATCTACTCCTCATACTTATGAACCATTACACATTGAAAAACCTAACCCTGATATTGTAATTCAACTACCCCCTAAGGGTTTTCTTCGAAACTCAGCCTTTAACACTCATGCTAGGGTTTCTTAGAATTACAACAATGTTGAAGATTTGGATATGTCACCTTTAACAATTTCGACTCTTGAATTGTTCCAGACTTGTCCAACACAAAGGAAATTACTTTTATCAACTATTGGAGCAATAGATCTATAGGACTCTAATTTAATTGTTTTCCATCTCAAAAATCATGTACCATGACTCCCACATCAATTGGCCTTTCAAATGCCATTCCATGTCAAAAGTAGACGAGTTTTCTGAATAGTAATTGACGAAGGATCATCTACATGTATTATGGGAATTTCTTGCTAGAAAGATTTAGGCTCTCCAACAATGAATCAGTGTTCCACGTCTTTGAAAGCCTTTGATGGAAGAGGTTTTCTCCCTTTTGGAATTTTAAATTTACCCTTAGAAATAGAAGGTAAAATAGTTGCAATGGAAGTTTATGTTGTTGACGCTTAGCTTAGCTATAAAATTTTACTTCGCTGAAGTTGGAATTATGCCATGTCGGTAGTGGTCTCATCATTTTTTCGAATGATAAAGTTTCCTCACAAATGAAATTTTTTGAAAGTAGACCAATTGTCATATGAAACTTCAGACCCTAATTCTACTTGTAGTATTCCCTTTGTTAGAAAATTGACTACTCCATATGAAGAAGTTGGTGTTCTTCTTCTTAGAGACTCATCTCTAATGGGAACTTTCGCATTCCCTCAACCAAATCCTCCTCATAATGCTGTCGAGGATAATATGATTACATCAAGTACTTATGAACATTTGGATTCTTGGAAAGGGCCTTTAGAGTCAGAATTAACCTTATATAGTAGTGAGATGCCTCTTTTGATTGGCTTATCAAGAAATCCCATCATTTTCCAACCCATTAACATCTAAAAATGATCAAATGAATACGAGCATAGATGAATATTCTCATTTATCACATTTGGAACCAATTTCAATGCCTCAACCTTTTGATAAATAATTTTTAACTGATGAAGGTATTAGAGGAGTAATGACGTTGGATGAAATTCCATGGGACGATCATGATCATTGCTCATATTTCTTACTTTGTCTTGAAAACATTAAGCATAATTTCTTGTTTATTTTTGTCATGAGAGATTATTGTTGATCCTCAATGTCCCATAGCTATCCTTTATTCTAATTCTGAGAAGAATTTAGGTAACATATCAGCAATGTTACCAATAGACATCTCGGTGAAAATAGGAATTACTAAAAGTATTCGTATATGAGCATCTTGTTCTTTAGAAGAGATTCAAACATATAAAGTCCTATTTCAGGAATTCCGTGACACTGTTTCCTGGTCTTATGAAGAAATGCTAAGGATCGACTCTAGTATTGTAATACATGAAATCAAGGCTTACCCGAATAGTAAGCATGTCAAGAAAAGACTCTATCTGGTGCATCCACAAAAAATTGTCACTATAAAAACTAAGGTTCAGAAGCTCTTAAAGGCAGGATTCATTTACCCCATTCCTTTAACTTATTGGGTAACAAATATTGTACATGTTAATAAAAACAAAGGAACTATTCGATTATATGTCAATTAGAGGGACATTAATGAAGCTTGTCCCAAAGACAACTATCCAACCGTGTATATCAATCAAACTGTTGATGATTGTGCTGGAAATGAGATTTTCTATTTCATGGATGGTTTTTCTAGTCACAATCAAATAAACATACTCCTTGTTGATCAACATAAAAATACATTTATTTGTCCATGGGGAACATTTTCCTATCGCAAACTCCCATTTGGTTTGAAAAATGCTAGCACAACTTTTTAAAGAGCAATGTCTTATAGTTTTCATGATAACAAACATATTCTTCAACCCTATTTAGATGACCTACTGAATCATTCAATGAAAATTAAGGATGACCCATTGCATTTGAAAGAAATTTTCATTAGATGCAGGCATTACAATATTCATTTGAATTCCCACAACTGTGTCTTTTGAGTAAAATTTTGTTCAATTCTAGGATTTATAGTCTCGAAAGAAGGAATTCATGTTGATACTGTTAAGGTAGAGACAACTAATAATTTTCCTACTCCTTCTAGCCTTTTCCAACTCCATATTTTTCACGGGAAAGAAATTTTTTTTGCATAGATTCATCCATAACTCTCTGAAGTGACCCAGGGTTTTACCTGACTATTGAAAAAGGGAAGTCCATTTATTTGGGATGAGCTTGCACAAAATTATTTTGATCCATTAAAACACACATTGACTAACACACCATTGTTGCATCCACCTGATTATCATCGGGATTACTTTCTATACCTAGCTATATTTAATGCCACCATTGGCATAGTGTTAGTTCATGAGATGACTCTAGTAGTGAACATGTGATTTATTATTTGAGTAGGAATCTCACTAAAATTGATATCAAATATGCACATGTGGAGAAGCTAGCTTTGGCAGTTGTTCAAGATTTTGGTTACTATATCCTTTTGCGAAAAACAACTGTCATTTCAGATTGCAACCCTATGATGTATATTCAACCAAGCAACTATTAGGGTGGAAATATTCCAAATGGATAGTCATTTTACAAAAAAAATATTTGGAGTTTGAAAGATCTAGATAAAATAAATCTTTGGTTTTACTGAATTGTTATGTGACTTTCCTCATACTGATATAGAACCTATGGTAGAAGATTCTCTTGATGATGAGTCTCTCTTTTTTATCAGTATGTCTGATCCATGGTATGGAGATATCATTATATATCTTCAAAGCTATACTTTTAGGTCCGAGTTATCTCAAACTCATCATCATCAAATCTGGTACCAATCCTGGCAATACAATATTGTTGGTGACACTCTTTATTGTTGTGGTGCTGATTCTATCTTTTGGCATTGTTTAACTAACAAACAGGGTGAAAAAACATTAAATGACTGCCATTCTAGAGCATGTGGCAGTCATATGTTTGAGTATGCCACTACCTAAAAGATATTTCACTTCGGTTATTTTTGGCCTTCCATGTTTAAATATTGCATAATTATAGTCAGAAAAATGCCATACTTTCTAGGTCTACGATCGTAAGATGCTAACTCGTCCAGCTCCTCTTCACCCTATTATAGTTGTCAGTCCTTTTGAAACACAGGCATATATTTCATCACCTATAAACCTAACTTGGACTAGGGGCATGTGTATATTATCCTTGTAGTGACTACTTTATGAAATGGGCCAAAGAAATGCCTACATATAAATAAGATGACGAAACTGCAACAATTTTCATTTTCAATCATGTGATTGCTCGGTTCAGTGTCCCACAAGATATTGCTATGGACCATGGTACCATTTTCGTAATTTTATGATGAATAAACTATCAACATATTTCAGCCTATGCAATGATAGCTCTACTCCTTATTATCTACAAGAAAATGGTCAAGTCGAAGTTGTCAATAAAGTTTTAACAAACATTATTAAATAAATAGTTGATATTCATAAAGGAAAATGGCATACCATGCTTTTTCCAGCATTGTGGCCATACTGTACTACCGCAAAAAAATCTATGGGCTTTACTCCTTTCCAATTTGTTTATGGCTTGGAGGTAATATTTTTGATTGAATGTGAAATTCCATTTTCGAAACTAGCCATCAAATTGTTACCAGCTACCTCTACTAAGGAAGAACATTTTTGGCACAACACGTTTAGATGAAACTCATCGTGACGCTACATTGGATAGACAGACACATAAAAAACAAGTTAAGTCTTAATTTGATCAAAAGGTGAATCCTTGTTCATATGAAAAAGGTGACCTAGTCTTATTTTATGATCAAGCTCATGACAAGTTAGGTGTAGGAAAATTTTATCCCATGTGGCATGGCCCTTACATTATAAAATGTGTATTAGCTAAAGTAGCCTATGAGTTGGTGGATTATCATGGTATTCCTTTAGGAAAGCCCATAAATGGCCTCGAACTAAAGAAATATTATGAATAAAATATTTCGTGGATATTGGTACATTATTTATAGTTTTTAGGTGTGTGAGATAGTTAATATTTTACAATTTCCTACTACTTCTCCTACTTATCTTGTTTTGCACATGATTTTTACATGTTGACATTCCCTCAAACTTAGATTGCCTTTGTTGATGGTGCTAGTCATAGTACTCAGAATTTTCCTTCCGCAACTTGGGCTATTTACTCAGCTAGTGATGAGTCAGTCTATATTCATGGAATATACCTCAGTCAAACGACGAATAATATAGTAGAATATAGTAAGGTTATTGAACTATTATCTGATGCCATCTCATTTGGTATTTGAATTTTGATTGTTAGGTTAGATTCACAACTCGTAGTATTGCATTTAAATATTGTCTATGCAGTAAGAATTTCATCAATATTAAGAATGTTTATAAGGGTCCATCTTTTGGAAAGGAAGTTTGGTTACATTGAATATCAAAAAATTCGAAGAAATTTAAACAAATTAACTAATGTAGTAGCTAATCAAGTGTTAAACAGACATTTGCGACATTTATAAGTAAAAGCAATATTCATCCACATATTGATCAAAGATAAGCTAGAATCAGAGTAGTAGTCTTCATTAATATAAAATTTGTATAAAAGTATGTCATATGAAAATCTATCATCTGAGGACAAAAGGCCATGTGGCCTTTATTATCCAAATATGCTGATACAAAAATCAAAATGTGGCCAAAAAAATTAAAACAGCTAAGCATGATGATGCTCATGATAACAAACTATGGCATAGGCAACCCGACGTAGCAATCGCCTAAGTGGTCATGGAACTCCAACCACGTGTCATTGGTACTGAAGAGATATATCATTTGTCCCGGTCTCTGGGATGTCCAAAGTCAACCTCAGTAGGTTGTGTTCTAGTTTTGTTAATTCCTCCATTGCATCTCGGTTAGCTTCCACAAATGCTATTGGTTGCTTACCTCACCTATCAATGTGTCTCAACCTTGCTAGTCATTTTAGGCCCACATCTACATATGCATTTCAAATAATTAGCCTTTGAACACAAAAAACACATAAAAAATTAAAAAAATGAAAAAAATATATCAAAATGAGAAATTCTTACCTAGGTCACCCCACTACTCCCCTACTGGAAGTGGGATATCAGGATCATGTCTATAATCCATCCCTACATATGGGAATTCCTTAGTCACAATCATTTGTTGACCCAACCAGTACAAATCCTCAGGGGTATATCTTACCATTGGTCCATCACCTCCATGACATGCCATAAGCGACACCCATCTCAACATACGTGGACCTCGGAGACCTCCCTCATTTGCTAAAATCTATTGTGACCAAAGGAGTGGAATCCTCTCTAGGGAAAAGAAAACCAAAATGGCACCATAAGCGAAGTTCTTTAATTCACCATTTTTACATTTGGTTAGATGTCATTTCATATTCATAACCACTGCCACGCACTAGTTAAATATCTTGGATTCCCAACATTCCACAACAGTTTTCATCTCCACCTATGTATACAACTGAAGAGCTGCATTGCCACACAACTTGCTGAAAATAAAAGTTGTGGCCCTCAAGGGAAGAATCCTAATGGTTTGAATTTAAATCCTATCATCCTTGAGTTCTGTAGTCCCACAAAAACATCATAGGTACCCATAAGTCGTGTCTCCTCTTGTTCTCTATCCAAATAAAGAAATATTGGATCCTCTATGAGAAAGCCTAGTCAAGAAGTAGATGTCATCGACATCGATGATAACATGATGATCTCCAATCACAAAGCATTGTTCCTGGACATTCGATGTCCTTACCAACCATGTCATCAGATCTACCTAAGATTTCATCCGAGGAATGAGCCAATATTTCAAAAGGCCACAGGTTCTCAAAGCTTACAAGGTAGCTAGATCTGTTAAAGTTGCTAAATCATTGGCTTCATGTTCTCTTTCCGTCCATTCCATTTTTGAATAAGCAATATACCTAAAATAGCATTTAAAAGGATTTATAATATGTATTTGGGATAATCTCACATGTTTTGGGATTCATTTTCTTTGATTTTAAAACTCTCAATGCTTGCGCTGCCAATATTTTACAAATGGGGCGTAGTTGTGCAGATTTATGGGAATATTTCCATGTAGGCCATGCTTTTCTGCATGTAAAAAATTATCGGCCTGCGTGAACCCAATGGAGATGGTTTGGGCAGGGTCGAGGGTGGATTTTTTGACAAAATCTCTCCCAAAAAAATAAATTGCAAGCCTAAAATGAAAATCTCAATAGATGAAGAGATAGATCATGAGGAGATATCTTACCTGGAAGAATCGGTTCATGATTTCATCCACCGGTTGGCTCAGAATCAGTCCCAGAAGTTCACTGGTAAAAATGTTTTTTCTTTGCTCTCAAACGATAAAAATGCAAATGGTAAAAAATGAATTACTTTTTCAACTTTTATAAATTTTTGAGTCATAAAATATTATTTTCTTATGATTGAGACCTTTAAAAGTGAAAATTTTATGTTTTTACCATAATACTGAGCAACTATGATTATTTATTGAGTTTGAATGTGCAGAATAAGTTATAGCATAAAAAAAAAATCATTTTGACTATCAATAGATTTTTATCACTTTTCACACTCTTAAAAATTATGAAACATGAAACCCTAGAGTCCTCTTTTGGGCCCTTTTCAGACTCTTGAAATATGAAAATATTTCCAAGTACTTGATTGTTCGAAATCGTAAAAGTAAAATAAC
Organism: Pinus tabuliformis; assembly: GCA_031772625.1. NCBI lineage: Eukaryota > Viridiplantae > Streptophyta > Pinopsida > Pinales > Pinaceae > Pinus > Pinus tabuliformis. The sequence continues at coordinate 662,467,019 of CM062814.1, read as the reverse complement.
AACCATCCACTTAGTATAAGTTTACCCCTTTTAAGGAGTGACCTAGGACTATTTACGAAAAAGCTATGCATTGGTAAAACATGGTCAATAGAGTTCTCTCTTATATTATTTTATCCTTTTTCAAACCTAAGAGACTAAATGTACAAAAAATAACATGACGAAGTTTACTTATGTTTTTATTCTAACTCTCTAAAAGTGAAAAATGTTGAGCTTTACATCCTACGTGCTTGTTAAAATTTTATAGTAAAAGAAATGAATGAGTTTCTTTTTTGTGTCTTTTTCAAACTCTTAAAATAAAATGACATTGAGATACCCCTTTACTTGACTCATAAAAATTAAATAGTATAGGAGTCGTTAAGCATAAGGTGACTGAACCATTCCTTTTTAGGGTTCGTTAAAAATACTTTGATGGACTGATCCGAAGGATGAGCTTACAGGACAAGCATATGTTATCCCCCTCAAGCTTGTATAAAATAAAGAGGTACTTGCCAGCAATGGTGGGAGAAAATTGTGAAAAGGTGTTTATTTTACATTTATCATAAAGGAAATATGTCGCTCTTGAACATGACACTACATTAGACCAATGTCTGGGTTTGGAAATCCATTTGTCTTATAGTTAATCGGACCCCATTGAAGTTCTTTAGCTAGTTTTGAGTATTATCATTGAGTCAAATGCTTCCAAGTCAATTGTCATGTCATTATTTGTTCAAGAGAATTTCAACCTTAGTTCATGTTCTTTTGCAACTTTTAGCCTTCAATTGTGTCAGTCATCCATTATTCAGTCCTTGCAAACTATTTTTTAAAACTTGACACTATGTTTCGTGGCGTAGACTTTTCTATGACAATTTGCTTCCTATCTACTTGAGCTCATTATCTAGGAAGTTGATCTAGAAGCCTTTAGTACATTGAAGCCTACATTTCTTAATCATAGGTTTCTCACCTTCGATGATAGTTTCTCATCATTGGCCTTCAATCGAATCATTATAGGAGTGTTCGACTTTAGATCAACTACCATAGATTGTACTAGATGTACTGGAAGTACTGGAAGTACCTTGAGAGCCATTTTCATTACTGGCGGTTTCTCTCATACTTGTTAATGGTTCATATGATTAACTAGTAATCAAGTGGTTTCTCCCATGTTCGAATTTGAGACATTCACTCGCATGACTATATTTGTCTTGTTGATCGAGAAGATGAAGATCAAGACCCTGGATGTAGTTTCATCAATCTAGGTTGTGAGGAGTTTTATATTCATGATTATGTAGACAAAATCGTTAATGGATGGTTGTGTTAAGATTGTGTCTATTATCGATATGATCCTGGATTTTTTATATACTTATTCATTGAGTTAACTTTACTCTCAGTATGAAAATTCCTACCTCAGTGATGATTATATATATACATTTTCATTGTAATCTTCGAATGTTTCTTGCAGGTTTCTAACCATTTCCTACAATCCGATTGTTAGCATGATAACACGCTTCAATCTTTTAAAACTTGTTATATAGACTTTGCACTTTAGGGGGCAATCTGTTAGACATCATTTTGTCTCCATGATACTTAATTGATATAAATGGATTTTGTAATAGCCCTTGTGAAATGTTCATGTAATAAAAGTTAATAAAGGAAAAAAACAAGACTATGGGTAAGAGACATGTATTACAAGCTAAATGTTGGGCAAATATATCTTAGTGGGACATAATGGATGTGTGTTTTGGCTAAGGAAATTGGCAAAGGAAAAGGAAAAGGAATTAAAAGGCAAAAAGGCATTTTTGGCACATTTATTTTTGAAAATAAAGGAAATTATGAGAAAAGTAAGGTGAAAAGTCACAAGTTGCATGTGAGGAGGAAATTGAAGGAAAATAATGGACAATGAGAAAATAGAGGCCTCACTCATAAAAAGCCTTATGAGGATTAGTTGGAAGGTCTTGATAGTGTAAGCTTAGTTAGTGTTAAGTCTTGGTCAGGGAAAGTTTATCGTTCTCTCATTATTATTTCTCTCTCTCATACTTGGTCACTTAGAGTTCTCTTGGAGCACTCTAGCTCTAGATCCAAGAAGGAAAATCAAGCAAAGCGAAAGGAAGGAAAGCAAGGATCAAGGAAGGAATATTAGGATCAAGGAGCTTTAGTAGGAATACTTGCAGGTAACCTTTTACATATGTGATTTCACAGTTGGTTTGGACATGCACGACTTTGCATGTTGGTGTATGGTTCTCTTACTTTTGGTGGCATGGTATTTCCGGGTTATGAGAGTGGATTTCATCCTAGCCTATTATTATTCCCATTATCGCGGTATGTTGCAATGTTTATTTTAGTTTTAAAACTTTGGAATTGCCAAATGGATTTCGAAATCCATGGCAGAGGTGGTCTCAACATTCATTGCCAAAGGCATAGGAATCCCTTTACCGTTTTTGGTGGGATACATGGTAAAGCCTAATGGAGTAGTCTCAGTTTAGGGCATAGTGATCAGGGTTTGGATTGCGTTAAAGCCTAACAGACAAGGAGATAAAAAATTCCTCAAGGATAGTGATGGAATCCGGATGGCCTTCCAAGCTCTGTTGCGTTGTGATTGGAGCATAGATTTTTGTGTGATAATGGTTTGGTAGGGTGGAGGTGGTTTAACCTATGGATTCCCTTTCCTATTCTTGGATTGGTTGTTCTATGATATCCCACATTAATGCTTATAATATGGCACGAGGGTGACTAGATGAAAGAGAGATTTGGTTCAGCCATGTCTATGGTTGGGAGGAGAAGTCCCAAACCTGGTCAGATTTTCCTATGATTAATAAATCTAAGTTCTCTCACTTTTGCACTGATTTATATGTGGATATAATTTTTATCATATCTCTCATATTTATATGGTGTTATGTTAGTTATAAGTCTAATTGGATGACTCGTCCATTTCTTGGTTATTTCATGTACTTACTTGTAACTGTTAAATGGATGGATTCAAGATCTAATTGATGATGTAGTAGTTCAATTGAGAATGAGGTGATCCTTCTGTTTATGTTTCATAAGTTCTTGTAGTCATTTACACTTTGTCTTGTATCCTAGACTTGTAGGTTGCATTGATGCCAAGTGCTTGACAGAATGTCAGTCCAGGTTAGGGATGCTCAGGATTAGTCCTGAGGGTGATTTTTTATTGATCAACATTGTTATTATGTTTTTAATGAATTTGAAGAAGTTACAACAAGTTCTAGGTAGAGGCAAGGATTTTGGGCTAGAAAAGTGGCTTAATTCCTGGGGTCGCTGGCACAAAACTAGTAGTTTTGGTCCACAATCGCTGCTAGTCAGGTGTGTGAGAGTGACTTCCGGTTTCTGGTCACTCCCTTTCCCATACCATGAGAGTGACTATGGACTAAGAGCTACAAAATAGCAATGGGACTCACTGTATGTGATGTTCCATCGATTCCACTTCCTTAAGGTGACATAGGACAACGTATTTGAATGAAGTAGCATCTCTCCTCATGTTTACCCTAGTTGGCATGGTTACTTTGCATAGACCTGGGAGGGGGTATTACAGATTGGTATCAGAGCATTGTTACCCTCTCCTTGGGTGAATGTGTTGGTCACGCGTGCATGTCAGTTGCATGTGTGTCTCTTACACTTTCGTTCCATGTGCTTGTTGTACTACATTATATTGATCATTGTTGTAGTAAGGTTATCATGAGGAACTTGATGTTGATTATAAGGAATGCATTGTGAGGAGTATATGACTGGTTACATGAGTATATGGATATTGATTACATCCCTTTATGTTGGGTTTCATTCTTGGTTATTTGATTACATGCATCAGTCTTATCGTTTGATTACAAGAATTGATTGCTTATGCTCAACTGCATTCAGTTATGAGTATGTGTAGTTGATTAAGCATTGCTTATGCAGGTTGATAGTTGCATGAGGCAATGTGTACAATGGAGTAATGGTTATGCTCATGCATATATGGTCTTGGTTATAGTTATGAATGAATAGTAGGTCAAACATGCCTTGTGAAGTCATGATATGAAATTTAGGTCATGAGGGTGATTTTGGTATGTTATAATGCTAATGTGTTGGCTGAGATAGAGCAAGAGATGTAGAGCATCATAATGTGGTTGCAGCATTGGACTTTGGGGTAAGAGCATCTCATCATAGAGGTATTTTATGTTTGGCATGAAGTTATGTTAGTCGATGACTGTGATATGCATTAGGTTTATATACATTAGGGTTATGTACATTTCTTTTGATGTTATGGTTACATTCATGATAAACTTTAGTTGACTAGTGTAGTTATATTCACATGTGTTAGATTGTCAAGAATGACAGTAAGTTGTAGTTGTATACATTACTATTTTTGTTTTATATTAGATAACCTGATGATTATGTTATATGTTGTTGATGAGTATGTTATAGGCTAACTTGTTGTTGTTATATGACAGTTAGCTTGATGATTAGGTTATATGTTGTTGATGAGAATAATAGTGAGCTTGATAATTAGGGTTATAGGATTTAAACCTCGTTGTTATATGTATCATGCTAAATTGGATTGGACTATTCAGATGGTTAGGGTTATGACATTCAGGTATGAGCCGACATATTTGTGATATGGTTTTGTGCTAATCTAGATTGACTTTGCATATGTGTGAATGCTAATTATGTATGAGTTATGATGTAAACACGCTAGGTAGTGACTATTCTAGATATCATGATCTTATTTATGTTTGAGTTGATATGTTGTGAAGTTATATCATGCTAACTATATTGATTGTATAGACACGATAGCCTCCCCTAAGACATAGTAAGCTACAAGTTTTCTTATGTTGTATACTTGGTGCTTGATTGTTTGATTATGTTGTCTAGTTGATTTATTTAACATAGTATGTTGCAAGTTGTTTGAATGTTTGATGACTTGCATAATATGAGCATGTGTTAAAATGATCTTATTTTAAGATGACTGTGCTAATACATATGAGTTGAGATAACTTACATGTACTTCAGTATGATAGGTGATAGTTGTAGCATCATGTATTATGACTGATGACTATGAATTGACTATGGATTATGACATGATTGTTAGTCTTTGTAAAGGTTGATTTCAAATTAATGGATATGATTGTCTTGATATGTGGAACATGTGGTTGACATGTGTGATTAGTTGTAGGAAACATGCTTGGTATTAACGTGATAAGCTAATAGTTGATGTGTTTATATAACTAACAGTTGGGTGATGGGACAATGCATAGTAAGCCTCGATTGCAGCAATGAAAAAGGTAAAAGAAAGGAATTGGGAAAGAATTCCTTTCACTGTGTTTGGGAACCCTAACTCCAAATGAATTAGTTCTTTGCATACAGGAAGTCTTGTTAACCTTGATTTTGTTGACATTATGTGGATATGTGCTAGAATCGTGAACATGTACTTGACCAGTATATTAGCTAGTCTCTAGTTATAGGTGGATTTGTCAAGGAATTGGAGTTTCATGAGAGATGGCATGAATGTGTTCAGCTGAAAGGTAACTAATGTATTTGTATGTTTATTTATGCACTAAAATTATGTGTTTATGGAAGTATAATGTAGGGAGTTGCATAGCAAGAGAGATTGTCATGAATCTTGAATAAGGCCCAGGTTGAGATTTCCTTTGGAAGCACTAGGAACCTTGGGGATTGAGTGATGGTGTCTCATGTTAGTCTTGTGCTTTTTGTCTTTTGCGATTGTTGCTTGATTTGCGATTTTGCATGTGTCTAGTGCATAGATATGCCACTTTGTTGCGGTGCCATATTGTTGTTATGGGGTTTCATGATCTTCTTCTTCTTTGTTTCCTGGGTTGCCTTTTATGATTTGAGTCTTAGGCATTGGTTGGGAAAGAGGAAAGTTAGTGGAGCTTTGGGAGAGTCGTGAGGTACCCAATAGGTAAGGTAAGACTCAAATGAAGCTATGTACATGAGTAAGCACAATGGAATGGAACACTATGACAGTCGGTTGGACTGGTTGGTCCATATTGGTAAGTGGATGGTGGCAGTACAAACATGTGAGAGGTAACTAGAAAAGGTAAATTAAATGGATCTAAGGTGTCAAATGCCTTGGCTATGTTGGGAATGATTGTTCTAAATGTTGTACATGTTGTACATGGATAAAGAAAGTTCTCTTAAACTAGACATTATGTTACATGGTAGTTATGTCATGATCATGATTATTCTAATGTTTATATATATGTATGCATGTATGTATGTATGTCATTGTCTGATGAAATAATGATTATTTTATGCTAATGATTATATACATATGTATGCATGTATGTATCTATGTCAATGTCTGACAAATCATCAAAAATCATTCTTGTGGTGAAATGATTGCCTATGCAGGTGAATGGCATGAAGAGATTCATGGTTCATGAGGAATCAAGTGAGAAGAGTAGTCACGACAAATATACGAGGTCAATATCATGTGGATATGAATTGATATAGTATACTTGTATTATGCATATGTTTATGACAGGTAATGTGGAAGGATACATTAGCGAAATGAAAGTAGTTTAGTCTGTGACATGCTGGCACAAGCATAGATAAGACACTAAGAGAAAGGTTTCTTGGTAGAGACAGTGTGCTTTTGGATGTGAAGTACTATTTTTGTATATGTTGTACATGTTGCATATATGATTTTGTGCACATGAGGTTTTGTGTATACATAGTGTGTCTACATGTTGTTTATGTACATGATGGTATAGATAGTGTTGTGTGAATATTGCACATGCAGTGTTGGGAATAGATGGTGCTATGTACATGATGGATATGTAGTGTTGTGTGAATATAGTACTGTGCACATGTTGGATATGCAATTTTGTGTACAAATGATGCTATGTACATGTTGGATATGTAGTTTTATGTACATATGGTGTTATATGGATGTTGTACATATGGTTTTGTGTGCATGATTGTACAAGTAGTGTTGTGAGCATGTGGTGCCATGTACATGTTGTACATGTGGTGTTGTGTGCATGTGGTGTTGTATACATGTCGTGCATGTGATGCTATGTACATGTTTTATTATGCACATGTTGTGTACATTGGTATTGTGTACACGATGTACAATGGTGCAGTGTACATGTGGCATTGTGTACATGTTGTGTAGGTGGTGTCATGTACATATGATGTTGTGCACACATTGTGCAGGTGGTTGCAGTGTACAGATGGTAGTGTGTACATGTGGTACATATGGTATTGGTGTAGATGCATGTATTGCATGGTGTTGTATGATATGTGTAGTTGTATGTGCGTGATGGACACTATGTGTATGTACACATGGTTGATGAGAAGGGACTAGGTGTTTTTCTGGTATGCCAACCGATCCAGAGTGTGTATCGAATCAAAACAAAGGAGGAATCTAAGGATTGATGAAAGGAGATGTATCAACATTTTATTTTAGTTTTATTATGCATGTGATTTATGACTATGGTATATGATTATTATATGTGATCTATGATTTTGGATTATGATGGTTACATGTGATTTATAGCGTTGATTCATGATGGTTTTGTTTTGAGATAACCTTATGTGATATGTTTATACATGATGATTTTGTCAAAGATGCTAGTTTGACTTGTTGTGACAAGAAGTAAACATGATTGCAAGTATACCTTATTGATGAGCTACCAATGACATATGATTTGAGGTTATTTAAATTTATTTGAATCTAATGGAAATTATGTTCTTGGAATAGGAATGCATGAACATGCCTAGTTGGGTGGTTGAAATCGACTGTAAGAATTAGCAGCAATAGAAAAAGGATTGGAACATTCAACAATATGTTGGTAAAACACTTCACGAATAGGGTCATTGTGGGACACTAGTACCCAGTAGTGTCCATCGATTTACAAGAATGTGCTATGATGTATATGATGGTTTTGAGGTAGGTATATGCCTTGGTTTTTTATCCTCTGATGTGAGGAAGCCTTGCCAAGGGATGCATCGCCCGACATAGGGGAATCTAAGCAACTTGGAAGGTGAGTGACTGCAAAGAATCTAGTGATCGTATTTCCCGAGGGACAGCGTAGTAGAGAGGGGAACGTTTGGTCATTAGCATTGTCAGATGGAATAATATGCACATTGGTAGTGCGCCCTAGGATAATGAGCCAGAAACTGTTCACTGAGATGACAAGTGGCGCAGGATTGTAGCACTGGATACTGGATGCAACTTTGACTGTGACAGTGGATTCTAGACTTCCTGGGAAGGTGGTGAATGCTGGTATTACTTTGATGGTGGAGGTGTGATTGATCAGTTCCCTTGTTGATTGGTACATACATCATATCCTTTTATTTTTGGTCTAGAAAATGTGCATATGTGGTTATTGTCAAGACCGTAATGAGTCGTGTTATAAAGCTCTAGTATGCGGTATGATTGTTATCTGATCACGTTGTGTACATGTGGTACATATGGTACTGGTGTAGATGCATGTATTACGTGGTGTTGTATGATATGTGTAGTTGTATGTGCGTGATGAACACTATGTGTATGTACACATGGTTGATGAGAAGGCACTGGTTGTTTGTCTGGTATGCCAACCAATCCAGAGTGCGTATGGAATCAAAACAAAGGAAGAATATAAGGATTGATTAAAGGAGATGTGTCAACATTTTGTTTCAGTTTTATTATGCATGTGATTTATGACTATGATATATGATGATTATATGTGATCTATGATTTTGGTTTATGATGGTTACATGTCATTTATAATGTTGATCTATGATTGTTTTGTTTTGAGATAATCTTATGTGATATGTTTATACATGATGATTTGGTCAAAGATGCTAGTTTGACTTGTTGTGACAAGAAGTAAACATGATTGCAAGTATACCTTATTGACGAGCCACTAATGACGTATGAATTGAGGTTATTTAAATTTATTTGAATCGAATGGAAATTATGTCCTTGGAACAGGAATGCATGAACATGCCCAGTTGGGTGGTTGAAATCGACTGCAAGAATTAGCAGCAATAGAAAAAGGATTGGAACATTCAACAATATGTTGGTAAAACACTTCATGAACAGGGTCATTGTGGGACCCTAGTACTCAATAGTGTCCATCGATTTCCAAGAACGTCCTATGACCGATATGATGGTTTTCAGGTAGGTATATGCCTTGGTTTTTAATCCTGTGATGTGAGGAAGCCTTGCCAAGGGATGGATTTCCCGACGTAGGGGAATCTGAGCAACTTGGAAGGTGAGTGACTGCAAATAATTTGGTGACCGTAATTCCTGAGGGACTGCGTAGCAGAGAAGGGAAGGTTTGGTCATTAGTATTGTCAGATGGAATAATATGCACATTGGGAGTGCACCCTGGGAAAATGAGTCAATAACTGTTCACTAAGATCAGAAGTGGTGCAAGATTGTAGCACTAGATATTGGATGCAACTTTGACTGTGATAGTGGATTTTGGACTTCCTGGGAAGGTGGTGAATGATGGCATTACTTTGAGGGTGGAAATCTGATCCCTCAGTTCCCTTATTGATTGGTACAGACATCATATCCTTTTGTTTGTGGTTTAGAAAATGTGCATATGTGGTTATTGTAAATACCGTAATGAGTTGTGTTATAAATCTCCAGTATGTAGTATGATTGTTATCTAGTCACGTTGTCATGATTTTTTACATTTGAGCTTGTCATTCATGGTAAATACTGCAACGAACTAAGTTATAAATCTCCATGGGTAGTATGTCTTCTTTTCAACGGTTTTGTTGAGGTTATGGTATGGTTTAACACCAAGGATGGTGTTCCCCAATGGGGAGTGTTCTGTGATAGCCCTCATGAAAAGTTCATGTAATAAAAGTTAATAATGGAAAAATATAAGACCACAGGTAAGGGACACATATTCCAAGTTCAATGTTAGGAAAATATATCCTAGTGGGAATCACTCAATGTGTGTTTTGGCTAAATAAATTGGAAAAGGAAAATGAAAAGGCATTAAAAGGAAAAAAGGAATTTTGCGCACATTTATTTATGAAAATAAAGGAAATTAGGAGAAAAGTAAGGTGAAAGGTCACAAGTTGCATGTGAGGAGAAAATTTAAGGAAAATAATGGAAAATGAATAAAATGGAGCCCTCATTCATAAAATCTCTTCTGAGGATCAGTTGGTAGGTCCCGACAGTGTAAGCTTAGTTAGTGTTAAGGCTTGGTCAAGGAAATTTTGGAGCTGTCTCATTATTCTCAATCTCTCTCTCTCTCTCTCACTCTTAGTCACTTAGATTTCTCTTGGAGCACTCTAGATTTGGATCAAGGAAGGAAAAGAAAGAAAAGGGAAAGGAAGGAAAGTAAGGATCAAGGAAGGAAGAGCATGATGAAGCAACTTCAGTAGGAATACTTGCAAGTAATCTTTTGCGTGTGTGATTTCCTAGTGGGTTTGAACATGCATGGCTTTGCATGTTGGTGTATGGTTCTCTTGTTGTCGATGAAATAGTCTTTCCTGATTATGACAATGAATTTAAGCCTAGCCTAGCCTTTTTCCAGATGTTATTGTATGTTGGGATGTTTATTTTGGTTTTGGAACTTTGGAATTGCTTGATGGATTTTAGAATCTGAGGTGTAGCGGGTCTCAAGCTTCATTCGCAAAGACCTAGGAATCCCTTGATCAGTTTTGTATGCATACATGGTAAAACTTGAGGGAGCAGTCTCATTTTAGGGCCTAGCAATCCAGGTTTGGATTGCGGTAAAGACTGAGCGACAAGGAGATAGAAAATTCATCAAGCATAGTGATGGATTTCGGATGGCATTCCATGTTTTGTTTAGTTTTTATCCGAGCACCGATTTTGGTGTGATCACAATTTGGTGAGGGTGGAGGTGGTTTAACCTCTAGATTCTGTTGGTTGTTCTTGGATTGGTTTTTCTATGAGATTCCACATTCATACTTGGAATATGGCATGAGGGTGACTGGATAAAAGAGAGATTTGGTTCAGCCATGTCTATGGTTGGGTGGTACGTGGAAGTCCCAAACCTGTTCGAGTTTCTCTATGATTAATAAAGCTATGTTCGCTCACTTTTACTCTTATTTATATGTGGATTTAATGGTTTTGATATCTGTGATATTTATATGGTTTTATGCTGGTTCTAAGCATGACTAAATGACTCATTCATGTCATGGTTATTTCATGTATTTACTTGTAATTGTTAAATGGATGGATGCAAGACCTAATTGATGATGTAGCAGTTCAATGGAGAAAGAGGTGATCCTTGTGGTTATGTTTCATAATTTCTTTCAGTCAGTTATGCTCTGTCTTGTATCCTAGACCTGTAGTTTGCATTGATGCCAAGTGTTTGACAGAATGTCAGTCTCGATTGAGGATGCCCAGGCCTAGTCTTGAGGGTGATTTTTTATTTATGAACATTTTTATTATGTTTTTAATGAATTTTAGAAGTTACAAGAAGTTTGGGGCAGAGGCCAAGATTAGGGTCTAGAAAAGTGGCTTAAATCCTGGGGTCACTGGTACAAAACTAGCAATTTTGGTCCACAGTCACTGGTAGGCGTGCCTGTGAGAGTGACTTTGGGTTTCTCGTTACTCCCTTCCCATAGCATGAGAGTGACTATGACCTAAGAGCTATATAATAGAAGTGGAACCTAGGGACAAGCTATCCAAGTGGCTCACTTGTCTCCCGAGGGTTGTGTTAATGATGTTGGATGACTGTATGTGATGTTCTCTTGATTCCACTTCCTTAATGTGACATAGGAGCTTGAATATGATTATAGTAGCAACTGTCCTCATGTTTACCTTGGTTCGCATGGTTCCTTTCTGTAGACCTGGGAGGGTGTGTTACGAATTTATCGCCATTCATGAACATGTTTCATTGAACTCCCTTAGAGGTCAAACAACCATAAATACCTTGAAGAAGATGAGAAATTTAGGAAAAATGGCTTGTATACATTGTTAAGTAGGTCCTGCACTCTTTTACCTAGAAGTTTCAGTACATTGGCTAAACTTATCACTGAGTTCATCATAGAACTATGCTTTGTCTACCACTATGGACCACGCAGGTGAATCAAAGAAAGTAAAAATGTAAAAGTACATTCTAGAAATATAGTTGGTCAAATATATCCAAATTGAAAGATTTGAGGTGATGCTTGTTCGAGCCATAACCCTCATATGATGGATCTTAATCCCTTTCCTCAAGGAACCCTAATCCCTTAATTAGAGGATCTCACCCTCCTCTTTTGGATCTGAAACTTCTTCCTCTTGGCCTATAAAATGACTAGAGGGTAGAGCGATTAAGGAGGTCAGAACTCAGAGAAGATAAACTTATGTTGTTACTTTGAGATTGGAAATCTTATCATCTAAGGAGGAGATTGGATGAACTTGTAAGGAACCTCACTACATCAAGGCAAAGGTTGTAAGGCTCTTCTTTATCTTTAATTAACACAAATGAATGCTTTTCCCCATTGAATGGTCTTATGAGAATGATGAATGGCCTATGATTCTTTAGATGTTAACTAAAGTAATTTCAATTCCTCATCTCCTCGATCATTAGGTTAAGTTTTCTTGGACTATTAGGTTGCATATGATTTTGATCCTTCTTATGTTTACAGTTGTAGGTTTTATTAAGCATTGAAGGGATGCATCGAGACACAACAAGGGATCTCCATTAAGAATCTCACGAATGGGTAAGAGGTTCGTTTACCATCTTATATATATATATATATATATAATTCAACTGAGATAAACTTAGGGAAAGAGTCATTTCAATTGCTTGTTTGTTTCTTGTTTCTGTCTAGGATCTAGGGATATCACTCTTCTCAACAAGAGGGATTTATCCGCCTAACAAAGGGTTAGACAATTTAGAAGTTTGTTTTATTGTAACGAAAAGGGTACAGGATGTTGATGCTTTTCATTGAATAACCTTAATGTTTAAATGAGTGTAAAAGATTAAAAGTAAGAATGAATAAAATATAGTGTTTTAAAATTAACAATTTCTCTTAAAGGTGTAAAGGTATACCGAAGGAATAGAATATTTGAGAAGATTATCTTGATATTCACTCCAATGCAAGAATTTTTTATCGTTTCCATGACTGAAACAAAATTTCTTCTCTATAAGAATTATGTAGATGAGAGATATGTAAAGCCACTGAAAGACATTAGAAGGGGGCATAGAAATATTTGACGAGGGCTCCACCTCCTAGATGTTAACTACTAATGAGCAGAATTAGGCTACTAATAGGATTGAAGAAGGCATTTTCGGTACAGTCCACTATCCCACATATTGAAGAGAAACAATATTTTAACCACCTTAAAACCTTTCAATACCATTTGAAGTTGTCTCAAGTATGCTAAAGATCTCCTTGACCCTAAATGTCAGAAAGGAATTTATTTAATTCGATGTTCTTGTGGGGTTCCTTATGTTGGAGAGACTACTCGGTGTATCAAAACTAGAATCCAAGAACATTTTGCTGACATCAAAAATAATCATTCAAAGACCTTTGCTCTTGCAAAAGATTCCAATAAAACCAAACATCAATTTTTTATCGACAAAACTAGCATCCTTTCAAAAATTGACCACTATTTCCATAGAAAATTTAGAGAGTCCATAGAAATCAATAAACATATGAAAAACCTCAATAATGATGAAGGATGGAGTATTAATAAAAATTCCATTCCTACATCCACATCTCAAACAATAATTGAGCTAACCCCTCACCTTAATTGCCCCAATAATTAAATTGTCTCACTTAAGATTTATTATTTAATACCATTATTTTTAATTCAAAACCCATTAACTTAACACTTATACATTAATTAATCATTAACATGTAACAAATACATGATTTATTGTTGTTACAAACATTTTACCAATATTTCAAACATATCCATCAAACATTATTAATAATTACCATTAAATAACAATATATTAATCAATAAAATATTTGACCAATATTAATACATAATTATATGGTCTTTGTTATTTTCATTAATAATTCTATATAACATACATTTTATATATTAATAAAATCTTTTTTATTTTAAGAGTTTTTTTTAAATATAGGTATTTTTTTTACCAAATCATTCTTATTTATTATCTACCTTGGTCTGATCCTTTTTCCACTTTTCATATTATCTTGAAAATGAAACATAGTTGGGAGTTTAAAAAAAGTTATACCATAAATGTGGAAAAATATTTGTAACAAGATTACAATGGCATAAATATAAAATCTAAAATCATTAACCTACAAGGAAGGGACAAATTAAGAGAAGTTGGCATTTCCGAAAGAACTAGAGTAGTTATAGCTAAAAGGAAAATCGATCTGACCTTTCTGAAATGGTTCAGAGATTCTTCCATCATTCCTACCTTTTCCAGAGTCAATCACTCCCTCAGAAATCATAAAAAGAAGCACATTTTTACCAGATTTAGCATGGCATTTCTTCATAATGAAATCAAATGAACGAGAGTTGAACTCAATTTAATATCACAGAAAGAATTTAATTTATAAGGACCCTAGCCAACCAATTTGATCCAATGTTATGGACCGAAATTGAGGCCGCCTTAGCTCTGAAAGCGTTAAGAATCAAGGAATTAACGTGAAAGAAACAAACTCAAATTTTTTTAATCTTGTTCATCGCTCTCTCAATTCGGAGTCGATAAATAATTACCCATTGAATGATAATTAAATTAATAATAAACCCATAATTGTTACTACTTGGAAAACGTTTTTAAATTCTATCATTCTCCATAATTTGACTTACAACAACCAATTTAATTCTCCATAATCGAATTCGGTAAGTTATAACAGTCATTATGTATCACAAAACTTAACTCAATGTTTTATGAATCAAATACTAAACCTCATTCGGATAGAAATAATATAACTGTGCATCATCAAGTCGGTTATGTTGTCTCTCACACGTTGCCCTCCCTTCCCCAGACGCCACATTCTCCCATCAAAGCACACCTCGACATTCATACACATGCTCTGACAATTCAAAACACGGAGATTAATCACAACGTTGTTCCAGTAATTGCGCTTTCCAGTAATTTAGTACATAATGAAACATCTTCACATCTACAGGATATTCACCATCCTCCCATGAGCACGTAGCTTGACATTCTTCCACACCCTCTCACAGCTCAAAACACACAAATTAATCTCAACATTGTTCCATTAAGTGTGTTATCCAATAATTCAAACATTCGTCCACATGCTCTCACAGCTCAAAACAATGAGATTAATCTCAACGCTATTTCATTCAGCGTTTCGATACATAATGAAACATCTTCACTCATCCCGGTTATTTACTATCCTCCCACCAACACGCAGCTTGACATTCTTCCACATGCTCTCATAGCTCAAAACAATGATATTAATCTCAACGATGTTCCATTAACTGTGTTATGTAGCAATTGGATACATAATGAAACATCTTCGCATCTCCAATTTATTCACCATTCTCCCATCAACACGTAGCTTAACATTCCTCGACATGCTCTCATAGCTCAAAACATTCCGATTAATCTCAGCGCTCTTCCATTAACTGCACTATCCAGCAATTCCATACAGAATGAAGCGTCTTCATATCTCCAGGTTATTCATTCACCGATCAATCATCGTGCAAATTTGACTTCACATTCTCTTGATGGAGGAAATGATCAGCAAAATTTTAAAAGTTTTGACATTTAAAACTTTTGAAAATACTTACTCCATGCTCGATAAACCCTTCCTCCCATTAAACCATTCATTAAACAACAATTGTCCTCCCAACAGCCTTTTTATTAATCTATCAAATATCCAATTGAATTCTGCCATCATCAATCTTTTAAACAAAGGGCTAAATTTTTCTATGACTCCCAAAAAAAATCCTATAGAAGACATATTATGTCATATTCAATATGGAATTGAAGGCGTGCTTGCTAATTGCAAAAAACAAATCAGACAATACTGCTCCATTATCCTTAGAAAATCTAAACCTCCTCCTAAAAGTAACATTAGTAAGGAAGAATACATAACCTTAAAATCATTAAAATATAACCCTAACATTGTTGTTTTAAAAGCAGACAAGGGAGGGGCTACTCTTATAATGAATAGAAAAGATTATAATGACAAAATGATAGACCATTTAAACAATAGTGGTTGCTATAAAATGTTAAACAAAAATCCTTTAAGGAAACTTATATAGGAAGTTTGTAACTGTGTCAAAGCCTGCAATGTTCATGAGAACAAAAACTTAATAGATAATTGTCCTTATACCCCTAGAATTTATGGTGCTCTTAAGGTTCACAAATAAGGGATTTCAATTAGACCCATAGTGAATACTATTGTTGGACCTACTTATCATCTTTCCAAATACCTATGCAAAAACTGAAACCCTTGGTTGGAAACACTAAATCATTTGTCAAAGACTCCACCCATTTCATCAATGAGATTAAGAACATCAAGCTTGAAAAAAATGACATTCTTGTTAGTTTTGATGTCACATCACTATACACCAACATTCCCATTGAAGGAGCCATGGAGGTGGTCCGTAAATTAACTCATCCTCACACATCTAAACTAATTGAATTATGCCTCAGATCTACTTTCTTTAGTTTCATGGGTGGCATTTATGAAGAAATGTGCTGAGTAGCAATGGGATCTCCTTTATCACCAATGATTTGTAATTTATTTATGGCATTTTTCAAAACCAAAGCCTTAGAATCTACACCATTAAAACCTAAATTATGGAAAATGTTTGTAGACTACACCTTCATCATATGGCCCCATGGGCATGACACGTTAGTGAATTTAAAACAAAATTTGAACAACTTTTCGTCATGCATAAAATTCACCATGGAAGTAGAAGTTAATAATAGCCTCCCTTTTCTTCATAACCACAAACTAGGATGGGTCCTCATCCCACCAAGTATATCGAAAAAGACCCATACAAAACAATTTCTTCATACCACCTTGCACCATGGTCCCACCCAAAAAATAGGGATTCTAAGCACTCTAGAAACAAGAGTGGTATGGATTTATAATAAGGAACACTTGGAAATGGAGAAATCACATCTCATGAATGTATTCCTAAAAAATTGATACAAAAGACATCAAGCTATCAAAGTTATTAAAGATGCAAATAAAGAAACATGTCATAATAATAAAAAAAAAATTAGGAATGGCTTTGTTGACAAAGTAAACCTTTTGTACATCCTTGGAACCACAAATAATATTTGTCACATACTAAAGAGAAATAATATTTTAACCACCTTAAAACTTTTAAATACCATCCAGAGTTGTCTCAAGCTTGTTAAATATCCCATTGACCGTAAATGTAGGAAAGGAATTTATTTAATTCCATGTTCCTATGGGGTTCCTTATGTTGGAGAGAGTGGTCTATCTATCAAAACTAGAGTCTAAGAACATTCTGCTCACATTAAAAGAAATTGTTCATTTCACAAAAAGTTTAGATAGACCATAGAAATCAATAAACATCCGAAAAAAATCAATAGGGATGAAAGATAAAGTATTAGTAAAAAATAAGTTCCTACATTGACATATAAAACAATATCAACCCTAGCTGCTCACCTTAATTGACCCGATAATTAAATTGCCTCACCTAAGATTTATTATTTAGTACCATACAAAATCCATTAACTTAACACCTATACATTAATTAATCATTAACAATTAAAAAATACATGATTTATTGTTACTAAATTTTAACAATATTTTAAACATGCGCATAAAACATTATTATTAATTACTATTTAATAAAAATATATTAATCAATAAAATATATGATGAATATTAATATACATAGTTATATGATCTTTGTTAATTTCATTAATAACACTATATAACATACATTTTATATATTAATAAAAAAAAAAAAAATTCTTTTAGGGGTTTCTTAATTATCTACAAATTTTCTATCAAATCATTCCTATTTATTATCTACCTTGGTCTCATCAATTTTCCACATTTCATATTACCATGAAGAAGAACGAAAGTTTGGGGTTGCAAATGTTGATCATCTAACTAGCATTATGGAATGGATCCAGAAAAATATTTGGAAGAAGCTTACAATCCCAAAGATATGATATCTAAAAAGGAATGGGAATGAAAACAAAGGAGGTGGAACTAGAGTAGAGTGACCCTATTCCAGAGGTGGAAAGAGAGTCGCTCTTCTAGGAAAAAGAAATAATTTAGTTAAGCATTTTTGTTAGGTTCATTTTTCTGCTAGTTTTAAACTTCTAGGTGCTAAGTTTTGTATATATACGAATCATGATAACATAAAATTTCTTTTAGAGGAAAAAACAAATTTAAATGAAATGGGTAGCACATCTCACCTTTGGTGACTACAATTACATAAAAAAAAATTGGAATAAGAGTTGTCTTCTATTTAAATTCACTTAGCAATTTCTAGGTCATGCATGTGAAATCGCAAGCACACTGTGTGTGATCTTCATCATGGGCTTGTGAATAAAAATATCAATCATTGATTACTTCAAATAACCTTCCAAGTCCCTATAATTTTCCATTTTGGGGTAAAAGAAGCACCAATGTCATTGATTTTGGCCAAAGATTTGATAGATATTGATTGAAACAAGGCATCACAAAAGTTACATTACTCTATGATTAATATACAAGAATTAAATATTTCGTTACACTCTACCTGAAGCTCCATCACATCTTCTTGTCCTTCTTCATTCTTGTTAAACCTTTATGTTCCCTCTTTTATGATATCAAAATATAGTAATCATAATAAAAGAATAAAAAATACCTATATATTAAATATATATATTAAAATTTTGTATAATAAATATTAAATTTTTTTATTGTATATTGACTTTAAAATATTTAAATATAAAAAAAATATTATTCTAATAGCTTAAGAGATCTATTTTTTAAACCTAGTAAAACTTAATTTTATAATAATTTACCTTACAAACCTAAGAAAAAAAATATATCTCAAGATTGAGAGATTATAATCTTTCTTTTTTCATTTAGGATGTGATTTAGAAGACTTTAAATGACAGTGCACTTCCACACTTCCCAAAGAATTCCATGTGTAGTGTTACTTGTAAAAAATACTTATATATTAACATTTTGTATAATAATTTTTTTTTTACTATAAATTAATTTTAAAACATTTAGATATAAAAAATATAAATTATTTTTCTAATATTTTTATAAATTTATTTTTTTCAAAATCCAATAAAATTTAATTTTATGATAAACTAATTTGAAAACCAATGAAAAATTAATATATCTCAAAATTTAGAGATGAGAATATTTATTTTTTCATATACGATGAAATTTAGAAATATTTAAAGAACAACACACTTCCTTTCTAATTTCATGACAGTTACATTGTCATGAATCAATTTTTATTTGGAGAGAAAGGACGAAAATATACATATCTTATTGGTCAAATCTCATTAACCAATTCTACCATAAAAACACCTTACATGTAAATATTTATATTAAACATAATTTTTTATCCATATATCTTTTCTAAGTGACATTAATACTTTTATTTTTTATTATGTTATA
The DNA here is from genome assembly GCA_031772625.1 of Pinus tabuliformis. NCBI lineage: Eukaryota > Viridiplantae > Streptophyta > Pinopsida > Pinales > Pinaceae > Pinus > Pinus tabuliformis. The sequence goes on along the minus strand of CM062814.1, from coordinate 662,447,540 downwards.
AATATTTTAACAAATAGTAAAAATTAAAACAAATAAATATTTTATGGAAATTTAGTTTTTATTAGAAAAGTTAGAGAATATATAACAAATAATTAAACCTAATATAACTAAGTACGAAGGTAATTTGTTTTCTTGATTAAACTATAACTGAAATAAATAAGTAATTTGTTTTCTTGATTAAACTATAACTGAAATAAATAAATAAAAAAATTATTGATAGAATTTGGAAACGAGGACTCACCCCTTTATCTTAAAACAAAGGGAGACTAGAAACCTCATTAGAATTTGAAAGCGAGGGTCAACCCATTTATCTTAAAAGCAAAGGGAGAGTATAAACCTCTCATGAACAAGCTCATATGAGTAGTTCATAATTTTAAATTAGATATTGAAAACATATTAACAAAATATTCATACATTTCACATATATTAGTTAATAATATTTTCTAATTATAAAAGTACAAATTAATATAGATCTATCTTAATAATGCATCTATAAAGTGTTTAAAGAGATGAAATGTTTTATATTCACAAAATTTTTAGAGTACCAGATTTGTAACAATGTTTGAATCTCAAAATATTATTCCTTTTAATAAATCTATGTTTAAGATGGATTTCATGTGTAATTTTGTTGGATAGTTTGCATTTTTAAATGCTTAAATGGATACAATGCCTTAAAAGTATCCTTCTTACTTGGATTGTGTAGAGTACAAAACCTAAAATTTGAAATTCCAAAAAACATTTTCTAGATTTTAGAAAAGACTTACAAAAATGTATACTGAAAAATGACCAAAACTTAAAATAGTGAGACTACTTCAAATGTTCTAAAATATTTTAACTACAATAATTTATTTATTTTTCGTTCTTTTATATAAAATAGTGAGATGTTTGAAATGTTTTAAAATATTTTGATCATAGTAATGTATTTCTTTTAGTTTCTTTAAATAAGATAAACCTATGTGCATAGTTGACAATGAATATTAATTATTTATGAAATCTCACATAGTCAAATATTTTATTTATGATTCATATTGAATATTTTTATTATTATTAATATTGTTTTAATTCTCCAAATTTTCTATTACATACCTTTGCAACATCCCCCTATAAACCTCATGTATAATTACATAGGATTAGAAATTTTTTATGGAATTTGCTTATCATGTAATATTGTGAATCACTTATTCCATATTCCTTAATTGGAAACTAGATAAATTCAACCTCATTACATAAAGTAACTTTAGAAATAGAATAACAAATCACATAATATACTAACCATTGATGTAGCGTATTAATATAAAACTCTTGCTATACCTTACATCAATACCATTGTTGGTTTAAATAGGCTAGTTAATAACTTATTTGATAATGTAATTTTCAACATCGTGCAAGGAAGAAACATCATTAGAATTATGTAATAAGAAAACACATCCATAGACAGTGATATAACCTTGAAACTAAAAAGGTAAAAATCAACAAACATTTATTTATGAAGCTTTTTGCTAGGTGTTCACCACTCACTCAATGAATATAAGGGACTCCATCACTTAACCATTTTTAAATGTTTTATAAAAAAATATCATCCTAAATTCTTCATAACTAAGTATAATATTTAACATTATTCATGATATCGTTTACCCCACAATTCCTTGAACACTATGTTTTTTTGGTGTGATTGTTCCCTATAGTTATCCTGCCTTTGACATTCCTTCAATATGTAGGGACCATTAGTTCATTTCCTCCCATATTATTAAACATAATCTGTCCTTCAAAAGAGACAATTTTTTCCTACAATTACTACTATTAGTGGTTCCGACATCATAATTATATAATATTCATCAAACCCAAATAATAAATCCTTAGTAGTTATGTCTCAAACATCTTTTCATGTGTATAGTTAAATTGTAAACAAAGAATTGAGACATGTCTCTTTTGTTGACACACCCCATGCATTAATCAAAAGCCCATAATTAAAAATTTTATATATTTATCCATGCAAGTGTATTCTTATGTAATGTGTCTAACCATCCAAACCCACATGCATAAAGTAAATTGCATAGATATCACCAATGTATCCTCATTTATGCCTACTTCACATGTATCATAAGAAAGCAAAATAGTTACATTTTACTTTTTTCCACAAAAACATGATAATATTTAAAATATCATGATGGTTATCACATTAATGGTTGACATAATAGCCATGGTTATCACAATTTCTTCACCCACAAAGAGGGAAATCATTCCACCTATACCCACCACAAGAACTATTATTTTCTTTACACAGGAATACATTCTTTTCCAATATAAAAACTACTGCAACTACTCATATTTTTAAAATAGTTATTGTTTTTCTGCATGCAAATACATTTAAAGAAAATAGTCCAACAACTATTATCCTTACATGTAAACAAATATTTCTTTCCCATGAAAGAAAGTAACACCATAACAATTATTTTTGTCATGAAAATACATATTCCTCTAAAACATAGCTATTATTTTATGATGTCAATTAGTTATTCTTTTATGCATGAAATACCTCTTTTTTGCCTAGAAATCTACCAAAATAAACATATATATACTCTAACACAATAACTATTATTTTATTCATGAAATACATATTTTATTTATGGATAAATCTATCTCAATTAGTTTTCCTTTTTGTGCATTTTAGTACATATTTAACCTATATTTCTAAACACAAAAATTCATGAATGTATTCAAAAACAAAATACATCTCTCTACTCATCCGATTTTCTTGAGGTCTTTTCAAGAAAACATTAGTGGTCTCTAGCCACCAGAAATTTTTGACAACATTTCAAGAAAAAATACTAGTTTCTATAGACCATAAATTCTTGAGATGTTTTCAAGAAAATATTGTTAGTATCTAAGCACTATTAATTCTTGGGATCTTTTCAAGAAAGCATTAACTTATCTTCTCCCTACAAGAATTGTTTCATTTTTTCTTCTAATGAAATTAACAGAGATACTTATCTTTCTCTGCATACATCTTTCCATGAGCTCCCTCTTCGTTTGCATAACATCCATAGCCAGTGTTTAGATTGTTGCATTGACTCGAGTCCTCCTTTTACATGAAACCTTTCTCAAATACGAGGTGTAGAAATATTATGGCTTGAATTTTGGATATTTGTCTATACCAATTATCAACCCTCTTGACTCCTTCGAATGACCACCAATGTGTAAGAACTCGCCATCTCTGAGGCTATCTCTTCCATTATCTTCCATGTCCATCCGAGAAACACAAGACCAATATTAAATAAAACCTTAATCTCTGACTTTAATAATAACTGCATCATTGGATTAGTGTCCCCAGACTTTTCCATGGAAACTGCAAGGGGCAAAAGATCTATTTCGAAGAGCAGTAATAGTAACACCCCAAAAAACAAAACCTTCATGAAGTAATGTGAAACTGATCATGTGAAAGTAATTGTGATCACTAATGCAAAATCTTTGCAACCTGAAACCAAATGACTAGTTGGACGCCAATGATTTCCTGCTCTTTTTTCCTAACAGTCATGTTTTTGTAGTAGATCGAATATCAAGGATATTTCTTATCCATATATTAGTTTTAACAGCGAGGAACCTTAACCGATTCTTGACTTTCTCAATAATATTTCCATATAAATTAGTAATATTTTTACTAATGAGTTTTTAGGGTTAAAGATATTACCATCCTTTTTTAGGAACTCAATTAATTATTTTTTCAATTTGGGCATTGAAATATATTATTATAATAAACATATAAATATTTAAACAATTTATTTAAGTTTTATGTTACTATATATATATATATTACCATCTCTTTTTTAGCAACTCAATTAATTATTTTTTCAATTTGGGCATTGAAATATATTATTATAATAAACATATAAATATTTAAACAATTTATTTAAGTTTTATGTTACTATATATATATATATATATTATTTTAAAATTATATTATTTTAGACAGACATAAAAATATTCTTCCTAAAGTAAAAATTAAATATTTTTACCACATTTCATTCATATTGTATTTCTAATATTAGCAATCACAAAGAGAGGCATTGTGGATGTTTTATACTTATTTAAAATTAATTTTCTTTATATTTTTATTACATTTAAGATTTTTTTATTTAGAATGAAGAAACTTCCATATTAAACACAAAAAGAATCACAAAATACCTCTCTAATAAACATATATATATATATATATATATATATATATATATATATATATATATATAATTAATTTATATAAAGATCTTTAAAGCATTAAAAGTTTCAAATTTAATGTAAATGAAAAATAAAAAATTTAACTTTTCTTCATTAATCTTTTTCTTTCTTATTTATTTAGCTATTTCTGCTTACTAAATAGAATTCCCTTTTATTTATTTAACTTTATTATTGACATTGCCTTTTCCTTTATTTTTTCAGTTTTCGAATTAAATTTATAATATAACTTCAATTTTTTGCCAATAAAATAATACCAAATTAAAATTCTAATATATCAACAATGAAAATTCCTTAATATTTGACATTGTTATATAAATAAATATTTTAGATAAATGCTTCAGTAATACAAAATTAATCTCCATAACCTATACGGTACTGTTGAAAGCTGTTATTTAAGAAAACAAACTTATATTAATAAAAAAATGTCATCAATTAAATTTTAGAATTAAAGAAAATAATAAATTTATGATTTAAAAAAACTGTTTCAATAATATTTTTTTGTAACCTTCTGCATTATCGTAAAATCTTTGCTCCAGTTGGCAAATGACAACAAAAACGAAATCTTATATTTTTACTATACTTTGAGTATAAAAGCTTAGAATTTAAAATTAGTTTATTGCTATAATTTTTAATGTATTTAACGTTTATATAACGCAATCATATTTTTAGAACAGTCGTATGAAAGTGTTTGTTGTATTCCAAACATATTGTTATGTTTATAAAATAACAAAATTGTGCTTACTACATGTGGATCAGCGTGCACCAAGAGATAAAACTTTAATGTGTTTGTGGTTATCCTTAGAAAATGACGTGCCTCCTCATATTCAATTGAAAATAGAATCCGATTGCATTATATTTTAAAGTCGATTTCCAATGACATGTGGAAATAGAATCCGATTGTCTTATATTTGGAAGTCGATTTCCAATGACATGGATATATGAACAATAAAAGAAATTAACCATCAATTTTATACCAGAACATTTCACAGAGATGAAGAAAAAAGAGAATTGTGGAGCAAGCCACTAATGAGATATCAAAGTAGTTCAAACATTTATCTACAAGGGCGCAATGGTTTGTCCATTGATGTTTCTAATGCATCCGATAACGTAGACCCGGGAAAGCTTTGCTCTTACTTGTTTTTTTGAATGTTCAGAATTACACTCAACCTACTGTATACAACTATAGTTTTGTATAAATAGCCTGCAATATAATTAATACCTTTCTACTTACAAGATATATGTAGATCCATTCATTCTTTCTCCCCAAGATGCGTGAATTCACTGGTATTCATTAGCATTTATAAGGAACAATATTTACTATTCAGAATCCATTGGTATTCATTAGCATTTCTAGAATAATATTTACTATTCATATTTTTTAATTGACTTGATAATCGCAGATATATCTTATTCCAGCGAAACCCTAAAAGTAACTGCCACTTGCCTTCGGAATATCCGACAGACACGGTTGAATTTTTTTTCTCGCGGATACTGTTGTTGGGTTGTGTCAACACGTGGCCATGTCTAATCAAGAAAATTCCACAATGCATCTAGTCATTTATCTCGTCTTGTCGATCCACTTCTTTTCTGAATAATTATTTGAGAGATTCACCAAAGGTTATCGTATAATTATTTATAGAGCCAAGCTATAAAGCTTCATCTCATACGATGAGAAATCTTCTTCACAGGGTCTTATAAATATGTCTAATACTGTTGTAACATTTGTTCAACGATGGCCATATTTGTATTGTTAATAAAAAATATGTTTCGTAGAAAACTCAAAGAATTCTATCCTATCAAACCGATGTTGAAAATTATGTGACATGTAGCTTAATCTTGAAAATCCATCAGGTATGCAGGTTGCAAGGCATCTTAATATTACACCTGTAAAGTATATTGTATTGCTGGTATAGATGATGAATGTTTTTAATGAAAACCAAATACATTTTGAGTAAGTTTAATTATTAAAAGCATGTGTATTTTTCTAAAAAGTCAGGCTTAAAATTAGAGGGGATAGAGTAGGTATGCTTTTATATATTTAGCTATCAGATAGCTGGGTAAATGTGGGTGTGAAGGTGGGTCCCTTGTCTCAAAAATAAAGGGGTCTTATATACTAATTTGGTGTGTGGAGGTGGGTCCCTTGTCCCACAAACAAAGGTGTTTCATACACCAATTTGGTGTGTAGAAGTGGGTCCCTTATCCCACAAACAAAAAGATCTCATATATCAGTTTGGTGTGTAGAAGTGGGTCCCTTATCCCACAAACAAAAAGATCTCATATATCAGTTTGGTGTCTCGATTGACTTTGACTTTAAAATTGGATAGTAATAATAATGATTATTTTAATATGTAGAAAATGAATTGTCATTACTTAGAATTATCTGTTGGTTTACATAATTGGATGCTATTGCCTTCATCTCCTTTCAAAATCCATTGGGATATTTCGGTTTCCTGTGATAAGAATTAAATAATATACTCTTTCCCTCCTGATATATCCAGCTTACAAACTATTGAAGAGTAAGTTAAAAGAATAAGCTTCTCTGCCTTCATATATCTGGTTTACAATCTGTTGGATATACTTTTTCTATTATAGTCACAACCATTAAATTTGATAAAAAAAAAACTCTTAAAATTACTCCAACCAATTACTAATTCACTATAACATGAAAAAATTAATTAATTAACAAAATGCATTCTCGTTTAATTCCTTGTTTCTGAAAACCCAACCCGTCCGATGAATTTTCTCACTCCAGGGCTTTTGAGCAAACTAGTCCATCGAATTCTGTCTTATAACTCACTCGTTTCTTTACTTTTACTTATGAATGAGTACGATGGTTATCTTCAAAAGTCATTTATAAGGTAGTTTCTGTAATCATTGTAGTTTCTGTAATCATTTAGAAGGAATATATATATATATATAATCCATTGTACTTTACATGTTATCATCCGTGATCTTTAAAAATGTCGCCATTGTCCATTGGATCTTTCATAGTGTTGCGATCGATGTTGTCTACTTACTTTTGTATTAAATTGCGTCTTAAATTAAAGGTACTATATTATTTTATGTCTTGTATAAGGAATTGTGTGTGCTAATTTTAAATGTCCCGGGTTTTGAAAGCTTATTTATCGTCTTAAATTATCAATAATGTGTATTATTTTATAACTTAAATAATGAATGATATAAATTTATGGTATATTTTATTTCAATGGTATAACGTTATAGTATTCTTAAATTTAATTTGTTTAGAAAATCTTTTCAATGTAAAATGATAGATAACTTTAACATTTATATTTATTTATAAAAATATAATGATATTTAGTAAAATGAGATTTAATTTGATTTTTTTTTTATTTCTTTTTAAATTTATAATGTAAATTTCTTAATTTTCAGAAGATTTAAAATTTTTGTAATTTTATCATAAAAATAAATATTAGAATTACAGTATTCAAATTGATATTTTTTTAGATTTATTATCATGAAAAAGCAGTATGTTATTTGCACTTCTCAATTACACATGATACATTGAGTTAGTTATTTATTATCAATTTATTTGCACTTCTCAATTATACATGATATATTGGGTTAGTTATTTATTACCAAATTATTTATAACTACTTCAAAGATATATAAGCTTTTATGAAACTATAATAACAAGATTTTTTGGTATATTGTAATTTTTTTTTAAATTAAGCAGGTTATAGTTTGCTAATAATACTCACATACATGTTTTGATGAGTAAATCCAATTTTACAAAATATCAAAAATACTAAATATTAAAAAAAAATTAAAAAAACTAAATTAAAAAAAAAAAACCATAATTAGAAAGACTAAGTTGGGAAAATAAACCCATAATAACATAATATAAGCTTAAAGACTTGAATTTACTAAATCATCAATACTTATATCAAGAAGATGGTCATGGAAGCCCTCTCAAAGTTTGAAACCATCACTCCTTCATGATTTTTCATTATTCACAAATTAAGAGTTATGAGGAGCGGAAGGATTTTCATTATACACAAATTAAGAGTAATGAGAAGCGGAAGGATTTGGTAGGTCAAGTATAGATTTAGAGATTTAAGGGATTAATTTAAAAAGAAAATTAAATTTATGGAATAACTTTTATATTTATTTCCAAAAATTAGAAAAATGATGAAAAGCTTAAACACACATTTTGCTAGGGTTTGATGGATTGGAAGTTTTAGTTAATGTAGTAAAAAAATGAGAATTTGAATGAATCTAAAGACTGTAAAAGAGAACAAAATTAATAAAGAATGTGGGATATTAGATAGAGATGGTTATTAGATAATATTTAAGATAATTTTTTAGTGAATTATCTTGGATTAAGATAAAAATAAATTTGTATATTGTATGAAATATCATTTTAAGTGTCTCATAATATTTTTTAGGAAATTGTCTCTATAAAAGTAATATAGAACACACAATATTATTGATTAAGAGCTAATCTTATTTGTCTCTCTAGAGAGAGACTGTAACTAGTATCAAAAACTATATTGTCTCTGTAGAAACTATATGTCTTTAATTCTAAATATTGACTCTTTAGAGACAACATAAAAATATATATATTAAAAAATAAAAAAAATATTTAAAGTATTTTTTGAAAGAAGTTTCAACATTCAAAATTCTAAAATAGAGATTTGAATTACCTTAGATATTTATTCTTTATACAAAGGAAGAGAAAAAATCCCAATATTTTTTTAAACTAACAATGAAGTCTTTTAAAATCTCAATGAAAACAAATTCCAAATCGTAGCAATTTGAGAAACCAAACTTGAAAAGGATAAGGAAACACACTTAATTTCTCTAAAAATACATTTATGTTATTGAGTTGGTCATAAATATAGTTATTATTATAGTTATTATTAATAGAAGTTAGTAGGTTCTACACTCACAAGCATGGTAATGTTTCCATTTATGTAGATAGCTAAAAAAATGAGAAGATTCTTTTTTTTACATGTTAAGATATATTATATGTTTTGATCCTCACAACCTAGTGCACTCCTTAGAATATGGAATGGCATGTAGCTATGTAGGCTTGATTTAATAACACAAAATTTAATTTAATTTTATGTTATTTCAAGTTGTTTCTATCCATCCTTTTTCTTACTGTCCTCTTTCTATGAGACACCACTCTTATTGTGGGTTTCGATTCGTCATCACATTAAACACCCTCTTGATTGTTCTTATATTGAGTTTCTTGAAATTCAACAGATTGGATACAGGAACAATGAGGAGGTCAACAATGATTTCGTGTTGAGGTTCAAGAATAACAGTTGAACCATTGTGTGCAACAAACAATTCATCATGTGCCTTTATCTCCTCATTATGCTCGCTCCTAGATGCTTCACCTAAAGATTTTGAATGTTTGGCTTCCTATACATAACACAATTTAACTTGTTAAAATAACATAATACCTTCAATTCAATTATTTCGTGTCATAAAGTATTATAAACAAATAACCTCAAATTCATGACAAGTTATTAGTTTATCCTCTTCATCTATCATATGTTGTTGAAGACCTTGGAAACCATATAATAAATAAAATTTTATGTCCTCCTCTAAAGCTTCCTTTGAAATTGGTGAACTTACATTAACAAATTTAACCAAACTTATAGTATATAATGGCTCTTACCGTGTAATTAACTCTCAACTTTGTCATGATTATTTTTCATGAAATAGAAAATGTAATTGATGAAAATATTCACCTACCATGCCACCAGAAATGATATTATATCCACCAAATCCTAATTTATGGGATCTAATTCTTGACAACCTAGATTTGGTTGCATTCATTGTATATCAAAGGCATTTGTTACGTCCTCCTTCTGTCGATGTCTTATAGTTTGGATTATTGTGGGACTTCCTCTTAAACTTGGAATCTTTCTAAGTTCATCCCACATAATGTGGTCTATGATCCAAGTTGAACATGGATACCTTAAGTATTTTTTAGCTTTCATCTTAGATTTTCTCTTTTGGAGTGAATGTATTAAGGTGCAATATATAGTATAATTTATTAATAAAACCATGATTACCAAATGCTCTTGTGACATCTCTAAACAGTTCTTTTCTAGACTTGGTTATCTTCCTCCAATCCATTTAGATGAAATTGCCAAATAATTATTCTACATGATGAAGAATAAAGTGAAATAACTTTAACCCCATTTCATCTAGTTGGAAGGTTGACAATACTAACACGGGGGGTGAAACAAAATTATGTTGTATGGATAACTTTTACCATTTTTTTTCCCTATCTTTACAAACCACTCAATCATTTATTAATTAACCAAAAACATAAGATAAACCATGAGTAATATTAAACATCAACACACATAAACATGTTATCATCAACACATAGAAACATCAATTAAGAGATCAATAAATAATAACACTAGATGTAAGGTGGAAACCCTTTTGGGAGAAAAAGCGCCACCTTTGTTGTCTCCTTCTCTTGCTCTTAATATGCAAAATAATGAGTTACATGATCATATCACTTGTCGTCACAAGTGTGTAAGTCAAAAATTGTGATTATGCAAGCAACCAATCACTCTAGGCCACTATCTGATAGAAGAAATCACTTCATGAACTTTATAGGCCACCACTTATTGGAAACTACACTCCCTCAGCTATGGTGGACACCACAAATTTTTGGCCACCACCTACTAGATGCCCTAACAACCAACAATTTTTACATCCACCAATAGATGGATACCACTACTCACAAGTTCTTAGGCCACAACTTGAAGGATCCCACTATACCCTGAATTTGCAAGCCACCTTGTGCCCACTGAAGAACCCAATTGTTATAGTTTTTTCTTATCAAAGGTGTATAGAAAGAGATCACCAAAGAGTCTGGATGACAAAGAATCTCAACAATATAAATGGCTACTAAACATTGTAGATATGTAGCAAATAATAGAAACAAAACCTGCCAAAGTCTTAATTTATGCTTCAATCGCAGTTAAACAACAAAATGAAATAGTAATAAATGCAGGTAACTCTAATAATCCAATGGAAACCAGATATACTAAGAATATATTTTATTAAATAAAATCTATGAAGGGAACAAATAAATGTTACCAACCCCCCTCTATGGGATGGGTTCTTGGCTATCCTCAAACATCTTCATCTTTTGTGGAGTCTCTCTCCTCTAGAATCTGTAAACCCAAAAAAATAAAATGTTTGAGCTCAATGAGAACTCAAACGGAAAGAAAAATGGTGTGCGACAGTGATAATAATCATAGTTACAATAACGAGTGCAACAATGAAAATAATCAAAAGTGAATAATGAATGGAAAACTCATCTATTTTTATAACAAAATATTAGGTCATCCTCTTTTATTTAGATATAATAAATAAATAAATGGTTTATTTATCATATAAAGAAATATGGTTAAGGAATAATAAACAAATTATAATTTATTTAATTATTCCATAGGATTTAGTTAAACTTGACAAGGAAGATTAATTAATCAATGATTAATTAATTATTCCTAAAGAAAAATAAGATAGTTAATAATTTATGTATTTATTTTTCATAACTCGGTCAAATGTGACAAGGAATATTAATTAAACAATGGTTTAATTAATTATTCCTAGAAGATAATTAAATAAATAATGATTTATTTAATTATTCTTCATGGGTTTAATTATAAATTTCCTAACAAGTGTGGTTTATTAAGTAATTTCTCACAGTGAAAGAAGTTTTACTATGGTAAAATTGGCCCTGCATGGTGTACTTTGATCCATCTAGTAAATTATGGCTATATGATCAATTTTTTGGTGATAACAGATTGACCCCAAACATATGAGGGTTGGGAGAAAAACGCATGACTGAAGTACATTGTAAGGACACTATCACTAGACAACAAATTGTAGTCAGAGAGAGAGAGAGAGAGAGAGAGAGAGAGAGAGAGAGAGAGAGAGATACCAATGGAGTTGGATCAAAAGAGGATAATGATAGAGGGGGTGAGACTAATGCATGTATCATTTTATGTTGTGGTACTGGATCTCAGTGTGGCAGGGAAGGCATACCTATACCTGTCGAGATAACTTAGTACAAATATAATAATGCACATAGAAACATGAAGGTGAGCAATGAAGTACATGTTGAATGGTACATGACACGCTGGTATAAATCAGCCAAAAAATAATCCAATGTGTTTGATATACAGAATTCACCTTGAAAAAAAAATGAGCCAGGACTGAATACAATATCATCTGAGTACATGAGATATAATGGCCCTTCCCTCAAAAAATTGGCGGGAGGGAGGGTAGAACAACCGAAGAATCCCTGCTGAATAGGGAAGGGCTCTGCAAAGATGAATCAATCATGTGAAGGAAACGTGCATGCTAATAGTATTGCGATTGGTAGGAATGTAACCCATGAAATCTACATAACTACATCTGAGGTTGTAGCATAATATGAAGACATTTGTGCATGCTCAGTAGGGTTGAAACATCTCACACACACTCGGAAATCACTGGTACAATCTATTGCATCACTCGACCATCAAGTGTATGAATCACGAGCATGAAACAACCAAGTTAAAGGGAAATGATGAGTCCCTTTGCTTGATCTAAGGCACCGAACAAGGGTGGAAGATAGAATGAAGATGCACCACCCTCTAGGTCATACTTCTGGAATAGATGTGCTAATGTCGACAGAATAGGGCCTGCCATAGGTGAGGCAATGAGTATCTTGAGCTAAGGCACAAGGGAGAATCGTAATGTGATTGATGTATTGACACCAGAGACAATGGAAAAGATGGGACTGACAGACAAATAGACGACTTCCCTAGTGAGAGCATAAAGTGCATGGTTGTCCTGGAAATGACAAAATCGACTCTAGAGGGGATGTGGGATAGTACTAGAGGTCAAAATAGGCAACACGAGATGAATGGTATGAAAATATGGAGGGAATAATATGACATGATTTAATGGGATGCGAAACAGACTCCATGGATGAAAAGGTGACTCAAGGCGGATTCTCTGAACAAGGTTGACTTCATGACGCTGCCACACAGAATGGGCCTAGTGGGGACCATGAAAACATGAGCGAATGATGGTTACTCATGACGAAAATTGACAAGTGAGATGACAACCACTAGGGGAAGTTGCTCCATAAGGTACAAGCATCGAATATGAGGAAATTCGATTTTGAGAGATGACAAAGCGACCCAACTCGGAAAAATGGCTTTGAGGTGAAGTGTCAAATCATCAAAAATAAGAGAGACCCATTAAGTACTCAATGAGATATTTCCAATGGTGCCGACAGTTCATCAAATCGAGCTATGGTTTGGTTGCAATGTGTGCCAGAAAAAAATTTTGGATTTTCCTATCAAAGGGCATTTTCCCTCCAATTTGAGAGAAGGCCCTAAATCTTGTGTATATTGTAGGAGACAAACCAACCATTGGAATCAGGATCTTTGACTTTCAGTAAACTGGCCTTACTTGTCTAAATATGGCCTTAATGCTTCTTGGAATGATAGTTCCTGGTGAAGAATTAAGGGAAGAGGAAAATGAGAATGAACTACTAGAGAAGGTCTAGAATCATCCTCACTTGCGGAGTCAAACATGGGAACTATGTGGACATATAGTAGAATATTTGAAGATATGGTATCAAACATGTATGATATGTGATGTGCATATGGCTCACCGGAGAGACCGGTAGAAAAAACTATCCAAGGAATGGGCAGATAATCGACCATACCTAGATCTAGTGGGAGCTTGGCTGAGACTTATGTTAATAAATTGAGAAGATGTCTAGGGGAAAACCATCATGTCCCCAAGCATGGGATACTACTCACAAACATATTTGATGGAAGGGATTGATCTGGTATGCAGAGGTGGTGATGATGGCCCCTTAGCAAGAGGAGTTTGTGGAGCGCCATTGTGTTTCAAGTGCTTGAAAAATGGATTCAAGCATCTTGGCCCAACTTGGCATGAGATCCTCCAAAGGATTATAAGGAGATGTAGGGGCCTATGTGACCCCTAGTATGCTATGGGCATACTGGACGTATTTATATTGGTGGACTCCAAATATGGAAGGAAGTATGCACGATGGTGCATATCGTCCCAAGGATAATCAAGGGTAGTCACGCCTTCCATGATGTTCTCATCATAATGGAAGATGGCGGGATGGGAGGAAGATTGACTACATGATGTGACGGCAGTACCTGGTGCATCATTCTGAGAAAGAAGGTTCACATATACATCATCTGAAATGGTAGAAAATGAGCTAGTAGATTGAAGATTTATCGATGTTAAGGTGCGGGATTTTGACGAAGGAAGTTTGATAAAAGTGTGCGCAGAAACCTCAGAGAGATTTTCCCGCGAGGAAATCAAGGATGACAAGAGGTAAAGGATATGGCTCATGGAATCCATTAGCTTGACATCGTGGGAGGGATCAAGATGGTGGGACCAGAGTCCCCCTGTTCTTGTGTACTATTGGTACTAGAATCCATAGGTAGAGGAGTAAGTGATCCACTGCGAGTGGTCTCATGTTCACGAAGCGCCTCAAGGAAATCACAAAATTTGTCAAGATGAGGGAAACAATGGAAATAGTGACCATGATGATCGCACAAGGCACAAGGGTGATTTGTGCATAATGTTTTGAGTTTCTTGGTTGGTCTCGGTATGGTAATTTGGACCTCAGAGATATTTGACTTAGGGAACACTTCTTTGACCAAAGGTTTAAGATGAGGAAGTTTAGGACAGTTATTGGTGGCATGCCTAATAGATTTACACAAAGTGCATAAAGCTGATTTCTTTGGGTTTTCTGGGCTAGAGGAGCTTGGTGAGCCTTATACATAGGTTCTTTCCTCTTGGATTTTCACCCCTATCCAGATGCTTTCGCAACAAAAGTGGGTTTCTGTTGAGGTTGTGATGGAACTGGAGTAGTAGTAGGTGCCGTAGGGAGCAATTCAAGTAGGGTTAAAGCATGATGAGGTCTTAGCTAACTAAGCAGAGTGCTTGTAGGGGGATCAATGTACCTTATTGGGATCCAAAAATTCATATTATGGAGGACCAACAAAGCCATGACAGGGACAGAAAATATTCCTGGAGGAGGAAATAAGAAAGGTATCAGGCCTGTAGGGTAATGTCCTGGTGGAACAACTCCTGGATAGTTGAGACCTGGAGGAACAATTCCAGGTGGGAACATAGGAGAGGCACCCACAAACAGAGGAGGTCATGGGGAATTGGATCTAGATGGCTCGGCTGAGAGGGTAACAAGAGGGTGTTGCGGAGCTGGTTGTTGATCAAATGCACCAGACTTATTATGAGAAGCACATGAAATTTGTAACATGTAAACATTCAAAGAGCTAGGCTGTGAGATGAATGGGTGAGGATGAGGGAAAGCACCCAAAAATGAGGAATATTTGTAGACTCTAAGTGAAACACCGATGAGATAAATGGTAGATTGTTTATCGGACATTGACGAGATAATGCGAGATAATGGACTCAATGGAGGTCACGAATGTCAACTCTTAGTATGTCAACTAATCAATGGTGAGGATCTTCCCTTCATGGAGGAAGCACATCTTGTAGAAAACCACATATGTGACAGTTGATGTGGCATATATGTAACTACGACCCAAGAGAATTTTGTAATCTAGAGGGGCATCGATAACCTCAATGTCTACATGGATAGTCTTACTCGCAAGAGTCACTGGACAATTACGATACATGCCGAGAGGCTTTGAGGAGTGATCGTCCCAAGAACGCAAAGTGATGGTGGATGGGGAGAGCTCAGGTGACTTAAGTTGTTTCCAAATGGAAGCAGACATCATATAAGTGGATTCACTTTCATCAATAATGCATCAAGAGATGATGGCATTACAGACTTGGATTGGTATCTGGAAAGTAACAGATGAAGGTAATGCGGGATGTTCTGATGTATCAACTAGTAAGACAGTCAAATGATCATGGGAAGGATCTACTACATCCAAAGAAGTTAGTAGAGATTTCTTTTCAAATGGGCACAACTGGAGAACTTCCATCATCGACATGACAACAAGTGATTGTGCCAACTCATCTACAATACTGTATGTCTGGGAATCTAGGTTAGAAGCCACGTTACAATGTAGTGGTCCCTTTTGGATCTTGGGAATTTCCTCACCTTTAGTCTGAGGGATCTATAGTAGACCATTTGGTATCATAATAGGCTCAATAGATGCTTTGGTTTTAGACTAAGTGGCAGACGAAGTTGATGGCTTATCATATTGACACAACCGAGTTTCCAATTTGATATTAGAGGGATTAAACTCATCATAATTCATCATGAGGATCTAGTAGTCACCAGGACCAGAAGGCTAGGGGGGATGGGTTGCCTAACCTGGCTGAGCTTGTCCAATAACAAATCCATGTTGAGGGAAATGATTTGTAAGCATTGTCAATTGAGATGGTGCAGGATTCCAAGGTGATTGCTAGATGGGCAATTGACCTCTAGAAGCTACTTGAGCTTCCCACATTTGGCACCTCTAGGGTAAGAGAGGACACTCATGTGTATAATGGCCATGTACACCAAAACATGGACAAGGCTTGTTCGTATGAATAAAATTGTTCTACTTGGGTTGAATTCCATGTTGCTGGTTGTTGGTGTTAGGTTGGTTCCACTAAGGTTCACTAGGTTGATTACCTTAATTACCCTTGTTACCCTTGTTACCTTTCCCATTATTCTATTTCTTCAAATTTTAGGGATTGGTCACACTCCTATGTAAACACTTGACCCTCAAGGGGTGGTGGCTACTATGGCTAAGGATGCATGGGAGGTTGTGGCAATAATGCCTGAGGGGCTGGAGCTCTTGACTATGTATAGGGATAAGATGTTGGAGGACCAACATTTTGGTAGAGAGGTTGAGAATTGGCTAGCCCTGAAAACATGTTGCTAATAGGAGGGGCATATGTTTTGGAAGAACTCGTTCCCCCCTGTGGATAACCATAAATTTGTTGAGTATATGGCAAATGATGTGAAAGGGTTCCAACAATACCATCGACAGTGGGAGATGCCCCTAGTGCATTAGCATCCCTAGGACGGGGGATGTCTGGAATGATGGTATAGACATAACTGGATTGAGCATAAAAAAACTAATATCTCATAGCGTTTGGAGAGCTTCTTCATCTGTTTGAGGAAAATGGGACACGACATCTTTGGAAATGGGTGATAAAAGGCTCCTAAAAAATAAATAAAGGTATACACAGTCTTCAAAAAGCGATAAATGGCATGAGCTCCTCCTTCTATGCCATTCCTGAACCTGATCGAAGAGAGGGGTGGCAGAGGACTAATAGAATAAGGTCAAGGACTCTGTACCAGTGTCGTATCACAGATGTAACTAAAAATATGAGAGGAACTCTTTAGCAAGCATTGCAAAAATGGAATGAGATGTGGCGAGCTGGTCTACATACCATTTTGCAGCATCTTTAGCGAGCGTGCATTGGAACATCTGAAGGCGAATGGAGTCATCAGTAATGGAATTAGATGAACAAAACATGTGGAAGGAGAGGATGTGATTGGTAGGGTCCTCTCTAGAATTACCCTCAAACTTTGGTATGTCAAAGGGAAGCTTAGTTGGCATAGCTTACCAACTCGCATCATCATGTATAATGTCATTTATCAATTGGCTAAAATCTGGGAGGCTTAACCCAGCCATAAAAGGTAGCTTCAGAGCTATGAGAAGGGTTCCTAATATGGTTCCTCTATATGTGACTACCAGAGCAGAATGGAAGCCAACACTAGGTTGGGTTCCTACAATAATATTTGGTCCAAACATGGTGACAATATGCAGTGAAGCAGGATCAGAACAAGATGAGGAATCAGATGAACAAGAAGAAGAATCTATATGGGGACTCAGATGAATATGAACTCAAACCCTATGGGGAGGTGTAATATTCCCAAGCAAAAACTGGGGATGAAGGCCTAAGAGTCTCTGCGATAAATGCCATGGTGGCACAATGGTGGCAATACATAAGTGACATGGAAATAGTGAAGAGATATCAACAATATGCTTTTATCTCTATGTGGGAATATAAATTAATTATGTTAAGTCTTGGCTTAGCAGTGTAAACCAAATGGCCTTCGCTTAAGGTGTGCTTGTGTATGCAAGTGTGTTTATTAATTAAGCCCAGATTGTGTTTGAAAAAAGGATTTTTTTTCTAAAACTAAACTAAAATTGAAAATAGAAAATGAATAGCAAATCAATTAACTAAACCCCACCCAAACTTGGCTTGAAAAAATTGTGTGGGTGGGTGGAGAAATCAACTACAAACACACTAAAAAGGCAAAGAGATATAAGTGTCGGTGTGTTATGAAACCATCTAAAAAAAGATAGAAAAGATAGATAAATGCCTTAGAATTCAGCCTCTTCGAGGGGGCAACCTCCTTTACATTACATAAATGAAAAATTCTTGGATGATAAAAATGAAAAGACCTCATTTCTATATATAGGAGTCTAAGGGGTCATAACATAATTAGAGCCGACATAACAATAATAATGTAGCGGCACAATAATAACAATAGTGGGCTCATATGTGGCACAATAGTAACAATATCGGCACTACATGGGTACATCAATATAATAAGTGGGCTGTGCTAATAACAATAAGGGGTTACACTAGTAGTATAGGGGCCTAGCATGCCCCTCTCCTTCAAAAAGTATTGTCCTCAATGCTTTAGTAGTTGTTGATGCTTCCGTATAAAATTATTGTCCTCCCATGTGGAATCTTCAGCAGGTAAGTTCTTCCACTTGATGAGATACTCTAAAATTGATCGATTTCGTAGCTGTCGGGTTCTTATTTCTGTGATTGCTCCAGGTTCCAATATTATTTTTCCTTTCTCTTCAATTTCTAGCAATATTGTTTGAATTGGGATCTTTTGCAACTTTTGAATAAGTGGACATACTTTTTCATCCTTCTTCCATTCATCCCTTACTTCGTTTATCCAATCTGGTTCGATAATAGAAATAGCACAAAACAATGCTTCCACATTCTCATCCTTGAAGAGTCTTCCCATTCGGTAAGGTCGCCAATTTTTAGGTACATGTAGTATTGCCAACATTTACTTCTCATAAATATCTTTTTTGAGATGTAGCAGTAAAAATACCCAATCACCTACATCAAAACGTTTTGCACTACGATGTTGATCTACCTGTTGTTTCGTTTGATTTTGCACTGAAGTGGCGTTATCCTTTAAAAGTTGGAGAACTTGTTGTTGGTGCTCGATGTGATATTTCTCTGCTTGAACCTTTTTCTTCTTGATATGTCCTTCTATCTCTAGAGTTTGAGGAGTGGTAATTTCTTCCAATCCTTTACAAGATATGGTTGGATTCATTTCTTGATGCTCGATGTGATCTTTCACTTCTTGAACATTTTTCTTCTTGATATGTCCTTCTATCTTGATAGTTTTAGGAGTTGTAATTTCAACCAATGAATTATAACATATTGTTGGATTCATTTCTTATTTCTTGATGTGATCTTTCACTTCTTGCACCTTTTTCTTCTTGATATGTCCTTCTATCTTGAGAGTTTGAGGAGTGGTAATTCTTGCCAATGCTTTACAAGATATGGTCTGATTCATTTCTTCTTTCTCTGGGGTGGGGTCCTGGAGTATATCCTCTTCTTTTGATGTTTCTTGATCCTTTTCTTCCTCCTCTTCATATTCTATGTAAAATAATTTCTTCTCAGCACACTTATGACCTTTAGTGCATTTGCTATCACAATTGTAACAAAGCCCTTTTTCTCTTTTTTCTTACAATTGTTGTGGTGTAACCCTTGTAGGTTGTGGAAGGCTGGGAGAAACAACACTTCCATATTTATAGTTCTGAAGGGTATGCTTCCTGGTTTCCATAATTTTGCTTTCCACTATGTCACAAAGCCCTCTTACACTTTCCAATTTTTGTGGTGTTGCTCTAAAGAAGGTGTTGCTCTTTGTATCCTCATAATGTGCTATCATTTCCTCCGTGAAAATTGACCACGTAACAAGTTGTTTACGAGAACAAAGCCCTTCATACCATAAAAATTGATGATGTTCTAAATATGAAGATGTAATACATACCTTTTTTAATAGTGCTACACCATGTAGATCAAAATATTGCTCCATCTAAAGTATCCAATTTACTAGATCCTTGCCATCAAACTTCCTCATCTTGCTTTTACTTGATTTTAGGAGCTCGATCTTGAAACGATTATAACTCTGTACTTTTGAATCTTTAAGTTTTGAAATTGCGACCTATAGTAGCCCTCTGCGTCCTCTTTCTAATGCCACCAGTCTGATCCAAATTGGATTCTCCAAGAAAGAGTTATGAACAATCTCCCAAGATGACCTGATTATAGACCTTTCCAGAAGAGAAAAATTTTATGAAGTGCCACATGTCACTGTTTGAACCTTTGGCTCTGAAAAATATATACAAGAAACTATAGACTGTCCTCTTTATGTACCTTCTTACGAAATTTCAATACAATGCTCAGAGATAAAGTTATGACGATTTTCCCTAGGTCACCTGTTTGGAATGTAATTCAAGAGTCTGCAAAAAGACCAACTTCCAAAGATCATATCTCTGCAAATATAGTGCGAAAAGCTCTGAAATTCGGATCCGAGATTCAGCGTGATTTCTTCTCCAATGGGTTTTTTTTTTTAGCTTCTGAAACATCACAGGAAAAAGTTATAGCAAAAATGCCACGATGACCTGTTTGGAGTAGCAAAACCCTAGAATCCAAAGCTCTGATACCAAATGTTATGAAACCAGCTAAAAAAAGATAGAAAATATAGATCAACGCCTTAGAATTCAGCCTCTTCGAGGGGGCAACCTCCTTTACATTACATAAATGAACAATTCTTGGATGATACAAATGAAAAGACCTTCTTTCTATATATAGGATTCTAGGGGGTCATAACATAATCAGAGCCAACATAACAATAATAATGTAAGGGCACAATAATAACAATGGTGGGCTTCTATGTGGTACAATAGTAACAATATGGGCACTACATGGGTACATCAATATAATAAGTGGGTTGTGCTAATAACAATAAGGGGTTACACTAGTAGTATAGGGGCCTAACATGGTGTGACTAGGATCAAATGACACTATGTTGCTGGAAAGTGGTGCAATAAGAACAAAAGACTAGAGACGAAAATTGCTGCAAAATGATAGGGATATGGTTGCAAAACCTTGGGAAAACGATGGGACCCTAAGGAAAATGAGCAAACAAGGTTTAGGATGAAAATTTTGATGGAAACAACCTATCTTTGAAGATCTAAAATGGAAGGGTACAAATCTGGAAAATGTCGCTCAAAGTTCTGCAAAAACTCAGTGTTCTTTCTCAGCTAAACTCCTCCTATAAAGGTTGAAGCATACTAGAAGCCCTAATAGGCTAAATTCCACTTCGCCAAGTAAATCAGAGTACATCATGGCCTAAGTGTGATAGGATAGTGGTTAGCCAATCCAACATATAGTTCTTGGAAAAACCTAGAAACAGATCTCAAACTATCCCGGAAACCCTAAAAATCGCAGGTATTGACCTCATTCCAGGGAGATCACACTTTTTGGGCTAAAATGTGTGCTTTGGACCTCCAAATCGCACTTTTGGGGTAGAAAAGTGCGATTTATGCTCCTTGATTCCCAGTTTCCAAGTCTTGGAAAATATTTGTCTCTGTTGCGGCTGCTTCTTGCGACCTGCGGAAAAGACCATGAAACTTCTGTAAGTTAGAAATTTGAGAGATCCGGGGCTAAAATGCTGGTAAAAAGCATTAAGAGACTCAAAAAAGAAGAAATGCTAAGCTGAAAACTGAAGGTCACCTAGGTTTTTCGATCGGAAGTAAAAACCCAGTGGATTCACCAATTTTGTTATAGTGTTTTCTTCCCAAAGGTGTACGGAAATAAATCACCTAAGAAAATGGATAAAAAACAATCTGAAAAATATAAATGGTTGCTAAACATTGTAGATTTGCAGTAAATGATAGAAACAAAACTTGCCAAAGTCCTGATCTATGCCAGAATCATAGTTAAACACCAAAATGAAATTGTAATAAATGCGGGTAACTCCAATAATCGAATGGAAACCAGATATACTAAGAATATACTTTATTAAATAACACCTATGAAGGGAACAAATAAATCCTATCCCCATCTATGAGATGGGTTCTTGGCTATCCTCAAACGTCTTCAACTTTTGTACAGTCTCTCTCCTCTATAATGTAGAAACCCAACAAATAAAATTTTTGAGCTCAATGGGAACTCAAATGGAAAGAAAAATGGTGTGCGACAATGATAATAATCAAAGTTACAACACCGAGTGAAATAATGAAAATAATCAAAAGCGAATAATGAATGTGAAACCCTTCTATTTATAACAAAATATTAGGTTATCCTCGAATAATGAGAAATAATAAAATATTATTAACCCCATTCTAGAAATAACCACTTGGAATATTTTATTATATTTGGTTAGGAGGGAAAAAATGTTTAAAATTTTATTTTGAAATAATAAATAAATAAATGATTCACTTATCATCTCAAGAAATATGGTTTAGGAATTATAAACAAATAATGATTTATTTAATTACTCCTAAGGGATTTAGTCAAACTTGACAAGGAATAATAATTAATTTGTGATTAATTAGTTATTACTAGAGAAAAATAAGATAATTAATAATTTATCTGTTTATTTTTCATAACTAGGTCGAATGTGACAAGGAATATTAAATAAACAATGGTTTGATTAATTATTCCTAGAAGATAATTAAATAAATAGTGATTTATTTAATTATTCTTCATGGGTTTAATTATAAATTACTTAACAAATGTGGTATATTAAATAATTTCTCACAGTGAAAGAAATTTTACTATGGTAAAATTGTCCCTATATGGTGTACTTCGATCCATCTAGTAAATTATGGGTGGATGATCAGCTTTTTGGTGATAACACCAACATTCAAGCTCTTATGGACCACATTTCACAATGTTTCTGACTAGATAAACCTACAAAAAACTCATACAACATAGGCCATATTTCATCTCATTTTTAGACTAGACCCTCTCTGACATAGCTAAATACAAACACCACACTTGAAATCTCTTCAACTCAAACAACCCCTCAAAATCAATCATATCTCTCAAAAAAATGTACTCATATAATCAACTTGTCTTGATCCCTCTCTATGTAGCGGCATACATGCATTTTACTAACAATCAAACTCAACCTTCGCTCTCATGCTTAGCAAGACCCCAAAAATAGTAGACATCAATATTCTGCCCCATGAACCAAAACTATGCCATTAATATATCAATAATAGCATAAATACTCTCACCACACTCTCTCAATTAGCCAATACAACTCAAACACATAATGGACAACTACATACAAAGCCATAGAAATAAATTACATAATCGACCTCTACAATAAATGACTCAGTCATCAACACACAAGAAGATCGTGTATCATATTGTTTGTTGTAAAAGACAAAACAACCAAAATAATATCAAATCCATTCTCTATTATAGGTATGATGCTCTATCTCTGAACTGATATGAAATAGCTACACAACATGCCATTTGCATCCATGATCTCTGTTAATCTTCTTCAATGATCTCTGCATACTAATATTTAATGATATCTTTGTCAAAATAGATCTCTAGTCACATGCTCTGTGTACTTAATACCCATCTCCAATACACAAAATCTACATGAAGTTATTTTGTGATGTATTTTCCATGCGAACCTCGCTCCAACCATCAACGCATAGCTAGCTCTAAGTATTACAAGTAAAAAAATTTAAATTTTAATCCATCAAACCTCTCTTATCTCTCTTCTTTGAACATGTTAGTCATATTTAAGTCACACTTTCAATCCATGTGCAATACCTCAATTGCAAGCCTTCTAGCTCTTGCAATCGTTTCCCATCCATCACATTTCAACAAGAGTGCATTGTCGAAAAGACAAATTACCTAAGGTCATGTTACACAAAAATATCGTCACCATGATTATTTGCAGTCAGTATGGGTCTATCATCACTTGTAATATCCTCCTAAGCAAGTCTCAGACCTCAGTTCTTCAAATCAAGCTTTGGAAATGAGAGAAAGATTTTAAAAATCAATGTAACTCTGGTTCCGCACTTTCTCTCATGGTCACCTGCGGTCCCGCACCTTCTGTGTACAAAAACTACGGACCTGCCCGCTCTGTCCCTAACGGTGTAGGTGCGGACCCCTGTGAAAGTAAAAAGGTGCAAGTTTTATCTTAAAATACTCACTTTGGGTTAATTCTAGAGGTTTCTAGAAGGAATTTTGACGTGTATTGTTCGCTCTAAGGTGGTTCATGCATCCCAAAAGAGAAGGAACTAATCCCTTGATGAGAGGAGCTATCCCTTTGAAGGAGGGCTTTATCCCTTTGAAGGAGGACCTAGTAACCTCCCTCCATTGCACTATAAATACAGGCATTGGGATGGTTGCTGGAGAGGTTAGAAGCTGAACATTTTTTAGCGTAAATGCCGGTGAAATCAAGACTTCCTAGTTGAGCTTAAGAGGAGAGATCACACATCTTTTTGGCTTCATTGGGGAGTGAGTGAAACTTGTAAAAGTAGAGGAGACTTCTTGCTGGACCCTGGGAGGAGCTTGTACAGCGTCAAGGCAAAGGTTGTAAAGTTCTTCTTCTTTTGAATTAATACAATCAAACTCATTTTTATCAACAAGTATCTTATGTTATTTGTTTCATGGACTCCTTGACTTTCATGTTAAATATGTTTTATGCAATTGGCTTTTCAGGTGCTATTTAATTTGTTTTCCTTGTTTGCGTTTGAAGATTCGCGAAAAGGAGCTCATTTCGATCGAAGAAGCGAGGGCATCCACAAGCTTGCGTTGGACCTAAGGTAGGCCCTAAAAACACTTGTTTGCTATTGTTTATCAAAGCATATTTAGAGAAAGATAGTGTCTGGTTTGTTTGCTTGTCATTAGGTCTTCTTTAGATTCTAGGAAGGTCTATCTTGTCCGCAAGATCGACTTATTCCGCGTGACAAAATGGCGACTCCACTGGGGACTTGATTGTTTTCCTTGTTTTTACTTTGACCTGAGAAACTCTATTTTTGTTTATGTTTTTCACTTGTTGTGTGTAAAATTGGGTAGAGTTTGTAGATCTAGGGTTATTTTTCGTTTTTCATAGCTTTGGGAGAGGACCTCACCCTAGCCGTTTGACACAATGCGTACTTACCCGCAGCTTGGCTTTTAGCACAGAGCGGGACCGCACCTGTGCCAACTGTGGGCCTGTGGACCCTCTCAAAACTTTGAAAACCTTAAAATTTCCTCTGTCAGTTAGCTTAGTTTGTCTTTAGAAATTGTTATCCACTACCCAGACCTGCATATAACTTGTCAGAAGCTTTCCTTGGATTGATTTCGTTAGTGTTGGGGTTTTAGGTAAATTCCTAGGAGTTTTGCTTGTTGGCTTTGTTTTTCATTTTGGTTGTGTAGTGGGTCTGAGCTTAGAAGCTATAGGGACTTCAGATCACCTTAGTGTCTACCAGCCTTCTTATGAGTTTGACCATTTATGAAATCTCCCCTTGTTTAAGGAATCTGCTTTGAGTTTTCCCTTTACAAAACTTCGAAAAGCTTGTGTTTGAGAGTTTGGATTTTCATTTTCAAAAAGAAAACGAAATTGGTTGTTCTTGAATGATTTGTGATTCTGCATAAATTAGTCCTTAGCTTGCATCTAGCTGAGTAAAACATCCTTAAAAAATACTTTTAGTAGGCTTTGACTTCAAATAGGTTTTTATAATTTGTAGCTCTCAAAGTTAGTCATTTTCATTAGTTTTGAGTGTTTTATTAAAAAGAAAAAATATATATATATATCTCTTTTGAAAAAAGTTTGCTTTTGTAGTGATTGAGTGCTTTGAAACGAAAAGGGAAATTTTTGTGAAATAACTAGTTGTCTCGTTTTGAGTGCTTTGGAAAGGAAAAGCTCTTCTTTTAATTTGTTTAATTGAGAAAGATTTCTGTTTACAAAGTATTTGCATTCTCAAACTCTTTCTTAGTTTAGAAGTTCATCGAAGAGAAAAAAATTGCTTAGATCATCTTAGGTGCATTTTTAGTGATTTTGAGTCGAGTCTTCATACCACGAGTTTCATCTCCGCACCTCTGGACTTAAACAAAAACCACTAAAATTAACGCTTAAAGTAAAATTCACCTAGTAACATTTTTATTTCTAGGGCTCTGATACACTAACTTAACTTAGGCTAGTGTCTTGGAGTAGGAGAGTAATTAACTCTCCAAGACAGTAAAAACAAACAAGTAGTTGTATCTTGTGGTAGGGAAGAAATCCAATTGTTGCATTTATGCTCTGGAAAAGCTCCTCTTAAAGGAGAAGCACGAGATCGTGTTCGAACCAGTGTGGGAATCAATCCTTCCTCATTGGGAATGATGCCAGATATTCACGTATTAAAAATGGTAAACCTCGGATTAACCATTATCGAGGAGCATGGGGTCACTTGTTGGTAAACCTTGGATTGTGTCAAGGAGCCTTCAAGGGGATTGAGCTTGCTACTCTGCCCTTGCGTGTGTATCGGATCGTAGGCTGTTCCCCCAGGTGTATTTGTCTCAGTTGGTAACCTTAGTGGCCATATTCTTTAGGACTCTTCCTAAGGTGACTCACTTGGATTTTCTTGGGGGTTCACTTCACTCGAGACGGTTAAGTGGAGGAACTTGTGCGAGTCTATTCATTAAGCAGGTTGCCAGGGTAACTATTCCAAGCTCCATTTCTGTACTGAACTCTGCGACGTTGGATTTCATCACCAACTAGTGTTTTCAGTTCGGAAATTTATTATTTGTGTGTGTTTGATCTCCTAGATTCTTTAGGCGTGTGATTAAAATTTGTTTGGTTCTTTAGAGACCTTAGGTGCTTTTTATTGAGATTTTACTTTGTTTGCATGTGAAGTAGTTAAAAGTCTTTAACTGTGGCTGAATTACCAAGGCAGTCCCCTAGACTTTGGGGCCAGTCTCCTGAGTTAGTAAACGTGGCTGAGTTACTAAGGAGGTCTCATAGACTTCGGGGCCAACCGCCTGAGGAAGTTCCAAGCCAACTTGAAGGCTTAAAAGTCCTCGTAACTCCTAGAGACAGTAGAATTGGATCACCTGAGGAAGGAGAATCTTCTTTGATAGTACATCCTGATTTTCAAACGCTAGTAGCAGAGTATAATCCGCAGTTAGTGTCTGTTTCCGAAATTACTGGTAGTTTTTCATCTACTAGTGATATAGGTGAAGAACCTGAAATATCTGAGCTTGAAAGTGAATTTGCTGCTACTCCGACATCGGGGTTTGTTTCTCCAACTTTTAGTGGTCCTGGTTCACCTAGGGTAGAAAGAGTAATCACCCAAGATCTTCCTTCTAGACATATTTCTATTGAAGAACTTGCTCCAGAAGAAGAAGTAGGCATCCCTATCCCTGAAAATCAACCTGTTATTGAACTAAGGGAGCGTGAATCAATTTTTTACAGTCCTCCTAGGAGTAGTTCTTGGTATCTTTCTTTGACTAATTATTTAGAAAACTCAGGGTTAAGTTTTTCACCACCTCGTGCTCCTTATCACTCAACACCTAGAGGTTTTTATACTCCCGTCAATATGGTAGGACAATCATCCATGTTTACTCAATCGCCAAAATATTTTTTGTATGGCGGTCCTTCTGTTCCCTCCAGGTATCAGTCACTTTCTGGTACTTTTTCGGGAGCATCTCCTCAACCCATTGATCAAGGGTTATTAACTAGAAGCAATGGTACTAAGCTGTTGAGCGTAGAAGACATTCTTATGATGTCAGGTTCTATTCCCAATCCTCAACCTCAAGGTGGCCAGTTACCACCTGGGGGGCAGCCTCAATTAACGCCTGGGGGGCAACCTCAAGGTACACAATTTGCATCTGGGGGGCAACCTCAAGGTACACAATTTGCATCTGGGGGGCAACCTCAAGGACAGTACATACCTATGGGATAGTACGTTCCTCAAGGTCAACCCTAGACTCAATATGTACCCCAAGGTCAACCCCAGTATCAATTTATACCTCAAGGTTAACCCCAGTATCAGTATGTGCCTCAAGGGTATCAACCCCAAGGTCAATACTTGAACCAAGGTTTCCAACTGCCCAAAGGTCAAACGTATGTTCAAGGAACAGGAAATGTACCTTTCAATTATCAATCCTACCCTCAACCTGGTTATGTTCCTCAGTATTCTCATCCAGTTATCGGTCAGTACCCCGGAATGAACATAGTGTGGGATCCATCGCAAACCCAACAGGTGTTGCAGCCAAGTGTACAGTTGTCATCTCAAACTAGACAACCCTTAGTTTCTGGTTCATCCCAGCAACCAGTCCTGTATAACATTCAAACTTCTATACCTTCGGTAGTTTCTCAGCCTGGGCCTAGTACACCTAGTACTCCGCCTCAAAAGACTACTACAACTGTCGCAACATCTATTCAATCTACCCCACCTACTTCTGGAGTATCGACAGCTCCAGTTTCTACTGTTCCTGTATCTACTCCTCAGACATCTTTACCACTGTCTAGATCTACGATTCAAACTTCGGTTCAGATACCTGTAGGACAACCTGGTTTAAGTACGGTTGTCACAAGTCAACCACAATTCACCTATCAACCGTACCAAGGACAATACCAATTCAGTCCTGTTGTCCAGCAGCCAGTCTATCAGTATCAACCGTATCCTGGGTACACTTATCAACAACCTCAACAACCCCAGTACGGTCCAGTTAATCCTGGTTTTCCAGGAGGATACAATATCCCGAATGTGATTCCTATTCCTAGTTATCCTGGATATCCTCCTCCTGGGGCTGGTCTCATGACCCAGAGTTCTAGGGATCCTAATCAGAAATTACCATTTATCACAACTTTGGACTTACCTGAATTGTCGCGCCTAACGAACGATCCCATTAATTATCTTCCGTTTTGGCCGCCAATGCCGAATAAGTTGCCCAGTGACATTCCCAAGTTCGAAGGTAAATTAGGAGAGGACCCGTCGAATCATGTGATGACTTACGACCTCTGGTGTGCGTCTAACTCCATCACAGATGATTCAATCCATATTACACTTTTCCAGCGCACTCTAATTGGTCTTGCGGCCAAGTGGTACATTGAGTTACCGCGAGGCACTTTTTATAATTTTAGTCAGTTAGCTACCTCGTTTTTAACTCATTTTCAGTTGCCAGTCCGATCTGACAATGGCACGAAATTTTTAACTTTGCTAAAACAATCGACATCCACTTACATTTCAGATCATATTCATGAGTGGAGCCGTCGACGTCGTTTAGTGAAGGTATTTATTCCGGATCAAATCTTGGCTGAGTGGTTTGTAAAATCTTTGTTGCCAAAGATCATTGAAGATGTTGCTAAAGCCGGAGTTGTTACTGAGGAGCAAGTAATTGCTCAAGCACATTACCTTGACTTGGTCTATACTCAGTTGGGTACGTTACACGAAAAAATCCCCGATCTTTCCAAGCAAAATCAAATCACTGCAGCTCCTTCGGGATCTCATGCCGCTGATGGTATGATTGGCGCGGTTAACACTAAAAGTAAGAAGAAGTCTCCCAAGAATTCTTCTCCCATTATAACCTTGCCTGATTCCGCAACAGGAGATTCTTCTGCAGAGATTTCCGCCGATATTCACATTGTAGAGTCATCTACAGCCAAATCAAAATCCGGTTGGAAGAAGAAAGGAAAGAAGAAGAATAAAACGGACAAAAGTTCAAAGGAGAAACCTGAAAAGGCGGAATCCAATGATGAAAAGCGCAAACCTAGTTATCCTTGTCTCATTTGTGACGATGAACATTTTACAAGAGACTGCCCTCATCGTGTAGAGGTTGCGAAAATTGTCAAGGGTTCCCAAACTCCTGCTATTTTGAAGGATCCTTTTTCGGCTCAAGACAGTAAGATGATAGGTTCATCCTCGAGTGCCAATGAAGAACCCATATTGATGATGTCCCATGTTAGGATTGCGACTCGATCACAAGATTATGGTAGTAAAAATCCTGTTGATGGTAAAGAAGTAGAATCTTCTCATTCTAATCCATCAACCTCAACTCCCGGTTCCGATCCACTATGGATCAAGAAATATAATCCAAACTTGGTAATCAAACCACCTTCCAAGGGTATACTTCGAAAGTCAGCTTTCAATCCACATGTGAGAGCGGCTCAGAATTATAACATTGTTGATGATTTAGCTCTTTCACCCTTAGCAATGTCGACTTTGGAAGTGCTGCAATCATGCCCAGCACAACACAAATTACTTTTGTCGGTGATAGAAGTTGTTGATGTTCAGGACCCGAACCTAATAATTTTCGATCTAGAAGATAGTACACTGCGTTTGCCTCATCAAATGGCTTTCCAGATTCTAGTGATAGTCAAAAACAGGCCTATTCATCAGACTGTAATTGATGAGGGAGCCTCTACGTGTATTATGTCGATACAGTGTTGGAGATCGCTTGGTTCTTCTTCACTAAATCAATCCTCGACAATTCTAAAGGCCTTTGATGGCCATGGGTTTCATCCTTTTGGCATTTTACAGGATTTGCCTATAGGGGTTGAAGGAAAAACCGTTAGTCTAGATGTGGAGGTGGTTGATGCCCCTCTAGATTACAACCTTCTCTTGGGTCAAAGTTGGTCTTACGCTATGACAGTGGTCGTTTCATCGGTCTTTCGCGTAATAAAGTTTCCACACAATGGAAAGATCGTAACAATAGACCAACTGGCTTACTTTTCATCCGACCCAGCCTCTTCGGAGAGTATTCAGCATGTTGGTAAAACGACTATCCCATATAAGGATGTTGGAGTAGGATTAGTTAAAGATGCCGGTTTACTGGGAACTTTTCCTTTTCCTCCAATCAACGCATCATCTTCATTCGCAACCATTCATATGATTACATCAGATACCGTTATTTATGATGATCCTTGGATCGTCCCTTCTGAATCTGAGATAGACTCATTTGGTAATTCCATGCCTTTGAGTCCATATGAAATTGCCTATGAAGTTGTGCAGTCGTTTGCTGACTCGTGTTCAACCAAAAAGGACGTAATGAATGTGGTCCGTGAGGAACCACTTTTCACATCAACCTCAGACTTAACTACGTTTTCTGAACTTGTTCACTCTGATGAGAAAATTCATGAAATCCTATGTGTAGATGATTTACCATGGGAAGATCTCCATCACAGATCTTCGTTTTTACCTGAGGATGGTCGTTTTGAAAATGATTTCTCATCAATTTTTGTTATGTCAAGGAACCTCAGAATCCAATGAAACATCCCGATTCAGAGTTAAATTTGGGAAACATCTCTCGAACTATTCCTATTGACATTTCGGTTAAGCTCAGAATTGTTGAGAACATTCATATAGGTGCCTCGTGTACACATGACGAAATTCAATTGTATAAGGCCCTATTTCAAGAATTTTGCGACGTGTTTGCCTAGTCCTATGAGGAAATGCCAGGAATTGATCCCGCGATTGTTGTTCATGAGATCAAGACTTACCCAGACGCTAAACCCGTCCGGCAACGTTTGCGTCAGATTCACCCACGAAAAGCTGCTGCAATTAAAGCAGAAGTTGAAAAAATGTTGAAAGCAGGTTTCATTTATCTGATCCCGTTAACGGATTGGGTATCGAATATTGTTCTGGTTAACAAAAAGCAGGGAAAAATAAGAATATGCATCGACTATAGGGACATTAATCGAGCCTGTCCAAAGGACAATTACCCAACTCCCTATCTCGATTAAATCATTGATGATTGTGCCGGCAGTGAAATATTCTCCTTTATGGACGGTTTTTCTGGATACAATCAAATCAATATTCTACCTGCCGACCAACCAAAAACGACTTTCATTTGTCCGTGGGGGACATTTGCTTATTGTAAATTACCTTTGGGGCTTAAGAATGCCAGAGCAACTTTTCAAAGGGCGATGTCTTATGCGTTTCATGACATCAAGCACATTGTGCAACCTTATCTCGATGACTTGCCTGCTCATTCATTACATCGAGCTGATCACATCGTCCATTTACGAGCAATCTTTATGAGGTGTAGGCATTATCGGATTCGGTTGAACCCACATAAATGTGTCTTCTGTATAGAAATGGGTCGATTGCTGGGATTTCTAGTTTTGAAAGCCGGCATTCGCGTTGACCCCTCAAAGGTCGAAGCAATCATCAAATTGCCTCCTCCTTCGAGTCTTCGCCGACTCCAAAGTTTGCAAGGGAAAGCAAACTTTTTACGACAATTCATTCCTAACTACGCCGAGGTTACAAAGGGTTTTACCCGGTTGTTGAAACAGAACACTCAATTCTATTGGGATGAGATAACTCAGAAATCTTTTGATGCACTCAAACACACGTTGACACATGCACCGTTGTTGCATCCTCCCAACTACAGCCAGGATTACTTCTTGTATCTCGCCGCTTCTCATTCCACCATTGGAATGGTCTTAGTTCAGGAAGATGAATCCGGAACTGAACATGTGATATATTACCTTAGTCGAACGTTAAATCCAACTGGGCTAAAATACTCACATGTGGAGAAATTGGCATTGGGAGCTGTTCAAGCTGTCCAACGTTTTCGTCACTACATTCTACTACGTAAAACTACAGTCATTATTTTGACCAATCAATTGCTAGGGGGCAAGTACTCTAAATGGATCGTTATCCTGCAAGAGTTTGACTTGGAATTTTAGAAATCTAAGTCTAAGAAATCTTTAGTTTTTGCGGAGTTAATGTGTGACTTCCCGCATGCTGACACGGAAACTATGGCGGAAGAGCCCATTGCGAACGAATCCTTGTTTCTAATCAACACTTTAGACCCATGGTATGGAGATATCATTGTTTATCTCCAGACCCAATCCTTTCAGCCAGAAATTTCATGGTCAGAACGTCGGAAGATTCGATTCTAGTCCCAACAATTCAAGATTATTGGAGATACTCTTTATCGCCGTGGGGCGGACTCTGTTTTTCGACGTTGCTTAACTCACGAGGAAGCTGAAAGGGTTCTAAATAACTGTCACTCTGGATCATGTGGTGGTCATCTGTCTGGGTTTGCCACAGCCCAAAAGATATTGTGCTCTGGTTACTTCTAGCCATCCTTGTTTAAATATTGTATTATGGCGGTCTGAAAATGCCATAACTGCCAGATTTTTTATCGTGAGATGCGCGCTTCACCTGCTCCTCTCCACCATATAATTGCCGTTGGTCCTTTTGCCAAATGGGGTATCGATTTTATTACATGTAACCCTCACTCGGCCAGGGGGCATGCGTATATCATCCTTGCGGTAGATTATTTTACTAAGTGGGTCGAGGCGATGCCTACATTTGAGGCAGACGGTAAGATAGCTGCAATTTTCGTGTTCAATCATATAATTTCTAGGTTTGGTGTCCTGCAAGCGATAATCACTGATCATGAGTGTCATTTTCGAAACGTTATGATGACCGAACTTATAGGCCAGCTTGGTTTACGTCACGATAGTTCAACCCCTTATTATCCACAAGCAGATGGTCTGGTTGAGTCCATCAACAAAGTTTTAGTTATCATGATCCGACGAATCATTGGGATTCATCGGTCGAATTGGCACAACATGCTATTTTCAGCGCTTTGGGCGTACCGAACTTCAGTAAAAACATCAACAGGGTTCACTCCTTTCCAACTAGTCTATGGTTTTGAAGCCGTGTTACCCATTGAATGTGAAATCTCGTCACTGCAAATGGCCATCGAGTTACTTCCAGCCACTTCCAAAGAGGAAAAGCGTTTGTTATACTTGGCTCAATTAGATGAGAACCAACGTGATGCTGCATTGGTGATCAAGACTCACGCAAAACGAATGAAAGCTCAGTATGATCGAAACGTGACCCCTCAAAATTTTTCAGAAGGAGATCTAGTCTTAGTTTATGATCAAGCTAATGATAAATTAGGCACTGGAAAATTCGTTCCTATGTGGCATGGTGCCTATGTTGTCAAGCGGAAGCTAGCCAAAGGGGCTTATGAATTGGAAGACTTTGATGGGGACTCTTTGGGTAAACCTAGAAATGGCCTTTACTTGAAGAGGTATTATGCTTAAAAGAATGGGTATGGAGATTTTTAGTTAGGATAGTTTTTCTTTCTAGCTGGTGTGTTTTAGTTTAAACAGTGTGCTTAGCTTAGAGAGTGTTTTTTCGTCATTATTCCTGCTTATCTTGGTTTTACTCTTGATATTGTAGATGTCGATGCCTCTCCAATCATACATTGGTTTTGCTGATGGTGCTTGTCATAATACATGGAACATCTCTTCCGTAGCTTGGGTTATCTATTCGCCCTTTGACGAGTTAGTATCTATGCATGGGGTAAGCCTCGGTCAAACAACGAACAACATTGCCGAGTATATTGTAGTGATTGAGTTATTATCTGAATCTATTTCATTTGGGATTCAGAGTTTGATAGTGAGGTTAGATTCTAAACTTGTTGTATTACAGCTTAATAGAGTGTATGCCATTAGAAATCCGGTGTTATTAAGATTATTTTTGAGAGTGCGTCTCTTGGAACGTGAATTTGATTACATTGAATATCAGCATATTCTGAGATCTTTAAATACATTAGCAGAAGCAATTGCTTCTCGAATGTTAAATAAACATTTGCAATAATCATACACGTAAATTTAAAACGATTCCATAACATGATTTACAAGATAAGCCGGTAATAGTGATATATATATAGGAGTGTGTCAAAAGATACATCGTCCTCGATCATAGGTTGAAAAACACCTTATGATCGGCAAAAATGATAAGTACAAAAAAAAAAATGTCACATGTTCCCACAATAGGCGATCATCCTATCACTGGTGATGATCTCTATAAGAAACCACTGCACGGGCCACCTTGCAAAGGAAACTCCTAAAAGGTCCCGGGACTCCAATCACATAGCGCTGAAGTCGACAAGGAATGTCATCTATAGTGGTCTCAGGAATATCTCCTGTCAAGCGCTCGAGATAACCCTCCAACTTGGCCAAAACCTCTGCTGATTCATCCTGTGGGGTTGGCACGGGTGAAACTGGTTGCCTCCTCTCGAAAGGTCGGAGAGCGGCTAGTCGCTGTGGACCCACATCTGCATTTTAAAATTTTTACTATCAGTTTTGAGATGATGGAAAAATAAAAAAAAATTAAAATAGAAAAATGTTGAAAAGGATTTTACCTGACTCGTCCCACTGCTCTCTTGGTGGAAGAACCATGTCTGGGTCACCACGAAAATCTATCCCAGCGTAAGGGAAGTCCTGAATAGAAAAGACCTAGTTTTCCAGCCATTGGAAATACTCAAGTTTGAAGCGAGCAACCTCTGTCCTCTCGTCCGGGTGACGGGCCATGACTGCGACCCATCGCATTAGTTTGGGCTCTCAAGGAAGCCCAGCTCCAACAGTAAGGTGTTGTGGGATCAGCATAGGAACCCTCTCCAAGCCAAAACTCACGACCAAAGCCCCATAACCAAAGGTCTCTAGTCGTCCGTTCTTGGCCCTGGTCAGTTGGCCTTTCACATTGGCCAACACGGCATCGCACCAGTTGAAGATGGTGCCTCGAAAGCAATCAACTGCCATACGCATCTGGGATCCGGTGGCAGTATGTAATGCGGCAGCTCCACAAATTCTGGTGACAGTAAATGCAATCACCATGAGCTCAGGACGGGATATCGTCTTTATGTCTATCCCTTTGTCTCTAGCCTGGCTGTTGCAGTACTCTAGCCGGAGGCTATCGACAGACTGGCCACCTGGCCTAGTCTCATGCAGAGTCAAGTCTTCGCCTCTCTTAGGCAAACTAGTCAAGAAATATATGTCCGCTGGCTCGATTTCGAGCTGGTGGCCGCCAATGAAGAAGCACTGGTCCTATATGCTCCATCTGTCAACCAACCACTATAAGAAATCCACCTGAGCCCTCATGCCAGGAATGGCCCAGAATTTGTACATTCTGCATGCCCTCAAAGCATCAAGTGAAGGCTGATGATTCCATGCGGCAGCATCCACGTCCTCATGCTCTCATTCACGCCAATCTAGCATGATGTACTCTCTGCATCAAGTATAAAGACAAATTAAAATGCTAGAAAATATTCTGTGTGGTCCATTTTTGAGGTTCAAAACCCTTGCGGCAGGGTACGCACCGTCCGGGTTAGACACAATGCGTGGGACCGCACTTTGTCTACACAGAAGGTGCGGGCCCCGAGCTTTTTCCCAATGGAAAAAAAGTCAGCGTCTGCAGGCCCGCAATGGTAAACCTGCGGGCCCCCGCGCGGGGGTTTTGCGCCTAAAAACCCTCCCAAAAATGAAATAAAGGAATAAAACCAAAAATTAAATGGTTGAAAATGAAGAGTGGGATGATGTGGATTACCTAGAGAAGACGGCGCTTGATTCCGACGGTTGGATTTTCCGCAATCTTCACAGGAAGTTTTTTGAGCAAAAGCACTATTTTCTCACCCAAACTCAAACGGTAAAAATGAATTGACAAAGACCCTTTTTATAAGTTTTCTGAGTAAATAAATCACAAATTTGTTTATGTTTCACTTTGAAAAGGTATTTTGCGACATTTTTATCCATTTCAAATAGGTATGAGTAATGTTTGTGTTTTTGTGCAGAATAAAGGATTATTCAGGCGAAATCTATCATTTTCGACACAAAAACATGTAGAATCATCTTTAAGCTCTTTTCTAACTCCTAAAACATGAAAAGATTGCCGAGTGTTTCTTTTAAACTCGTTAAAACAGAATTAAAAGACGGTCCACTTACAGCTCTTTTCCGACCGTAAAAACATGAAAAGATTGCCGGATTTTTGTCATTTCAAATTCAATATTGGTTATAAAACGACGTGTCATTGATCGCTTTTTTACTTTTTCGGGTCAAGGGCACTAATGGCGAAAAGTACTCCTTGGTTGTAAAAGATCAAGTGGTTCTCTCAAGTATTATTTTATACTTTTTCGGGTTTGGGAGACACAAATTTACGAAAAAGGTCAACCTTGGAGTCTTCTTAAGTTTTTTCAGACTCTCTAAAATTGAAAAACGCCGAGTTTCTCCTATTCTAGACTCGTTAAAATTTCACAGTAAAGGGCCTGTTCAATTACAAACAGGAACGAACCACTCATTCTTAGGGTTTGAATTTAAACTAAGTTGGACTCATCCGAAAGATGAGCTTATAATCAAGAAAACGTTATCCTCCTCAAGCTTGTCAAAAATAAAGAGGTACGTGGTAGAAATGGTGGGGGAAAAGAGAGAAAAATGAGCCTATTTGTCATGCTTTGTAACCACTGTTGAACACGACACTTTCGTTCACCTGGGTTGGGAAATCCTTTGCCTAACAGTTGATCAAACCACATTGAAAGTCTTCAGCTAGTTTCTGGGTATTAACTTTGGGTCAATTATCACCAAACCATCTGTCATGTCGTTATGTGTTCAAGAGGTCACTGCCAATAAGCCATTCATTTGCAAAATATCTGTCATCCATCTTGACCATCCCTGAGTCAGTCCTTGCAACTAA
This sequence comes from Pinus tabuliformis, assembly GCA_031772625.1. Classification (NCBI taxonomy): domain Eukaryota; kingdom Viridiplantae; phylum Streptophyta; class Pinopsida; order Pinales; family Pinaceae; genus Pinus; species Pinus tabuliformis. The sequence goes on along the minus strand of CM062814.1, from coordinate 662,409,798 downwards.
ATTTCTTCAACTTGATCTATGATTTCGTGTTGTGGGCTTGCCTACGACAGATCACTTTCTATCGACATCAACTCATTATCTAGAAAGATGATCTAGGAATCGTCAGTACCTTGAGATCTGCATGCATCAATGGCAGGTTTCTCGCCTTTGACGACAGTTTACATCATTAAATTTCGATCAAAGGATTCCATGGCATGCTCGACATCAACACATTTATTCGCATCTCATGGATTGTACTTGGTACTTTGAGGGCCATTGACATTACTGGTGGTTTCTCTCACACTTGTTAACAGTTTACATCATTGACTGGTAATCAAGTGGTTTCTACCATGTTCGACATCTACGCATTCATTCGCATGCATAGAATCGTACTATTTCGGGAAGTAGAAATGAAGACCCTGGATCTATTTTCCACAATCTAGGCTGCAAGGAATTTTGTATTCATTATATAATGGACTATTCATAAACAGATGGTTGTGTCCATACTGTGTCCACATGAGTCTATACTTGTGATGTTTTACAAGATCATTCCTTTAAATAATTGACCGGAGAATCCACAGTTTTATCATTTTTGGATCGACGTTTCGAATCCCAAGTGGGATCCATCTTCAGGATGAGAGAATGATGATGACAGAAGAGCAGTGGAGAGGTGATAAATAGTGATGAGGATGAAACGTTTAGGAAAACAAACAAGTCGGCTGAATTAATAACTTTATTATTTTTATTTTTATTTAATTTTTATTTTTAATTTTTATAATATGTTAAAAAATTTTTAAAAATATTTATTTTGATATGATAATTAATATTAATCTTAATAAGAAAATAATAACTAAATAATTTAATTAAATTATTAATAATATTAATAATACTAATTAATTATATTATTAATATATTATTAATATTAATTAAATTGATTATATTAATATTAATATTATTATATTAATTAATTAATTAATTAATAATAATTATATTAATAATATTAATTATTGTTATTAATTAATTATATTAATTATTTATTGTTATTGAATATATTATTAATCCTAAATATATTAATTAAAATATTATTAATATATTATTAATACTAATTATTATTAATTATATTAATTATATATTATTATTATTAATATATTAATTGATTAATATTTAATTATATTAACCATATTATTAATTATAAAACTAATCATATTACTTATATTATTAATATTAAATAAATTTTTATTTTGTTTAAGAATTAATTTTGTTATGAAATTAATTTAATTTTATACCTAGGAAGGAATAATTCTAATGAGAAATTGATATAAACCTGGGGTAATAATATTATTAATTATATTAATAATAATAATAATATTAATATATTATTATTTTTAATGTTAATTATTTTAATTATGTAATATATTATTATTATTAATATTAATTAATTATATTAAATTATATTATTGTTAATATATTAGTTAATATTAATTATAATGATTATATTAATTATTATTCTTAATTATTTAATTATATATTATTATTTATAATTATATAATAATTCCTCATTCCTGTATCAGAGCAGTAGTTAGTTTTTCTAGTCAATTTTGATCTGAGCATGGGAATTCCTACCTCAACGATGATATGATCTCATATATATATCTTTCATTGAATGTTTTTACAGGTTCCAATCGGGCTCTCCACAAGATGATCCTCGAAATGATAAAGTTCTTCACTCTACCTAAATGATAAGAAATCCTCATCTACTACAGACTTCGCACTTTAGGGGGCAACCTGTTACACAAAAATATCGTCACCATGATTATTTGCAGTCAGTATGGGTCTATCATCACTTGTACTGTCCTCCTAAGCAAGTCTCATACCTCAGTTCTTCAAATCAAGCTTTGGAAATGAGAGAAAGATTTTAAAAATCAATGTAACTCTGGTTCTGCACTTTCTCTCATGGTCACCTGCGGTCCCGCACCTTCTGTGTACAAAAAATGCGGACCTGCCCGCTCTGTCCCTAACGGTGTAGGTGCGGACCCCTGTGAAAGTCAAAAGGCGCAAGTTTTATCTTAAAAAACTCACTTTGGGTTAATTCTAGAGGTTTCTAGAAGGAATTTTGACGTGGATTGTTCGCTCTGAGGTGGTTCATGCATCCCAAAATAGAAGGAGCTAATCCCTTGATGAGAGGAGCTATCCCTTTGAAGGAGGGCTTTATCCCTTTGAAGGAGGACCTAGTAACCTCCCTCCATTGCACTATAAATACAGGCATTGGGCTGGTTGCTGAAGAGGTTAGAAGCTAAACATTTTTGGGGGTAAATGCTGGTGAAATAAAGACTTCCTAGTTGAGCTTAAGAGGAGAGATCACACATCTTTTTGGCTTCATTGGGGAGGGAGTGAAACTTGTCAAAGTAGAGGAGACTTCTTGCTGGACCCTAGGAGGAGCTTGTACAACGTCAAGGCATAGGTTGTAAAGTTCTTCTTCTTTTGAATTAATACAATCAAACTCATTTTTCTCAACAAGTATCTTATGTTATTTGTTTCATGGACTCCTTGACTTTCATGTTAAATATGTTTTATGCAATTGGCTTTTCAGGTGCTATTTAATTTGTTTGCCTTGTTTTCATTTGCAGATTCGCGAAAAGGAGCTCATTTGGATCGAAGAAGCGAGGGTATCCACAAGCTTGCATTGGACCTAAGGTAGGCCCTAAAAACACTTGTTTGCTATTGTTTATCAAAGCATATTTAGAGAAAGATAGTGTCTAGTTGGTTTGCTTGTCATTAGGTCTTCTTTAGATTCTAGGAAGGTCTATCTTGTCCACAAGATCGACTTATTCTGCATGACAGGTCACCTTGGATCAATGCATAGTATATTGAGTTAAAATTTTCAACACTTCAACAATGAACCAATTCACACCATAAATAAAACAATAGAGACCACATTAACTCATCAAGATTATATCAACTCTTCCTTCAAATAATTCGACTATTAACCCACTACATTCCCACAATCATTACTCAGGGATTAATTGTGACTCGACCAAGCGAACATATAAATAACCAAATAAATCAATTTGATCCACTTCAACATACCAAATCAACCATTTCCATAAAAATCCAGTTAATGTTCCTTTTCACATTAAAGTCCATATGAAGACCAAATAAATGTATACATTAATGACGAGATCAATTATCTCAATCAGAATCAAGCCTCTCACAAACCCATTTCACTAGCATTATATTTGTTTTTTTGGAGTAATTTAGTTACCTAAAGTTTATGTTGTAATGTTGTATATCAATTAATTCTAAATTAGAAATAATTTAAAAGAACATGGTTTTTTATTTCTTTTGTTTTACCTCATGACGCGATGCTCTATATACAAGAACCAATGTTGCCCACCCCTAGATTTTCACACCATGCTTCACATCCTTTGTTTATGGGGATAATACATTTATGATTTCCATAAGTTGGGTTTCACTTTCTATTATAATCCTTGGCTTCTAGATAATAAGACTCTAAGTTTGTGTTACTTAGAATTTCTAGCGCTTACATTACTCCTAAACTCCTAAGTCTTTTGTATACTATGGTTTACCTAACCAATACTGTTCCACAGATCATAGCATGTTGAACTTAAATCTATGCTTAGTTTATCTAATGGAGACACACTTGTCATGTTTTTCATGTTTTAGCGTAATGGCACTTGGAAACTATCGTTCTACCTCACAACTCAATGATGGCCATGTATCCCTCTTCCCCATGTCTATCACGTGGTTTTCATCTAGTACCTTGTACTGGTGATGTGGTGAATGGTGTGGATTCATTTCATTGATCCAATGATGGAGGCCTTTCTTGATTTTTCAAACCTTAATATTTTTTAGGGTTCATTCCCAAATTCATTTTATTTGTGACTCTATGGACTGCCCTCCCTTTGGCTAGAGGTATATCGAGGCTTTTCTATTGGCACCGTAAAAAACCTGTAACAATTGGAACTCGCAACTTTTCTTTAGGGTAGGTTTATACACACCTGGTCTATCTTTCACTGCACTGGAAATCAGGGATGTTGATCTCTAGAATTATATGGCTTCTTTTCTAAAGTTTGTCTACCATTCCCAAAGCACAGTGAGCTTTAGTATTTAATGAGTTTTTTCTTCTCTTTAATTGTTTTATTTTTCCATCCACAAGATGGCTTCACCAACAATTTTTTTATTTGTAGGTTTCTGTTGTAGGTAAATGCTAAGTTTAGTGTTTTGATGTGGGTTTTATTTTAGAATTGAACACCCCTACATGTAATAGAGTGGCCATGGTCATTTGCCCTTTATCATGGTAATTGAAATCAACACCCTTCATTTTACTGGTTCCATTTTACCCCTGGGGTGTAATAAGTTATGAGTTCAAACCCTCACCCATTTGTAATATTTCCTTCCTTTTATTCTTCTCAAATATAGATTAGTGGACTAAAATGTATTCTAGGGGTTTTTCTTCTTTTCTCTCCTTGGAAATTATTTCCATTGAGAATTATAAATTGAGCTCTAATTTAATTCTCAGGGTTTTCAACTTGACTTGGGAATGGTGCAATAGTCTTTAGCAGAAACCTAGAATTATTTCCCACATGTTACATTGATAATTTTTCAATAGTTACTAGTTTCCATTCTATTCTTCCTCTACATATTTTGTGGCTAAAGAAACCCTTGTACATATCCTAATAGGTACTTTATGATTTTCGTTGGAGGAGTAGTAGGGACAACTACAAGATATATGCTAATATGTATTGCATCTACCTTACCTTATGCTTAGTCTTAATTTTTTCTTATTTCACTTCCCCTTTGTCAAATTACTCATTTACTCCTACTATTTTCTCGCATGTATGTGAAATCTCAATTAATTTTGGTGCTCCCAAACTCAATAGATTGGTCCCTGCTGCATTTTCTTTTCCACACTAATTGTGCCTTCGGCACCTATGGTTCATAAAATTCACTTAAGTATTATGTTTCCCTTCCGGCAAAAACCAAAAAATTAATTAATACAGTCCTTTAGCTTCTATCATCGGCGCATTTGAGATATTAGTTATATATACGTATTAGTTGTGGTAAATATAATTTCTTTTCATGCTAGAACATCGTCTATGTCTATGTATGGATGAACCTGTGTAATAACTCATTTTTTGTTGGTTTATTTCATGAAAGGATAGAACCCTTTGATGTATATCATCCAACCAATTGATTTATTTTTATTAGTGAACATTTCATTTTTTTTTTTTTTGCTAAAGCAAGAGTCGTACCTTCTTAATCATTAAAATAGAAAAGTATTTACATAGAATACAACCATCCACATGGTAACATGGATTTTAAACAAACCCTACTTTCAAGAAAACCTAGGGTCACGAGTTAAGTGTTAAAACTCCGACCCTAATCCACAAAACTACACCACCCAAAAAGGCAACAAGTACGAAGGCCACATAAGCAACCCGACCAATCTGAAAAAGGAGGAGAAAGCCTGATACATTTCGCCTTCAGAACACCTAGCTTCCACCAACTGTAGCGGAGTACCTCGTAGAGCCAAGGCTCCCGCCAAAAAACTGTTTGGAAGCACCATTGAACGCGACAGATTCCTGACCGTCGATCCCCCCGAATTGATCCAATGGTGGAGTTGAATATCACGTCATCTAGAAGTCTGCCCTTTAACCATGAGGCCCCACAGACAAGCTCGATAGATCACAGCCGTAGATCCACCGGACTTGATCCTACGGCGGAGGATCATATCGCTCCGAGCAAAGGAGCTGTTGTTTAACGCGCGATAAGGGTGGAGAACAAAACCGCCCCACAGCCACGTGTCACCCGAGGAGTGTGATCGCACCCAAATTTTTAAAACCACTTCCCACCCGAGAGGCCCCCGATATACCGGAAACCACTCCGCTAGCGGAAATGCAATGTTTGACAACGTATTAGGAATATTCATTTTGCCGTTGGAATCAAGGTTCCAGCAGCAACCACTTTCACTTTTTCCACCGTATGTGAGCCTGAGCAGCAAACTCCTCTTGGCAACATAAGAATAAATGAGAAAGGTAAAACTTGCACCTCATAAATCAACCAAATTATTGGATAGAGCTTCCATTGTTTTGGTGCGGTACACCATCATATCCTCGACTGCTTGGGTGTCACACTGATCCATGAAATTATCCTGAGGCAACCTATGCCCGCTCATCGAAACCCTATACCTGGTACATTTCACACCTTGATTAGCCAGTAGATCAGCAAGTTTATTGGCCTGCCTTCGCACATGGTTAAAATTGACCGTGCGTAGGCCTCTGAGGTGGATCTGGATCCTTTGGAAGACCTGGATCAGCCTCCAGTGTTTAGAAACCTTCTCTGGCTCTGAGCCCCAACTAATTTTTTTTACTGTGTTAATAATAATTTCAGAGTCAGCTTCGATAATAACATTCTGCCAGTTATCCTACACCACGAGATCAAAGCACTGCTCCATAGCCATGGATTATTGTAGCTCTGCCTAAATTTCCATGGAAGATGGAAAAGATGTTACCAGTATCGTCCCTTAACACCCCTCCAAATCCCACACTACCCGGGTTACCCTTAGAAACCCCATCTATGTTATATTTTAGAAATCCCAAAGGGGGAGGATGCCAAAATTCCTACTTAGAAACCATAGCCAAAACCCTTCTGTTCAGGCCCTACGACATAAGCCCCTACATACCCAACAGTCCCAGAATCTTCAAGTTAGCATCTGAGGGTTGATTTTTAGGGGTGTTGCGCACTATGGTACCCACCGTCTCTTTAAGTTGAGTCAAAGTCTGCTTCAAAAGACATGGGAGGGATCTTTTTTCGTTTCTGAAAATTCTCTTATTCCTTTCTTTCCAGACATTCCAAATAATGAAGCTAGGGGTAAGAGCCCATGCAGTACCAAGAATTTCATTATCTGAGTAATTATTTCTCCACTTGGTTAGGGTATTGAAGATGCACCCTCTGTCCCTGTCACTCCTTTGGAAGATGTTAGCAAAATAATCCCACAAACTGGAGGTAAAGATACAATTAATAAGGAGGTGTTCCATTGTTTCTTCTTGGGCTTCACAGAGCAGGCATTTGAAAGGCCCCAGAGAACCCCTTTTTCTTATGTTATCCAAAGTTTGAATTCTCTTATAATAAACAAGCCACATGAAGAGTTTAATCTTCATCCAGCCTTGATGCCTTCACAGATTCTGCCATATTCTATCCGGAGCAAGAGAGTCCATCTCTAGGATTTTGTGCTTAGCTTCCTTAAGATTAAAGGTACCCTCCTTATTGTTGCCCCACCTCAATTGGTCATGTCGCCCCATCACTAAGATATTCCTTCGTTCTGCTATCTGCATGAGAGCCTCAGCTTTAGTTTTCAAGGGGTTATCTTCCTCGTAAATCATATTTCTCCACCTTCTCCATTTACTTTCATTATTATTTTGGTCCCAAAAATCTTTGACCTGTGATAACCCCTTGATATCTGTCTCTCTTTTGAGGTCCATAAATTGCTCATTTAGCAGTATTGGTTCTTGTTGCCATTTATCTTCCCAAAAAAGTGCCAAATCCCCCTCTTTGATTTCCTAGAAGCTATTTTTTTGAACTAAGGCTCTATTCTCCCAGGCCTTATTCCATATGTGTGAGCACTTTATATTGCCAGACATCATTATATGATCGTTGTTGTCCCAAGTACTGGCATATTCTTTTTTTCCAGATACTATCCCATTGGGCGTTTGGTTCTTTGACCCATCTCCACCATAACTTAGCTCCTAAAGCCCTACTTAGAACTTTTGGATCATCTAGACCTAGACCTCCTTGAATTTTGGGTTTGCAAATATTTTCCCAAGCAACTAAGGCCCATTTATTTTTTTCTCCCCCTTTCCCAAAGGAAGTCTCTTTGAATAGTTTTGAACTGTTGTAATACTCCTTTTGGTACAGGCAGTGTTGAAAGCATAAAAACTGGAATAGATTGAAGAACAGTCTTTGTAAGCACCAACCTGCCCGCCAAGTTTAAAGATCTGATGGTCCAATTCCTGATTTTCTCCTGCATCTTATTAATCACCAGTTCCCAGATACTCTTATGAAGAGGTTTAGTAGTAAGGGGGACTCCCAAATATTTCGAAGGAAGAGAATCTCTTTGAAAGCCTAGAATTCTGGAGATATTCCTTTGTATAGTAATATCAGTATTAAAGAAAAATATTTTAGATTTAAAAATATTGACCTCCATACTTGTGGCCAAACCAAATTCATTTAGAAGTTGTTTGTATGCCAAAGCTTCTTTGACTGTAAGAACTCCCTACAACATGGTATCATCCACAAATTGTTGATGAGTCAAAGTCTATCCATTCTCCGAAAGTTGAAGAGCCTTGATTTTGCCTTCTTCTTTTGCTTGCTTAATCGATCTACCAAGACCTTCCACCATGAGTATAAAGAGAAAGGGAGAGAGTTGATCTCCCTGCTGTTGGACCGTTAATATGCCATTATTATTATCACTTTTGAACACTTATTCCACCCATTTCTACCATTCTTCATCACGTCATTTATTATAATTTATTATTTAAATCAATTTTATAAATGATTTATGCTCTTATGAATGAATGTTATTTATTCTCCTTTATTTCTAATAAATTGATGATTATGCATGATTTTATCAATGATAGTTTTAATAAATCAGTTGTAACATTAGTCACCATTTTTAGCCTCCAAGACAATTTCCAGATTGAAGATTTGAAAATTAAAAGTGCCAACTCAGAAATTCGCTGGAATAAGAAGTGACGGTTTTGCGGTTGAGATTCTGAGCAAATGAAGCAGAATCTGGAAAATCTGGAACATGAGTTTTGTCTAGAACAGACCCACTTAACTTTGTGAAGAGTGGTTTGCCAAAATTCGGCTTGTACTGAGAGAAACACAGGGTTCTTTGAGCACGATTTTCTCAGATTTATTGTTGCGGCCGTCCTCCAAATCTCAGCTGCAAAGCCAAATTCGCCTTGTTCTTGTTGATCAAATGGTTAGAAGCAAACCAATTTTGTAATAGGAATCATGTTGTACTTATCCTTATTGTAACTTCTCTCTGATCTCTCTCTATTTAAATGAAAACAGAGATCAGAGATGGGAATGATTTGGGGATTTATGGGATGACTTGGGGATGGCTAAGAGAATGGAGAATTGATGATTTGAATTAGAGATTCAGAAGCAAGGCTTCATGATAGGATAGGAAGAAGAAGGGATTGTTGCATGTGGTAATCCTCAAGCTTTTGCTATTGTAATGATTTCATAATTTGATGATTAATACATGATTTGGGAGTTGTTGTTCATTCTGTTCATCTGAAGTAACCCAACAGCATCCGCTGGCGGCTAAGGGCCCAGCATCTGGTGGAGTACGCTGCTACTGCTATTGTATATTATATTCTTTTGTTTTATGCGTGGTTTGCTTATCAGTTTTACTTGGTAATCTGGTATGTTCTATTATTTTACATCACAGCTCTGTCACATAATCTCATTTTCTGAGACAGAAATATCATATTAATTTTGCAATGCATTGCTGTTTCTTTAAGTGCTGATATAAATGGTTTTTACAGGATACCGTTGCTATTCAATTATGGAATGTCTGTGTTGTAACATTTGACCATTGGTATTATTGAATTCATCTTAGAAATTATATTTCCTTGCGATTGTTGAATCTATGAACGTTGTTGTTCCATTCTAAAAGACAATCGTATTATTTACAACTAAGACTGACAAGTGGATTACCAAGATCAGATTGCTATTGAGGTGTGCCGTGTGTTAAGTTGTTATGCATTTGTATTTGACTTTCCATCGTTGTTTCATATTCATTATTAGTTAATGGTGTTCTATTTCTGTGTGTTGTTTGATTTCAATTGCTGGTTTATTTCAAGATTGCTGATTTGTTGTTTCATTTACTTGCCATTTCTTAAGGACGGACTCAGGCTGTAGTGAGTGTCAGCTTCTGCTATTTGGCTCCCAGACCTCTGATCTGCTCCCATCAGTTATAAAAGGGATAGGTTATTGCCACCAAACCCTCGGCTGATGTGCTGTTCTATTTCATTGTTATTTCCTTTATTTGCCATTTCATTTACATTCATCAAGTACGATCTCAGGCTGTAGTGAGCCCCAGCATCAGCTACCTAGCTCCCAGACCTCAGATTTGTTCTCATCAGTTATGAAAAGGATGGGTTATTGCTACCGAACCTTCGATTGATGCAATGCTTGGTGTGATTTAGCCTTTTGAAGTAGTTAAGTTGTAGACATGCACCCATTTACTTTATTGTTCATTTCTATTGATTAATTGCACTAGTTTGTTTTTAAAGAGTTTTCCTAGTTTACTTTCAGTTGCAGCTTTAGTTCAAGTTCGATTTCCTTTTGATTGCTTTAAAGCAGGACTGTCAACTGTAGAGAACATTGGTTATTGCTTCCTCGTTCCCAGATTGATTGTCTTGTCCTGGTTTGATTTCAATTACATCAATCTCTAGAGGAATGAGTTATTGCTACTGTATCCTCAATTGATGTTTGTTGAGTGAATAGTTGGATTTCAGAGCATTTGAGTTTATGTTATTGTTAGGTTTCTTCTTCAAGCATTCATTTACTTTTGTAGCTTTTAAGCACTATACTACAAAACATTACTCTTGAGTAAATAGCCGCCTCAGATTGAGTACACTCTTGAAATAAAAAGTCATCCCTGGGTTGATAATTAATGTGAAGGTAATTAGGAGTTCAAAAGACACCTTTTTATCGCTCCACATTTTGGCGTCGTTGTCGGGGAGAGTGTAGCCATTTCTAAAGAGTAGTGTGAATCTGATGAGTGCCTGCTAGGGAAGAGTTGGATCTTAAAAACGGAAGGTAAGAACCTACGTGCGGAGCATGTAAAAGCCCTGCTCTACTGTCCGCTTTCCTAACAGATTTGTTGTTGCTTTGTTGGGTATAAATAGATGTTTGAATTTTTGTGTGAATGAATTAAAAGAAAAAAATAGAAATTTTGAAAAACAAATCTCATGATTTCTCTCAAGTGGTGATGTAAGCACCACCCATTTCACTAACCGATTGACAGGAACATTTGAAGAAGGGGCCTCGAAGAAACACATGAAGAACATCTTCTATTATGGTAAGAAATGGATCACATTTTTACTTTTGAATTTCCTATCAAAGATCTAGGAGGAGTGACACAAATGCACATAATTCCCCCATTGTCTCTACCAAATTTTCATGGCTTGACAAATGAAGATCCAGATACATTCTTATTTGAGTTCGAAATACTTTGTATAGGATATGATTATTGTACTAATGATCAAAGATTGAAAGTGTTTCCTCTTACTCTAAAAGGAGCAGCTCTCCGATGGTTCATGAGCCTAGGTGGGAATTGCATCCAATCATGGGAGGACATGAAGAACATATTCTTGAAGAAGCACCAAGACTATTGCAAATCCAATGAAGATATTTTTGGTATGATACAATGGGAAGATGAAAGTTTGGAGGATTATGTAGATCGATTTCATTATAACCTTCAAAAATCAAAACATAAGCATTTGGAAAAAGAGATCTTAAAAACACTCATTCTTAAAGGAATCAAAGATGAATTTTTAGAACTCTTAAATCTGATAGGAAAAGGTGATGTTTTTCAGTTATCATATGATGATGTTTGTGAGTTGTGCATAAGGTATTCAAGAGGAATCTCCAAGGCTGGTAAGAATCCTAGAGATGTTTTTTCTTTGTTTTCCAAATCTGCTACAAGAATAGGAGACATAAGAGCCGAAATCAATGATTTATTTGAAAATTTTAAAGTTGATTTCATTAGCTCTCTAAGCTCAAAATTGGATGTTTTGCAGGTTCATAAAAATGAAGAATTTGATGAAGTGTTTTGCCCTCATGACCGAAAGGAGAAACCCATAGATGGTTACTCTTCCTTATCTAAGTTGGAAGTATCATATCAAAGAGGTGAGGAAGCTGCAACAAGGTCAAAACCATGGAAATCATGGCCTACAGGTATGGTTCAAAACACTTCTTCTCCATTCTCTTACTTGCATAATCCATTATGGAATACTCATGTTCTAGGGCAGCCATGTCAATTTCAATATAACCACCAATCTTGTCTACAAGTTTGGCACGGTTTACCTTATGATTGCATGACTACTCTCCCTCATCTTGAAGCACAAACATATTCTCCATATTTTTCACCAGCTCTTCCACAACATCCTGCTTTCATACCAAATTCATCCACTCAACCCAATCAACCACATCATCACAATGCTCCATTCCTTACACATTTTCCTGCTCAACTAATTCCACACCCTCACCATAATAAACCAGTAAAACATGCTTACAATGTTGAATTGCCAAATTTACCCACCCTTCCCACCCATTCTATCTCACATGCGCCATTAGAGAAAACTTCTAATGAGATTCAGAATGTTTCAAATTCAAAAATTGTAGAAGCTATCGGAGAAAATGAGGTTTCTTATAGTATGTATCAACAAGATATTTTAAAAGCTCAAGAACTTCATGATCTGATGGATATAAGAAATCAAGAAAGTAACGGATACATTGAACATTGGTTTCACTCCATCATTTGTTTGCAACATCACTCTATGCTTCAACAATTTTTGACACCATATTCTCAAGGGAAGTTGGCTTTTCATACCCTAATTTTCATTAATATGCATTTTTCAAATTTGGGTATGTGTATACATGAAGCCTTATTTCGAAAATGGCTCCACTGAAAGTACTCATATACATAGTCATATTCATCTTTCAATCAAATTAGGTTAGTGAAAAAATAAAATAAAATAAAATAAGGACATAAATAAATGCATTTTGTTCTTTTGTAAAACTAGTTGTTTTTGTTGCAACACGCTATCGAAATCAACATCGATGATAAATGTTTCAATTCATTTGTGTATGTAGATGATTTATAATAGAAATAACAATTCTACAAACACTTATATTCATTTTTATCATCAATATGAAAAAATGCTTGAATATAATTTTTTTGGCTTGCGGGCTTGATGAAATTTCTGGAAAAACAGTCGGGACAGTCACGTTTTGAGGGACCAAAAGTGAATATTTTTAAAACCTATTTCTATCCTAAGTAGCCCTTGATTTCTACTTTCCAATCCAATTCGAATCACTCAATTTGGATTTGAAACGAAAAAGTTAGAACCGAAACATTGACAGGGTGTCTAGCAGGTAGCTTAGGAACAGAGTTGGGACAGTCAATTTCTGGAAGCTTAAATGAATGAATTTTTAAAACTTGTTTCTATGGGAGGTCCCCCTATGAATCTAGTTTAGAATGCAATTTGAATCACTCATTTTCGATATCATATGGGGAATTTATGATCAAAATACTGACTGCTTATCGTAAATCAGCACCCTTAAAACTATGTCTTTTCGGCTGTTCCTTACAATATTTTACCTATCAATTCTTCTTGTGTTCAAAACCTGTTTATATTGCAGATAAATAAATGAATCTATTTTCATTTCCAATTTGAATCATTCGAATCCGACATCAAACGAAAAAGTTACGGTTGAAATATCAACTGTTGGTCTAAGCCAGGTAATCGACAATGACTCTATTATGCAGGTTGTTCTAACTAAAATTGACATATCATATCATTGAATCTTTAAAACCTGTTTCTACTGGAGATAAACCTTTGAATTAGCTCTCATTTTCCTTTGAAATCACTCAATTTTGACGAGAAACAAAGAAGTTGTGATTAAAACACCGCTGGTTAGTATGGTCGACCACTGCTCTGCCGCAGGTGACAAATAAATTTTACTTTGTTATTTTCTCTGTGGATTAGTTATATAGAGTAACTACTTGTTAGTTTTTTGCATAATTCTTGGATTAGGGGAGCCCGCGCACCTCTCTTTCTCCATGATTTAATGTTTTATTGCAGGTAGATACTCGTTTTTTGCAGGTCTTGGGAAAATAAAGAAGGTCAATTTATGGACGAGTGATTTTTGAAAGAAATTTTAAATGAAATAAAGGAATTTCATCCAACTCATTACCCAATGGATTCATAATAGAAGAAATGAAGAATTGATTTCTATTTGAAGATTCGTGTCTTGTCACTGTTGCCAAAATATTTTTCAAAGAGATGATTTTTTTTACATAACATCATAGCTGTTGTAACTTAATTTACTTATTTACATACTGTTTTTTAAATAAAATGTTGTTTCCTTTCTGATTTTTCTTATATTTTTTGTTTCAGGTGTTGCTTCATTTAAACTGTGACCCATCCTTAGCATCAATACAGTGAACAACTAATTCATTCTTTGCGTGCTTGCATTTCATGCTTGTGCATTTTGCCGTTCCTTTTCCACGGTTCATTTTGCCGTTCCTTTTCCACGGTTCATTTTGCCGTTCCTTTTCCATGGTTCATTTTTGCTGTTCCTTTCCAAATGGAACAACACTTCTACACTTTCACGTTTTGTTGTTCCTTTCCGAATAGAACAACACTTCTACATTTTCGCTTTTTGTTATTCCTTTCCAAATGGAACAACACTTTCACGTTTTGTTGTTCCTTTCCGAATGGAACAACACTTTTGCACTTTCACGTTTTGTTGTTCCTTTCCGAATGGAACAACACTTCTGCACTTTCACTTTTTGTTGTTCCTTTCCAAATGGAACAACACTTTCACGTTTTGTTGTTCCTTTCCGAATGGAACAACACTTTTGCACTTTCACGTTTTGTTGTTCCTTTCTGAATGGAACAACACTTTTGCACTTTCACGTTTTGCTGTTCCTTTCTGAATGGAACAACACTTTTGCACTTTCACGTTCTGTTGTTCCTTTCTGAATGGAACAACACTTTTGCACTTTCACGTTTCGTTGTTCCTTTTCGAATGGAACAACACTTCGGCACTTGTGTTTTTGCTGTTCCTTTTCCAAAGGAACGACACTTTCCATTTTTGCTGTTCCTTTTCCAAAGGAACAACACTTGCGTTTTTTTAGTTTTTGTTGTTCCTTTTCCAAAGGAACGACACTTTTCATTTTTGCTGTTCCTTTTTTTGCTGTACACTTTTCATTTTTGTTGTTCCTTTTTTTGTTGTTCCTTTTCCAAAGGAACGACACTTTTAGTTTTTGCTGTTCATTTTTCCAAAGGAATGAAATTTGCATTTTCACACTTTTTTATGTGTATTTTTGCTTTTTTTTGTGTGCATTTCCTTTGCTGTTCCCTACACGTTTTTGTTGTTCCTTCAAAAAAGCAACACTTTGGGATTATTTTCGAGAGCAACCCTTCCTTCCTCTTGTGGGATTATTCCTAATTCATCTCAACCACATTTTATTGATTCCCTTTTATGGCATGAAGTACACTATTTTTATGAGGACAAGAATTATGGATTCTTTTGAAGCAAAGTTAATATCATTCACGTTATAATCTTTAACAGGACAACTCCTTGATGATAGATTCTTTTCAGAAGGGACACAATTATTTATATATCACTTTACTGCATTGTTTTCTGTTGAACATGATATTGATTGATCATCTTAATACCATGTTGGTTCCACCTTTCCTGGTTATAATCTTCTCTGTCTGTAATAAATGAGATTATGGGTATATTTTTCTCTTGACATGTTCAACTTCTTCCACCATCTCTACTCTTAAGGAGTACTGAACCTCCCTCATTTTATCATAAAAATATGTAACAACAACAAAATTTTGTTCGCAGATGGAGGATAGGGGATCTCATTACGAGCCAGCCTACCATGTTGATAAGGTTGTAACAAAGTGACATTCCCATTATGGCCACCACACCAGGGTTATGATCCATTGGATAGCCAAATTATCCTTGGAACAGGAGGTCTCATCACGAGCCGGCCTGATCACTTTTGCTACATCCCAATGAATGACAGTATGATTATCTGGTTACCACGCCAGCACATTGATCTCTTCTGTAGAACAGCATTGAAACTCTCCATTTATAAATTGAGGATCCTAGCTCATATGAGTTAAAAAGCAACCCTGCCGAGGCTATGGACGCTTGCTGGCAGCAGCGGCTCTGCTTATGGTATTGAAGTTATATCTTATCGTCAATTATTATTATAATACCCTTTTCTTATTTTTTCTTTTTATCAGAGAAGTTATTTCCTTAACTTTTTCCCTGTTTTCAACCTTTATGCATGAGAAATTGTTTTATGATCAATCACATCATTTTCAGCTAGAATACCGTCAGCAAAGCATCTTTTTGGCATATTGTTGTCCTTTTTCGTTTTGCATAAACTATCATCAATCCAAAGCATCATATCTCTTATTCATAACTATCTTTACACACTTTGCTCTCAATATAACCATAACTTTCACCGTCCTATCATTGATATGTGTACTCTGCTTCATTTACTATTGTATTGTTCATTCCCTTGCCTTGTCATCAACACAACACCTTTCATATGCTTTATGGTCATGGGATCCCTTTTCCAATTGGAGGGGGGAATGCATGCATTACGGGATTGCATGCGATATGATTACTGCCCTTTGCCATTACTTCTTGATTTGACAACATCTTAGTTTGCATGTATACATAAGTTTTTCTAATTGAAATTTTGCATGCATCTTATCTGTTGCTATTCAACACTAACACTATGGATTCAAGCACATTGTATGCAAAATAGTGCTTTGTTTACAGGAGAACAACAAGTATGGGCAGAATTCTATTCGTAGCATGACCACACTATTGCACTTCATAGTAGAGGCTCGCGAACGTGAACAATTCTTCAGACATGATGTGCTTACCTGGATTCCACCTTTTGTCTCACTTTCAGCACCAACTTTGCCTACATCAGCTTCAACACATGCCAATCCATATATGTCATTCCACATTTTCGGAGGTAAAACTTGAGGTATAATCGCATAATTTTCTGATTTATTACAAATTTAGGAGAATTTCATAGAAATCCATTTTGAGCATTATTTATCATCCTTCACTCCACATATGTACCACTTCCCATTTTTCACCGACATATCATCTTTCAGTTTGGGGGAGTGTTGCTTTCATTCATTTCTTTCTTATGACCATGTCATTCATATTCTTTAGCATCCATTTCTATTCTTATTCATTCTCAACACCTCCCTTATTCCATGTTGTTTTACACCAAGCATAGAACTTCAACAGATAGTAGCAACCACCTCTATTTGTTTTCTAGCATCGCATGAGGGCATGCTAATTTTTCAAAGAGGGGGAGGAATTGCTACGCATGATGGATATTTTCTATTTTCTTTCCCATGTAAGGCATACAATTTCAGTGTAGAAATTGATATCCATAATATTTTTAAAACTATGAACTCAATTCTTGTGATCTCTAGGAAACACAGACATACTATTAAAATACACATACCTAGATAATTTCAAAATAAATTGGTTCATAAAATTTCAGAAATCATGCACTCTCACGTACAACCATTTTGTTTATATCTCATGATCCATGCATCAAAACAGTCCGATTTTTGGATCATAAAGGCATTCATATATTATAAATCTACTTGCCAAATTTCAACAAAAGCTGGTTTGTAGTTTTTGAGAGAATGGTTAATGAAGTTTGTTGTTACTTATATCATATTTTGTTGCAACTTCATTTATACATATAGTTGAATGTCAATGTAAAAATTGTTATGCCTTCATTAAGTTTACTAAAAGTGAATATTCATTAATTAAGGAAGAATTCATTTGTTCTATCCATTTCATGAGCTGAGATGAACATATTTTTTATTGCTTGGTTAACACATGGGTTTTTGTCTTTGGGTTGCATGAGGACATGCAATATATTCAGTTTTCGTTGCATGAGGACATGTAACATATTGACTGTGGGGGTATGTTGGGTTGTTAATATGTCATTATTATTATCACTTTTGAACACTTATTCCACCCATTTCTACCATTCTTCATCACGTCATTTATTATAATTTATTATTTAAATCCATTTTATAAATGATTTATGCTCTTATGAATGAATGTTATTTATTCTCCTTTATTTCTAATAAATTGATGATTATGCATGATTTTATCAATGATAGTTTTGATAAATTAGTTCTAACATTAGTCACCATTTTTAGCCTCCAAGATAATTTCCAGATTGAAGATTTGATCATTAAAAGTGCCAACTCGGAAATTCGCTAGAATAGGAAGTGATAGTTTTGCGGTTGAGATTCTGAGCAAATGAAGCAGAATCTGGAAAATATGGAACATGGGTTTTGTCTAGAACGGACCCAATTAAATTTACTAAAGAATGGTTTACCCAAATTCGGCTTGTACTGAGAGAAACACAGGGTTCTTTGAGCACAATTTTCTCAGATTTATTGTTGCGGCTGTCCTCCAAATCTCAGCTGCAAAGCCAAATTCGCCTTGTTCTTGTTGATCAAATGGTTAGAAGCAAACCAATTTTGTAATAGGAATCATGTTGTACTTATCCTTATTGTAACTTCTCTCTGATCTCTCTCTATTTAAATGAAGACAGAGATCAGAGATGGGAATGACTTGGGGATTTATGGGATGACTTGGGGATGGCTAAGAGAATGGAGAATTGATGATTTGAATTAGAGATTCAAAAGCAAGGCTTCATGATAGGATAGGAAGAAGAAGGGATTGTTTCATGTGGTAATCCTCAAGCTTTTGCTATTGTAATGATTTCATAATTTGATGATTAATACATGATTCGGGAGTTGTTGTTCATTCTGTTCATCTGAAGTAACCTAGCAGCATCCGCTGGCGGCTAAGGGCCCAGCCTCTGGTGGAGTACGTTGCTGCTCCTACTGTATATTATATTCTTTTGTTTTATGCGTTGTTTGCTTATCAGTTTTACTTTGTAATCTGGTATGTTCTATTATTTTACATCACAGCTCTGTCACATAATCTCATTTTCTGAGACAGAAATATCATATTAATCTTGCAATGCATTGCTGTTTCTTTAAGTGCTGATATAAATGGTTTTTACAGGATACCGTTGCTATTCAATTATGGAATTTTTTTGTTGTAACATTTGACCATTGGTATTATTGAATTCATCTTAGAAATTATATTTCCTTGCGATTGTTGAATCTATGAATGTTGTTGTTCCATTCTAAAAGACAATCGTATTATTTATAACTAAGACTGACAAGTGGATTACCAAGATCAGATTGCTATTGAGGTGTGCCGTGTGTTAAGTTGTTATGCATTTGTATTTGACTTTCCATCGTTGTTTCATATTCATTATTAGTTAATGGTGTTCTATTTCTGCGTGTTGTTTGATTTCAATTGTTGGTTTATTTCAATATTGCTGATTTGTTGTTTCATTTACTTGCCATTTCTTAAGGACAGACTCAGGCTGTAGTGAGTGTCAGCTTCTGCTATTTGGCTCCCAAACCTCTGATTTACTCCCATCAGTTATAAAAGGGATAGGTTATTGCCACCAAACCCTTGGCTGATGTGCTATTCTATTTCATTGTTATTTCCTTTATTTGCCATTTCATTTACATTCATCAAGGACGATCTCAGGCTGTAGTGAGCCCCAGCATCAGCTACCTAGCTCCCAGACCTCGGATTTGTTCTCATCAGTTATGAAAAGGATGGGTTATTGCTACCGAACCTTCGACTGATGCAATGCTTGGTGTGATTTAGCCTTTTGAAGTAGTTAAGTTGTAGACATGCACCCATTTACTTTGTTGTTCATTTCTATTGATTAATTGCACTAGTTTGCTTTTAAAGAGTTTTCCTAGTTTACTTTCAATGGCAGCTTTAGTTCAAGTTCGATTTCCTTTTGATTGCTTTAAAGCAGGACTGTCAACTGTAGAGAACATTGGTTATTGCTTCCTTGTTCCCAGATTGATTGTCTTGTCCCGGTTTGATTTCAATTGCATCAATCTCTAGAGGAATGAGTTATTGCTATTGTATCCTCAATTGATGTTTGTTGAGTGAATAGTTGGATTTCAGAGCATTTGAGTTTATGTTATTGTTAGGTTTCTTCTTCAAGCATTCATTTACTTTTGTAGCTTTTAAGCACTATACTACAAAACATTCTCTTGAGTAAATAGCCGCCTCAGACTGAGTACACTCTTGAAATAAAAAGTCGTCCCTGGGTTGATAATTAATGTGAAGGTAATTAGGAGTTCAAAAGACACCTTTTTATCGCTCCACACCTGCCTAAGACCTCTTGAGGGAATAAAAATCTCTGAGGGTGAGACATTTACCAAAATTGAAAAGCTAGAAGAAGTTACCAAAGCCATGACCCATCTAACCCAATTATGATCAAACCCAAAAGCAATAAGAACCCTCATGATATAGGTCCAGTTCAACTTATCATGGGCTTTAGCTATGTCCAACTTCATGATCATTCCAGCCTTCCTGTTGCTAGTCAGTGAGTGTACCACCTCTTGAGCTTGAATGATGTTGTTGAGAATTTTTCTACCTTCCACATAACCAGATTGCTCCCTAGAAACTAGGGTGGGGAGAAGAGGTTTGAGTGTATTAGCTATAACCTTGGATATAATCTTGTAAACCACATTGCACAATGCTGTGGGTCGAAACTTATTAGGAGTAAGAGCATTATCTTGTTTAGGTATCAGTGAAATGAAGGAGGTGTTGAGGGCTTTCAGGATCGTTCTATTCCCCCTGGAATCTTCTACCACATTCAGAATATCTTGTTTAAAAATATTCCAGCATGCTTTAAAGAAGTCCAAATTAAAACCATCAGGACCCAGTGCTTAACCATTCTACATTTCCTTGATGACTTCACTGATTTCCTCTTCAGTTATTGGCTTGTTGAGGTTAATATTATCCTCTCTGGACACTAGTCTTGGTATATGTCTTATAACATCCATAATGAAAGGCTCTTTGTTTGGAATGCTTTCTTGTGCAATCCCCCTAAAGTGTTGAACAAAAACAACTTCAATTTCTTCATGGGTACTGACTAGTTTCCCTTCCCCATCCTTGATCGAGGAAATTCTATTATGAGCCTGGTTTGCCAAGGTAGACCTGTGGAAAAATCTGGTGTTTCTTTCCCCTTCCTTTCACCATTGCACTCTAGAGTTTTGTCTCTAGAATATTTCCTCTTGTTTGCATAAGTTCTCCCACTCGTGCTGAAGAATGGTGGCTCTATCATTGCTGATTTTATCAAAGCCAACCTTGATAAGGGATTGGTTGAGTATCTGCAGTTTGCTTTCAACAACTTTTTTCCCTTCAAAAATATTGCCAAACTCTTTCTTGTTCCATTCTTTAAGCTTGAGCTTTATATGTTTTAGTATTTTGTGAAGAAGGAACATATTTGTACCCTGAATATGTAGATCTTCAGACCACCAACTTGAAATATTGTTGATAAAATCTGGATGGGTGAGCCAGATATTCTCAAATCTGAAAGGTCTATTCCTGGGAGTACCAATGCCTCTGATCTCTAGTTGAATTGGCCAGTGATCAGAGCCGCCAAAGGGCAGAATCCTTGCTTCCATTCCAGTTTCATTTAGTATAAGGTCCTCTGATATGATGAATCTATCTAACTTTGAGGCCACCAGAGACCCTCGTCCTCTCATATTGTTCTAAGTAAAGTGACCATTACTTGTATCAATGTCAACCAGTTTCATAGTGTCCAAAAAAGATTGAAAAGCTAAGTCATCTTTGGTAAGATCTCTGGTGCCCCCCTTTTTCTTTGATAGTGATGTGATCATGTTGAAGTCCCCACACAAAATCCATGGAATCCTAGCATATCTCTCTCTGAGATCCATGAGGGAGTCAAGGAGACTCAATTTGTCATCCATTTTCTGAGGGCCATAAACATTTGTTACCAAATAGATCTCGCTATCCCCCACGGGTTGCATTACCAATGATAGATAATTTTTGGAGGCTTCAGCATCTATTATACCAACCTTTAGGGGATTCCAAAGAGTAAGAATGCCACCTACTGTATTTTCTACCTTGACTTCTAGAAACTTAAAACGACTGAGCCATTTACTATGAATTTATTTAATTCTTTGTATAGAACCTTTAGTTTCCTGGATAAATATAATATTCAGAGCTTCTTGTTTCATTCTGTTACTAAGTAATATTTGTTCCTTTTACTACCTAGACCTCTGATTTTCCAAGAAGTAAACTTCATCATTAAAGATTAGTGAAAGAGTAACTGGTTAGGTCTTTCATCTTACCCGAATCTATCATTAACTTTCCACACTCCATCAGCATCTCTTTCTACTTTTTTTTGCTTCTTTTCTGTCTTAGGCCTCGAGGTGCTAATCCTGGTGTGATTTTTATAGATTTTACACCTTCACTGTGATGTTTTACCGTGTTGCCTAGCCTTTCCACCCCACTAGCCTAGGTTTTCCAGAAGTACAACTGTTGTACTCTAGAGAACTCTTCTTGAGGTAACAAATCTAACCCTCCCATGGTTCCCTGTTTCAAGAACCCTTCCAAATCTAGGTGCTCTCTATCTAAAATCTCCTATAGCTCCTGATCCTCCATTTCCATTTCACTCTGGGTCATCTCCTGGTCCATATCCAGTTCTACATCGCTCATCATGGCTTCTTTCTGTATGTTATTGTTCTTCGGTTGGTCTTTGACCTCCTCTGCCTCCTTATCCTCTGGATTAACCTTTGTGCCCTGATCTATTTTTATTACCTCTTCTTCCCCCTCGGGAACCTTGAACCTATTCTATGTAACTTGAGGCCCTTCAGCTTGATGTTGCCTAAGACCCCTTTTGCCGGCTTTTCCTTTGTGGCTCACCTTTTGAAACCTCTCCAAATATTTCATAGTGGAAGCTCTGCTTTTATTCTCGTTTTTACTGAGCTGGCAATCTCTAAACAGGTGTCGATGCTCATGACATCTGCGACATCTAAATGGAATATGTTCATAATCTACTATTTGCACCCATTCTTCATCCAAAACTTCCAAGCTCAACTCATCTAGTAGAGCTCCGGAGAGATCCATTTCCACATGGATTCATGCAAAGGAAGTGTATTTTCCTCTTTTAGTGGCTTCCGAGGCCTTGACAAAACATCCTAATTTATTACCTATAGCTGTTAACGATTCTATTTGCAAGTAGTCAAGAGGAAGGGATTAAAGTCTTACCCAAACTAGAACAGATGTGAAAGTCTCTCTCTCGAGGACAAAGTTCATCATCCACGGCCTTATATAGAGGTCAAAAGCTGCATAGAAGTAGGGCCCTCCTTCAAACACTCCATATTTATCCTCAATATTAGTGAAGACCACTGTAAAGAATCCTTTTGACCCTAGATGTAGGTCAATGCTCCCTTATGGTTTCGAATGGTATTTAATCCATGTATGTAAGGTTTTTTCAATGGGCCATAATCACATGAATTTACAAATGATAACATAAGTTCACATGTGGTCCCTGTGTGCCTGCAGTGCAGGATCATTTAGGACCATCCTTGGTGTAACCTCAGATTTGGGCTTACAGGGTCCCTTTTGTGCCTTGATTTCTGCTCCCTTTTCCTTGTCATTTTCTTCCTTGTCTTTTGTGCTTTTATTTCCTAGTGTTTGTCTCCATCCGTGTCTTCTTCCCTGCTCTCTTTCCCCTCGTCGTCTCTACTGACTTCTTCCATAGGCTTCTTACCATGGATAGTAACCACTTGCTTGTAGGAGGGAGTAGAGTTCCCTCCTCGCCCTACCATGGAGATTAGCACCTGCAAGATTCCAACCCTAGCTTTTCTTCACTCATCACCTCCTAAAGATTCCAAGATGTTCACTCAAACACCATCTGTCAGATTAATTTCAACGGGGAAACCCTTATTCAGAATAGAAATAAATCAGTGAATATTTCATTTTAAATGAATAATAATATCCTAAATTTCCATGATGGTTTTCTCTGAAATGTATTATGTGTTCTATGCTTGTATAAGGGGTCCTTTCCAAGGTTTTCTTCCATTTATGATTTCAAGGTATAGTCCCTACTTAGAAAAAAGGGGTCAAATTTTGTTAGGCCCCTATACTACTAGTGTAACCCCTTATGGTTATTAGCACAAACCCCTTATTATATTTTTGTACCCATGTAGTCCCCATATTGTTACTATTGTGCCCCATAGAAGTCCATTATTGTTATTATTGTGCCCTTACATTATTATTGTTATGTCGGCTCTGATTATATTATGACCCCTTAGACTCCTATATATAACAAGGAGGTCTTGTCCTTTGAATCATCCAAGAATTGTTCATTGTGTAATGTAAAGGAGGTTCCCCCCTGAAGAGGCTTATTTCTAAGGCGTTCATCTATCTTTTCTATCTTTTCGTGAGCTGATTTCATAACATTTGGTACTAGAGCTTTGGATTCTAGGGTTTTGCTGCTCCAAACATATCATCGTGGCATTTGCGCTATAACTTTTTTTCTGTGACATTTCAGATGCTAAAAAAAACCCCCATTTGGGCTAAAATCAATCTGAACCAGAGTTCTGAATTTCAGAGTTTTTCGCGCTATATTTGTGGAGATATGATCTGAGGAAGTTGGCTTTCTTGTAGACTCTCGAATTACATTCCAAACAGGTGACCTAGGAAAATAGTCATAACTTTTGTTTTTGACATCATATTGAAATTTCGTAAGAAGTTACAAAAAGAGGACGGGCTGTAGTTTCTTGTGTCTATTTTTTAGATCCTAAGGTCGAAACAGTGACACGTGGCACTTCCTACAAATTCACTCTTCTAAAAAGGTCTATAATCAGGTCATCTTGGTAGATTGTTCATAACTCTGCCTTGGAGAATCCAATTTTGATCAGACTAGTGGCATTGGAAAGAGGACATAGAGGGATACTGCAGATCGTAATTTCAGAACTTAATGATCTGAAAGTACAGAGTTACAGTCGTTTCAATATCGAGCTCCTAAAATCAAGAAAAAGCGAGATGAGGAAGTTTGATGGCAATGATCCAGTAAATTGGATACTACAGATGGAGAAATATTTTGATCTACATGGTGTATCACTATTACAAAAGGTATATATTGCATCTTCATATATAGAACAAGATCAATTTTTATGGTATAAAGGGCTTTCTTCTCGTAAGCCACTTGGTACATGGTCAATTTTCATGGAGGAAATGATAGCACATTATGAGGATACAAGGAGAAACTCCTTCTTTTGCCAATTGATAAATCTCAAACAAAAGGGTTCAATGGAAGAGCACATTGAGGACTTCCAAAAATTGAATAGAATGGTAAATTATATTCCAGAGAAGCAAAGGATTGATGTCTTCATAGGGACATTAAAGCATAACCTTAAAAATGAGGTTTGTTTTTGGGAACCTGATTCATTGGAGGAGGCATTCGAGTTAGCAAGAAAAATTGAAAGTGAAATTATGGAAACAAGGAATTCTGCCCCTCACAACTATAAAGATGGAAGTGTTGCTTCTCCTAGCCTGCTACATGCTACAAGGGTCACACCACAACAATTGGAAGAAAAGAGAGAAAAAGGTCTTTGTTACAATTGTGATAGAAAATGCGCTAAAGGTCATAAGTGTGCTGAGAAGAAATTATTTTACATAGATTATGAAGAGGAGGAAGAAAAGGAACAAGAAATATCAAAAGAAGAGGATATACACTAGGACCCAGCCCCAAAGGAAGAAGAAATGAATTCGACCATATCTTGTAAAGCATGGGCAAGAATTACCACCCCTCAAACTCTTAAGATAGAAGGACATATCGAGAAGAAAAAGGTTCAAGAAGTGAAAGATCACATCGAGAAAGAAGAAATGAATCCAACCATATCTTGTAATGCATTGGCTAAAATTACCACTCCTCAAACTATCAAGATAGAAGGACATACCAAGAAGACAAATGCTCAAGAAGTGAAAGATCACATCGAGCATCAAGAAATGAATCCGACCATATCTTGTAAAGCATTGGAAGAAATTACCACTCCTCAAACTCTCAAGATAGAAGGAAATATCAAGAAGAAAAAGGTTCAAGTAGTGAAAGATCACATCGAGCATCAACAACAAGTTCTCCAACTTTTAAAGGATAACACCACTTTGGTGCAAAATCGAATGAAACAACGGGTAGATCAACATCACAGTCAAATTTTTTTTTATGTAGGCGATTGTGTATTTTTATGGCTATGTCTGAAGCAAGCTATCTATCAGAAGGAAATGTTGGCAATACTATATGCACTTAAGAAATGGCGACCTTATCCAATGGGAAGACACTTCAAGGTAAAAATGGGTCATGATAGTCTTAAATATGTTTTAGAACAAATAATATCTTTAGAAGAACATAAAAAATGGGTCACAAAGATGTTGGGTTATGACTTTGACATCATATACAAAAAAGGGAAGAAATTTTTGTTTGCAGATGCACTCTCAAGAAAGGATGAGGATGTGGAAGCATTGTTTTGTGCTATTTATATTATCCAACTAGATTGGATAAACGAAGCAAGGGATGAATGGAAGAAGGATGAAGAAGTATGGCCACTCATTCAAAAATTGTAGAAGATCCAAACTCAAAAAATATTTCCAGAACTTGAAGAGGAAGGAAAAATCATATTGGAACCTGGAGCAGTCACAGAAACAAGAACCTGACAGCTACGAAATAAATCAATTTCAGATTATCTCATCAAGTGGAAGAACTTACCCGTGGAAGATTCCACATGGGAGGACAAGAATTTTATACAGAAGCATCAAGAACTACTCAAGCGCTGAGGACAACAATTTTTGAAGGAGAGGGGCATATTAGGCCCCTATACTACTAGTGTAACCCCTTATTATTATTAGTACAACCCCCTTATTATATTCTTGTACCCATGTAGTCCCCATCTTGTTACTATTATTCCCATAGAAGCCCCTTATTGTTATTATTGTGCCCTTACATTATTATTATTATGTCGGCTCTTATTATATTATGACCCCTTAGACTCCTATATACAGAAAGGAGGTCTTGTCATTTGAATCATCCAAGAATTGTTCATTTGTGTAATGTAAAGGAGGTTGCCCCCTTGAAGAGGCTTATTTATAAGGCATTTATCTATCTTTTCTATCTTTTTGTGAGCTGGTTTCATAACATATTTAGTCACAATTAATGCTGGTTCATGTATTTTTCTAATGGATGAATATATTTTCCAATTAGTGATTAATCTTTTGGAATTGTCGATATTAATAAAGTTCATGAAATATAACAAAAATTTCTTATATTATTTTTTTTTCTCTCTGTGGAATGAATACTTCTTTTATTTTAAGATGTTTCCTTTATTTTTTGTTGAATAGAAAAGAGACGGCTCCACATACGCCACCATTCATTATCATTAAAAGTATATTAGTTATACTCTAAGCAACTACAAGATTTTGCCTTTGTTAGACATTTTTATTTTTCCATATGACTCATAGAATCAAACTAATAACAAGGTAGGCTATGGTTGATTTATGTAACGTCTTTTGTATTTAATTCCTCATTACTTTTCACATTGTAAATTGGATAGAGAAAACACAGTTATATTCACCAATTTAACTAGTTCCTTCTTCTAACACTCACTCAACTTCAAATCTTCCATTTAAACTTCTTATATGATTTATGTGGTAAATATTTTATCAATTAAGATTTCCCAATCTTAGTAATCAATTATTTTCATAAATTGACTTGACCTACTAAGGTAACGAGTTGTTTCCTCTTTTTCCTTCATAGTTCTGAGTTAATCTTAGCGGTTCATTTCGGTAAGGTAAACAAATGAAATCCCCTTGCTTTTGGACCATGTCGCTCTTCTCTTGGGAGGAAAATTTACTCTAAATGGCATCATCTAACCAATAGCCAAGTATTTAAGTTTTAACTAGGGGCATATGAATCTCATCATGCTAGGATCTACATGCCATTGGTTTATGCTTACTCAACACACTTTATTAACCTAGAAATGTTAATGATAATACATTATTGACTCAGATTTATCATCAAGTTTCTATATGATTTTACATAAAACTAATTTATACCAAATAAATTTTATTCATGACATTACTATCTATATCATTTACAAATATATGATAACATTGTCGTATACAATAAAATAACTAGTATTTAGCATTCAAACCTTCATATTACAAACACTAAAATTTAGCATTCTGAATTTACTTTTTCTTTTCAAACTCTATGCTACCCCTTCAATCAATATAAAAATACATATGCATAGATACTAATTCTTCCCAACATACATTCCCAAGCTATATTTTAGTGAATATACATACCCAAAATTCGTAAATGAAAATGGTCAAAATCAATAAATAATATGACTTGTAATTTAGCGATTCTGCAACAGATAATTAATTCATGCAAGCAATTTATTTGGTTATCCATGCATAAGCGTATAATTAAATATAAGGACCCATAATTCCTAAGCAGCAGCTAGAAAAATCCTTGGGAAAATAACATCCATCCAACCATGAACCAACCTATAGTTCCCCTTAGATAAGATGTGCTTCACCCTCGGAATAAACAACCTCTTGTTGCTTCGGAAAAGGTATTTTTATGTCTTATTTCCCTTGCATATTTTTCCTTAGCAGCGTCTAGGTTTCTAGGGTCTACAAACCCAAGAGCCTAGGCTTTCTATTTTATTACTATTTTTTTTTAAAGGTATCTTCTATTTCTTCTTTTAAGCCCACCTTTTTCTCTCGCGGTGCTTTATTCACCCTTTAATCATTTCTTCTCTGCAACTAAGTGATTTAATATTTCCTCTCCCATCATATTAAATCTTGCTAATCAAATCCTAGGGAGTTTTAGGATTTATTTAGGGAAAATTAGTTTGAGCTCATCTACCAACATTGGTTTCCGAACCTTGGAAATAATATCTTTAACTCAAGTGTTTATTTCTCGAGTAATTTCTAGTTTTCCTTTTTTGTAATAAAATTCATTTATTACATCATATTAATTTATTCTTTATTTCAAGTCTAGTTCACCATGCCCTTCTAGCCATCACAGCTAAAATTAGTTTAATGTAAAACCAATAGAAATTTACGTAGAAATAGATGGGTATTACATCATCCCGTCTTTTAAATTAATAGAATCCTTGGTGTTTATTGCTCATTTGTCTCATTCTTGAACCGTGTTGGATAAGATTCTTTCATTGTATCGTCCCACTCCCAAGTATCCTCCTCAGGTGTAAAGTGCCTCCATTAGACTTTAATTTGAGCAATGACTCGATTCCATAGAAAGGCCTCTTTCCAATCTAAGATGTGGAGTGGATCTGGAAGGAAGTCTCCTTTGGGTTCCACCTATATCAAGTTCCAATCAATCACATGATAATTATCATGCATATACTACTTTATCAAATACACATGAAAAACATTATGAACTTTAATATGGCTAGATAAAGCGATCTGATATGCTATTGGACCAAGTCTATCTAGAATTTCAAAAGGCCCACAGAACCGTGGTGCCAATGTTGCACAAGTACGAGTTCTTTGACTACTTTTCCTTGGTTTTACACTTAAATAAACATTGTCTCTAATGTTAAATTCTTTATGAATTCTCTTCTTGTCCACATAACTCTTTTGTCTGTCTTGAGTTGTTTTGATATTATGTATAATAATCCACATCACCTATTCAATTTCCTACAAAGTATCAGGTCCCAATACTAATAGATCCTCTGACTAACTCCAATTTAGTGGTCTATGGAATTTTTTGCCACACAGAGCTTCAAACTAACTCATTTTAGTGGAATTTTGGTAGCTGTTGTTGTAAGAAAAATATGCTAAATGTAGAAAGCCCTCCCATTTGGTAGGAATCTCCATGAAATACATTCATAGCATATCCTCCAAGGTTTGATTGGTCCTTTCTGTCTTTCCATCCATTTGAGGATGATATGTAGTGCTAAAATTTAACTAAGTTCCCATGCCCCCAAACAAATCTTTCCAAAACTTGGACATAAATTTAGCATCTCTATCTAACACTACCATCCTTCAAACTCCATAAAGTTTGAAAATTTCCTTCATGAATATATTTTCAATCTATGTGGTTCCACAAGTAAACTGCACCAATATAAGATGTGTCTCTTTAGTCAAAGTGCCCACTACCACCATGATGGAGTCATGTTTTTTTTTTACCTAAGTAATCCTATAATGAAATCGAATGAAATTACTTCCCACTTCCACTTAGAAATGGGCAGTGGGTTCAAAAATCCTATAGGGTGTTGATATTCCACCTTTACTTGTTGGAATTCTATACACTTTGTTAGGTATTCCACCACCTCCTTCTTCATTCCTGGCCAAAATAATTTTTTCCTTAATGTTGTTATCATATTTTGGTAACCAAGATGTCCTACATATGGATTGTTGTGATATTCATCTAGTATCATTCGATTTAGCACACTCACATTAGGGATATATAATATTTTTATGTAGGTTAACAACTTTTAAGAATTTTCAGCATAACCTGGAATTTCCATTTGTTGTAATTTGTATTGAACTTCTAGATATTGAGGGTCCTGTTTCATTCAATTTTTAATTTGTTCCACAAAATCTTTACTAATGTTTCTAGCATAGATCCCCATAAAATCATGGGTATGTCTACATAGAGTGTCTACAATTTTATTTTATATTCATTTCAAACTCACTGAGGAAAGCTAGTCACTGATGTGATCTCTCACCAAGGTAAACTATTTCCCTAATAGGCAATGTCTCCATATTTTTAGATAATGTCTCATTGTTGCCAACTCTAAGTCATACACCGCATAATTTTTTTCTTGTGGTTTCATCTTCCAAGATTCATAGGCTATTACTACATTTTCCTGCATCAACCCTCCCCCAAAGCCTTCCAAATAGGCATCAGTACAAACAACAAATTCCTCATTGAAATATACAATTTTTAATATAGATGCTAGTGTGAGAAGTTGTTTTAACTTTTCAAAACATTCTTGGCATCTGGTTTTTTGCTCAAACTTTGTTCCTTTTTTTAGTAAGGAAGCAATGGGATAAGCAAATTTTGAAAATCCCTCTATAAACCTTTGATAGTAACCTATGATCCCCATAAATGAGTGAACTGCTGACACATTCTTAGGTGTGGGCCAGTTCATAATATCCTTAACCTTTTTTTGGTCAATGATTAGTCCTTGCTTGGAAATGGCATCACCCAAATATTGTATTTTGTCTTTGTAAAACTCACATTTGTTGAATTCGACATATAGTTTATGCTCTATTAAAGTTTGTAGCACTAATTTCAGATGTTTGTTTGCTCTTCTTCACTTTTAGAATACAATAAAATGTCATTTATGAATACTAGCACAAACCTATCAAGATATTTGCAGAGTAAATTGTTTATTAAACACATGAAGGTTGTTGGTGTGTCAGTGAGACCAAAGGGTAACACCACAAAATCATAGTGACAATATCTTGTTCTAAGAGTTCTATTATGAATATGTTTATATTTTATCCATAGTTGTTGATAGATATTCTTTAAATCATTTTTTGAAAATATAGTTTCTCCCCTCAATTGATTGAATAGATCATTAATCCAGGGTAGCAGGTATTTATTCTTGGAAATTAGGTTATTCAATTGAAGATCATCGATGCACATTCTAAATGTGGCATCTGTTTTCTTGAAATATAGTACTACCCCCCCCCCCCGCCCCTCATGGTGAGACACTGGGTCTGATGTAACCTTCATCTAGTAGTTCATGTAATTGCATTTTAGGTCTATAATCCTGGTATGCACATTCAGTAAGGAGCTCTAGACACGAGGGTGGAACCTAGTACTAAATCGATGGAGAAATACATGTCTCTACGAGGGGGTAAACTTGGAGTTTCCTTTGGAAAAACATCTTAGAATTCATTGATGACAGGTAATGTCTCTAAATATTCCTTTTTTGTTTGATGTTTATTTGTTTCCATGTCATCCTTTCCTTGCAGTCATTTTCAGCTGTAAAGCTGAAATTTTTCAGAGTGAAATTTGTTTCGGTTTACCTCTAATTAACCTAGTTTTCTCATATTGACCCATGCAACTCACTATTTTCTCCAAACAGTTTATAACAACTCCCTATTTCTCCAACCAGTCCATGCCTATTAATAAATCATTAGATCCTTAAGGAAGAATATTTAAATCTGTCTATGTGAGGTAATCATTTAAGTCAATGAGACATTGTTTTATTTGACTGGTCACCTTTCTTTTGGTACCCGTTGTTAACTATACCAACCATGCATTCTTAAATTTTTCAAATTTTAATTTACATCTTTCCACAATTTGGGGACTAATATAACTTAAACTCTTGCCTAGATCAATTCAAACATAAACATATTAGTTTAGAATGGTACCTTCAATCTCAATCATAGTGGATTGATGCTAAACATGTCTGTCTTCTAGTGTTGCACTGATCCTAGG
Organism: Pinus tabuliformis; assembly: GCA_031772625.1. Taxonomy (NCBI): domain Eukaryota; kingdom Viridiplantae; phylum Streptophyta; class Pinopsida; order Pinales; family Pinaceae; genus Pinus; species Pinus tabuliformis. Next base: position 662,377,565 of record CM062814.1, on the reverse strand, counting down.
AATACTTTTGGTAACATCATTCACAGTCGTTGCTTCATGGACTGCTTGAATATTCTGAACAGATCTTGGATGATGCAAATAGTCCCTTAATAAACGTGGTTTGCCACAACCACAATACTTCACTGATTCTCTTTCCTTGACCCAACCACTTTTTGTATTGTTCAGTTCCATGGGATTTGGCCCAGTGTAAGGCTATGAAGGTCGATTTACATTTCCCTGCATGTATTTTTTTCCTCTAATGATCCCTTCCAAAATTCTTATGATAAGGAGATGTCTCTCCTTTTATATTTGTTACAAAGTTAGTTATGTCCTTAATTTTCCATGGTTTAAAGCCTTCACTTATATTTTTGAACTACTGATAGCATAATATGGCTTTTCTTACTACCTCATCCATTGACTTGGGATTGTCAACTTCAATCCTTTCCTTGTAGGGTGCTGCTAAACAGTTCAATAAATATTGTACCTTATCTTTTTCTTCTTTAATATAGGTAATGTACCATAATAAGTTTGTAAATTTTTCTACAAACTCATTCATAGTTAGTTCTCCTAGCCTTAAATCATGGAATTACTTAGCACGATCATCACAATATCTCTCATTCAATTACCGAGACTTAAACTATTTCTCACACCCCTCCCAAGAAATTGTCTTCTCTTCCAACAAGTGTACACTTTTTTCCTCTTGTCCCTCGAGATTAGATTTTCCCTATAGCTGGTAGATAAATGGTCAGGCTTTCATTTCACTCTCATACTCATATACCTAAAATTATTTTGTCATGTTAAGAATCCATGCTTCCACATAATCTTCCTTTTCCCCATGAAAATTATGGGGTTTGATTTTCATAAACTCTCCTTGTAACTCTATTTTCTTCCTTTCTTTCTATTACTTCATATATGCCCTATCCAATTCACCTCAACTTTTAGACTTTGTTGACATTGTTTCCACTTTTCTCCGCTTAACCCTTCCAGTTCTTTGCTTCTGTGGCTAGACTTTTCGGTCAACTCTCTTATCATTCTCTCCTATTTATCACTTACCTTTAGTAAGAATTCATTATTGTTTCATAGATAATTCAACTCTTGTTGAGGGTTTCTAATTATATCCATAAACTGAGAAGGTTGTGGGGTACTTGTATTACCCCATTCCATGTATAGTGTTTCACTCACTCTTATGGATGGAGGGGAATTATTTGTCATTCTGTGGTGGCCTGCTTCACTCACTTACCTTACAAAATAATACAATGGGATATTGTTATTTCTTATTTTTATCTTTTTACATATCTCTTCTTACTGTGATGTTTTCTTATAGGCCTAGTGTTGAAAACTAGGCTTTGATACCATTTGGTCACACAACCATTTCACTAGAATTATATATAGTTTTTTTTTTAGTAATGTAGTTACCTAAAGTTTATCTTGTAAGATTGTATATCAATAAATACTAAAATTACCAATAATTTAAAAGAACATGCTTTTTTTTATGTCATGACACATTTCTCTATATACTAGAATCAATATTTCCCACCCCTAGATTTTTAGACCATACTATGCATTCTATGCTTATGGGGTTAATATGTTTATGATTTCAACAATTTTAGGTTCCACATATTATTATAACCTTTTGCCTCTAGATAATAACACTCTATGCTTGTGTTACTTTGAATTTCCAATGCCTATATTAGTCCTAAACTCCTAAGTCTTATGTATGCTCTGGGTTACCTAGCCAGTACCTTTCCACAGATCATCGCATGTGGAATTTAAATTTCTTCTTAGTTTATTTAATGGAGAAACGCTTGGAATGTTTCTTGTTCTGTAACATACTGACATGTGCAAAATATCTATCTGCCCCATAACTCAATGCTAGCTACATCTCCCTCTCCCCCATGGCTATCACATGGTTATCATCTAGTAGCTTGTACTCATGATGTCATGAACGATGTGGATTCAATTTTTTGATCCCGCGGTGTAGGCCTTCCTCGATTTCCTAGACCCTAATATGTTTTAGGGTCCATTCTCAAATTACTTTCATTTTTCACTCTATGGACATCCCCTCATTCGAATGGAGGTATGTTGAGGCTTTTCTAATAGTGCCTTGAAACCCCTGAAACAGTTGGCACCTGTAACTTTGATTTAGGGTAGGTGTCTACATGCCTGGACCATCCATCACTACCCTGGAAATTAGCTATGTTGACCTTCAAAATTCTATGGCTTCATTTCTCTAGTTCCTCTAACATGGAAAAAGCACAGTGCATTTCAGTATTTAATGGGTTTTCGCTTCTCTTTAATTGTTTTATTTTTCCATCCACAAGATGGATTCACCAAAACTTTTTTTATTTTTAGGTTTCTATTGTAAGGAAATTCTAACAGTAGTGTTTTGATGTCTGTTTTCTTTTTGAATTGAACACCCCTATAGGTAACATGGCGGCCATAGTCATTGGTCATTTATCCTGGTTACCGAAATGGGCACCTTTCATTTTACATGTTTCATTTCACCCTAGGCATGTACTCAGTTCTCAGTTCAAACCATCCTCCCTTTGGTAACATTTCCTTCACTTTTTTCTTCTCAAACATAGATTATTGGACTAAAATGTATTCTGAGGGTTTTTATTATTTTCTCTACTTGGAAATTATTTCATTTGACAATTATAAATTGAGCTCTATTTTTTTCTCAAGGTTTTGAACTTGATTTGGGAATGGTGTAACAAGCTTCAACATAAACCTGGAATTATTTTCCATACATTTCACTTATAATATTTTAGCGGTAGTTATTGGTTGTTGTGTTATTCTTCCTCTACATGTTTTGTAGCTAAAGAAACCCTTCTACATCTCCTAATAAATATTCTGTGGATTATCCTGCAGGAGGATCAACAGAGACAACTACAAGAGATATGATAATAGGTATTCCTTCTACCATATCTTCTACTCAGTCCTAATTTGTGATTATTGCACTTCCCCTTTTTTAGCTTACTCATTTACTCCTATGATTTGGTCGCAGGTATGTGAAAGTTCGATTAATTTTCGTGCTCTTTGCCTACAAACATTTACTCTTTCTAACTCAGCCTCTTAAATCAAATGGTTGGTACTTGTGGAATTTTGGTTTCCACAAATATTGTACCTTTAACACCTATTGTTCATAAGCTTCACTTAATTATTTAATTTCCCTTTTGGCACAAACCATCGAATTAGACAATATATTTCATTGGCTCCTAGAAACAACGCCTCTGAGATATCAATTATATCTAAGTATTAGTTTTGATAGATATATTTTATTTTTTTGTTAGAATATCATCTACGTCTAAGTCTAGATGAACTTGTGTAATAACTCATGCTTTACTGGTGTAGTTCCTAAAATGACGAAACTCTTTGACGTATATCATCCAACCGAATGATTTATTTCTATGAGTGAATATTTATTTTTGAATGAATAATAATATCCTAAATTTTCCTTATGGTTTTCTCTTAAATTTATTATGTGTTCTATGGCTATATAAGGGTTCCTTTCTGAGGTGTTTTCCCATTTGTGGTATCAGTATATAGTCCCTACTTAAAGAAAAACAAGGTCAATTTTTTCGCAATTAATATTGGTTAATGGATTTATCTAATGGATGAATATATTTTTCAATTAGTGATTAATATTCTCGAATGGTCGATATTAATAGACTTGGCCAAGTATAATCACAATTTATAATATTATTTTTTTCTATCTCTGGAATGAATACTCATATTTTAAGATGGTTTCCTTCGTTTTATGTTTAATAGCAAGGAGACGGCTCTGCTTACGTCGCCATCCACTATCTTTAAAAGTCTATGATTTATATTCTAAGAAGTTACCATATTATGTCTATGTTAGGCTTGTCTATTTTCCCATACAACCCGTAGGTTCAACCTAGTAACATGATAGGTTCTAGTTCTTTTATGTAAGTTCTTTTGGATTTAATTCCTTGTTACTTTTAACACTGTAAACCGTATAGTGAAAACATATTTATATTCACAAGTTTAACTAGTTCCTACTTCTAACCCTCACTCAACTTCAACTCTTCGGTTTAAATTTCTTATATTCTTTTTGTTGTAAATATTTTCCCAATTAATATTTGCCAATTTTAATAATCCATGACTCATAGAAATCAACTCGACCTAGTGAGGAAACAACATGTTTCCTTTTTTTTTCCTTCGGACTTCTAAGTTAAGCTCAGATTTTTGTTTCTATAAGGTAACCAAATTGAATACCCTTACTTTTCGATCCTGTCGTTGTTCTCTTGGTAGGAGAATTTACTCTACACAACCTCATCTAACCAATAGCCTATTAAATCTATCAAGAGCATGCATATGAAACCATAAACAAAACTAATGAAAAAAAATAAGAGAAGTCTGAGTCTCAATCCATGAACTAAACTCTCATTGGAATATTATATCCCATAGGAGCAACGAATACATTATTATATAGCCCACATATTTCTAATTTCATTATCCATTATCTGACTAATCTACTGTCCCTAATAATTTGCTGAATGATCACTGACTACATCTATAAATTTTCTACCCTAATTCTGATAACTCACAACACAAAATTGGTTGGCTAATTTGTCAACAATTACATAGCTTTATTTTAAGAATTATCTTCAACATAGCCATGGATCTATGTTTCAAGTAGGGGCATATGAATATGGTCATGCCACGATCAACATGCCACCTTTTTATACTTATTGTTGGTGCATTAAGATGTCTTTTTATAGGCAATCTTAATTCCTACATTAATCGTCAACCCAAGGTAAGCCTTTTTATCTCAAGAGTGTCGGCACTATATGTGCAATGAATTCAGAGGTTATCTAATGATAAATCGTTGCAATCACTAATAACTATTTCTTCAACTCACTCCAAACAATTCCGAAGGAAATAATTATGGTAGAAATAACTCTTGAAAGGACTCTTAACACACTATGCAACTCTATTTAACTTGTTCTGAAATCAAATAAATTTGAATGCAAATGAAAAGAATCATGCTTGGGAATCTTCAAATAGAATTAAATCTAATTCACTCAATAAATAAAGAGAACTATAACAACTGCAGAGCGATGATAATCTATAGAAAATCCGAATTGAGCGACAAATCCTAATTCAACAGCAAATCTCAATTGAATGGCAAATAATAATTGAACAATAAATGATCATATAATGATAAACAATATCTAAACAACAAATGCCTTATGTAAGAAAATTACGGAAATTGATCAGTGCTATCTCTAAGATCTATGATAACATAACTCGGAATGGACAACAATCTACTTCTGAAACTAACATAACCAATCCAATCAAAGTGTTAATCAAATAGACACAACTAAGTCTGAATCTAAATGAACAGTAGTATGAATCAGAATCGTTAATCTTCACACTAAGTGAAATGATATCAACTCAAAAATAAAAATCAGTCAAGACTAGATATAAAATATTATAGCACAAGAAAGTAGTAGAACTTCTCTTGACTGGGCCCAGAGTCACCAAACGTCTCCACTAAGAAATACTGAGAATATAGGTATGGATCAAATGCAATATTTGTTCATTAAAATGGGCAACATGGTTACAACATCATTGAGACAACACTATTATATGTCTCAAAATAATAATTACAAGTTATGAAATTCTGAACTCTGTGCAGTTTTGCCTTTCGACCTTATATGTTGCATTTAGAAAATAAATAGATAAAAGTGAATCCTCAGGATGAGGGCATCCTAAGGATTTCGCTATACATAATCTGATTCTATCATGGAATAGCATCATTATGCCTGGTCTCTTGCTTCCTTGCCTGCCTGAGATGTTGTCCTTTTTCTTTACAGCCTGATGTTGTTCTATCGATTGAAAAACTATTGTTCAATCTCCGTCTTGTGCATATAAAGATAACAGAAAGTCAATTTCTCGTGCTAGATTTATATAATTTGTTACCAAGTGCTTTTACCTAACTTTAGATGTTATTTCATTTAATTTCATCCATAAGAAAAGATAATCATATGATGATAAATGCCGAATAAAGCTATTTATGAACAGAAAACATACCTTTTTCCTAACCCAACACTTATCATAGTCACTACTCAACACACTTTACTAACTCAGAAATGTTAACGGTAATACATTATTGACTCAGATTTATCATCAAGTTTCTAGATGATTTTAAATAAAACTAATTTATATCAAAGAAATTTTAGACACATAATTACTATATATTTCATTTACAAATATTTAATAACATTAGTGTATACAAGGAAGTAACCAATATTTAGCATTCACACCTCAATATTACAATCACTGAAATTCAACATTCTAAGTTTTTTTCATTTCTTTTCAAACTCTAAGTTAACACTTAAATCAATATCCCAATCCATATGCACAAATATTAATTTTGACAACATACATTCCCAAGTTCTATTTCAGTCAATATACATACCCAACATTCATAAATTACGATGGTCAAATTGATAAATAAGTAAATCAGTATTCTGCAACAGATAATTCATTCATGCAAGAAATTTCTCTGGATATCCATGTATATGCTCTTAATTAAATATAAGAAATAGGAATTTATAACAAGATATCAATAAGAAAACTACTTGCAAAAACACTATCCACCCAACCATGAATTGACCTCCAGTTCCCCCGGAGCTTCGATAGGCTTTCCCCCAGAATCAACAACCTCTTGTTGCTTCGGAGAAGGTATTTTTATTTCTTATTTCCCTAGAATATTTTTCCTTAGCAATGTCTCACTTTTCATGGTCTACCGACCCAATAGCTTAGGCTTTTATATCTATATATATATATATATATATATATATATATATATATATATATATATATATATATATATATATATAGATAGATATAGATATATATGTTAAAGTTATCTACTCTATTTTCTTGAATGCCCTCCTTTTTGTCCTATGGTGCTTTATTCACCGTTTACTCGGGTTTTTTATGCAACTAAGTGATTTAATAAATTTTATTTTCCATCATATTAAATGTTACTAATGAATTCCTATGGATTTTTAGGAGATATTTAGGGAAAATTAGTTTGACTCATCCCCCGACATTGGTTTCTAGACCTTCGCAATAATCTCTTTAACTCAAGTGTTTCTTTCTCATGTAATGTCGAGTTTTCCTTTTCATTAATAAAATTCATTTATTACATCATCATAATATGTTGTTTATTTCAAGACTATTTCGCCATGGCCTTCTAGCCATAATAACTAAAATTAGTTCAATCTAAAAACAACATATATTTATGTAGAAATAGAGGGGTATTACAAAGTGATGGATATTTTGAAGGATACTATCGTGGTTTTCCTTTTGGAAGCAAAATAAAAGTGTTGTTGGCACTTAACTATCACAATGCAGAAAAAACCTTGACTTGAACATGGAAATATTTTGTGATTGTCTTAGTACCACTCTATGACCATGAAGAGAGTGCATCACTACTCTGAAATATGAAAAACCATTGTTTCCTTTCCAAAGACTACAACCACTTTCTTCGAGCCTTCTTCAACACCTCCAGGACTTTTTCATACCTCAGGAACACATTAAGATGCCTTTAATCATCTATGTCAAGCACTAAATAATAATGTAAGTTCTTTGTAATGGTGGACATCAAATTCATGCTTACTGACTAGCTCCATAATTAATGTCAATGCTAACACCATGCTGCATACATTCTCTAAATTTTATTTTGAAGAAAAATTTTCAGTAACTCCATCAAAATTATTTTCATGACTGCTAGCTCATTGGTATTCACTCTTTTCTACTAGTTGTTTCACTCTCCTGCTTTGCAATCAATACCCACTAAATACACAATACAAATACCAATAGACAAGGTTGATACCAATAGTTTGTTGATTAAATTGGATGATATGCCAACAACCCATGAGATAATCATTATAAACAAGGATCTATGCTTCCAACACATCTCTATGACAACACCATGCACTTATTCATATTGAAAATTCTCCCTTTGAACATGTATTGGGGTTTCAGGCATCTTATCCAACTTGTTATACAACACATTCTCCTACTACCTTGTTAGCATCATGAAGGTCATGCTTCATTTCCATATACAAGAGACTACACCAAGAAATCTGAGGACTCATGATATACCATGACCAATGATTAAAACTAATAGTATTGGGATTCATAGTATGAACACATGACTACAGTAATGACATTCAAAGGCCCACACATGGATGCAATACTGACTCTCATGACTTTCCTCAATGCTTGTTTAGCACAAACACTATTCAACTACCTTGTAAATTATATACAATTGCACATAGGGCTTACACCAATGACTCCAAGAGTCGATACAAATATAAACTTGAATCACCTCTATAATGCACATAGAGTCACTCTCTTATACATAATTATCACAAGTGCTACTCATCAAATTCAAATATTCATGACCATACATCGTTATCATATATATATATATATATATATATATATATATATATATATATATATGAATCAGTCCTTTGCATATATCAACCATAGGTTACACAACCACAATACAAGTACTATTTACATATTTATATTAATTGAGCATATATGGCTGAAATAAATAGTCAACTACTATGCATGCTAAACAACTCTCTCAATACATGACTCATACTACGACCACTTAACCAACTTGAAAAATGATATGATGAAAAAGTACATACAGGGCTAGAGAACATGTTTTTTCACTCATAGTATAATGTGTGAATTTTCTACAAAAAAATATGATTGAAATATGGGTGAAAAATAATAAGAAAGCCTTGAAAACTTTAATACACATGTAGAACTTCCCCTGAGCTCGTTATACCTTTTCACCTTTCTTTGATCCAGAGGAGTTGATCATGCATGACTCCCTTGATCACACTATACTGTTTCTCCTACAACTCATACTCAAGTATTCTCATGTTTCCTTGTGTTTGCTAATCTCATTCAACTCAACCTGTTGTTATACTACTTCCTAGGTTGTTGCAAGCTCTGAGAATTAGATCTATACACTCTACTTCTACAATTGGCTACAACATGTTCACAATTATGGCAGGCATAATGCTTGACCTCATCCATCAGAGGGGAAAAGGGGTTTTTAATCCGTTGAAGTATTTCAAACATCAATAATTGGAGCAACCAATTTTCTTGACATGGGTGCCCTTGTTGCTCCATTTCTCAGCTTTTGGTTGATCTATTGGTTGTTACCTTTCTTGCTATTTAGACTGGTACCTTTTCATGCTACAAGCTTCTTTATATATACAAAGTTATTTGGATGAGCCTATGAGCTAAACTCTCCTTTCTGAAATCCAACACCAAATCTAATCAAGGGAGATCTTTGGCTCTTGAGAATGTTGTGCAAGGCCTTGGTTCTCTTCTCCTACTTCAATTGAATGTCCTTCTGATCAAATTTCTTCCTCAACGTAAAAAAACTTAGCATCAAGCTCTTCAACTCAACCCTCCTTCTCCTTTTGTTGGTATCTCATAACATTTTTAATCCTTTTCGCCTCTTACAACTAGATATCTAATCTAAGGACTTATTCTTTGAGCCAATTCTACTTCTCATAAAAAATACGCATTAATTTCTCATTACCTCTACATACATTTGTCATCCTACTCACTTTAATAGTTAATTTATCAATAACCACCATGGGTGACTAATATTCATATTTAACAAGCATATTATCATCCTGATATTGAATATTAAACTCAAACTAATTAGAAGCAAATCCATATGAAATACAATCAAGAAATAAATCGCCATCATCATTATCATAATATGTATTATTCCACATGACCTCAGATTCTTTGGCACTCTAACTTTTTTTTTATTTTTCTTCTTGAAATGGAGAACCCACACTAGCGGGGTGAGATTCTTTCTTCTGCTAGGACTTCTTTTTCTTGTTTCTCTTATTCACTCCATTGGTGTTGTCTCCTCAATAAAAAATATGTAATATGTCCCAAATCTCCTAAGAAAATACCAGATCTATTATAGCACACATTGCTTATGCATTATGTTGCATCACCTTTAGTGGGGGAGGATATATGCCATATCCTTCACAAGCTAGCATCGAAACATCAAATCCGTAATCTAAAATTTACAATTAAAATCTTTCTATCCATAACTTGAAGTTTCCACTAGTAAGTGATGAGCCTTGGTATTGTATCAAGTATGTTGCAACCTCCAAGGCTCTCAACTTAAATTATCAACCTAGAATTTGTAAAAACTTAGAGGTGACAATGCTATATTCACAATAGTTTAGGTTCTATTGTTGTCACCCTCAGTCATTAGATTAGATCAAAGTATACATAGACCATTCCCTCAACTAACTACAAAGATAATTTCTATGAAATAGTATCATGATTGCATGGGAATGAACATGATTCTAACTGCAGAAATGAAAATAGCATTCATTAAATGTAAAGGCTAATTGTAATTGCATGAAAGGAATACACCATTTTAGTTTCATAAATAAACAATGCTACTCTATTTACTCACTAATAAAATCAATATTATACTTGCATGAATCATTTATATAATTGAAACTTTCTTGAGAAGTAGGAATCAAATCTTCAGCACAACTATGGAATTCAAAAACTAAGTCTAATATTCTTGTTTTTTGTGTTTGTAGTGGAGCAAAGATAGTGTTGGAGTGGCCTTGGAATATCCTTAATCATTAAATAAAAGCCTGGGGGTATTTATTCAACTTCAAAATGAAGAATTCAAGGTCTTGGGGGGGAAATTTGGTTGGATTTGAATAGTGCTACAAGATTGCTATAGGAAGTGATATATGAGGCCTTGTTTTGCTACAGGAGTGCCATGTTTTGCTACAAGAGTTGCTCCGAGAGATTTTTGAGGGAAAGGATGGTGTTTTGAAGGTGGATGGAGGTGTATGAAGGTGAATTAAGGATGTGGGATCCCTTTTGCAAAGCCCACTACCCCTTGGAGGCCTATCTTGCACAAACATTCATGCCCATGATGTCCTTTATCGGCCCTGAAATGGTGATCTCGGTGGAAAAGTTTGAGAGCAATATGGGGTATCCAATTGGAAGAAGGAATTGTCTAAGTTAATTTGAATGAGTGTGCCAACTCCTAATAGTCAACAACAACCCCTGCAAATTAATAAAATACATGAATTAGGTGATGAATATTGTAGCAAAATAAATCAAAGTGGAAAGGATGAGTTGAATTTTATTTCTTTAGGATCTACTCTATCCTACAACATATACCTAGTTTAATTATGAAATCAATGCTACTAAATCCTAATTTGTATAAAACAAGCATGAAAAATATTTACAATCCAGAACTTATAAATTTCCAAGAAATTATAAACACATGTTTTTGGCTTGTTGTTGTACATTGTCCAACCACACTTCCCACAAGAGAGGTGGTGGTTGAACCCACAACTACAGTTTTTGTGATATAATTCCTACTTAAACAAGGAAATAAATATAATGAAATGAACAAGAAGAAGGAAAGAGTACATGAGAGGGACTAAATCCTTTGGGTTGAGCCCAAACCCAAGGGTTTGAATTATCCAAAGTTAACTTAGTTGAAGGCCAACAATAAGCTTTTCATTTTCATAAAATAAGAGTCACATACATCGTATGAAATATAAGAATAATAGTATGAAGCACTAGGTGCTCAATAGCTACTCCTATCTCCAACAAAATTTTGAATTCTAATCAGCCTTTATGCTTGTTTATTTATATAACAAGTGGCTGAGGGGTAGCTCCCTTGAAAGGAGGATTATCCCTCCAAAATATCAAAATTGGTTGATTTGGTTCCCTTGGATCTTCACATGCACTTGAATTCCTTGGATGCCAGTGGATTTTAGCTATTGGTGAGGAATCATTCATCTCAAGGCAAGCTGAAGAGTTAACATAGTGGACAAGCCTCATATATTCTCTCTAGATGCCTCCAGCAAGCCCCTGCATAGTAAATATCTCCAAAATTGCATTTTTTCCTACATACTTATCACATTAGTCTATGAAATACGACAAGAACCCTTTATTCTTCCTACTAAGCATATTATAGCTAAAAATGGAAATTAATGTGAGAAATGGAGCATGTTAAGGGGTGGAGGATATCACAATGGTCGTCCAAATATACCTATTGGATGAGACCCATCATTAACCCCCTGTTGAAGGTCTTGCTAACCCTCTGGGAAACTCAAACAACAATGTGAAGTTCATCCATGGACTTGGTGTCCTCTATGATATCCCAAGGCATCTCAGATGGAGTGCCTTATATGTATAGAAACCCTACATTTTTTTATATTTATGTCCACTCCTTTTGTTCTTCTCCTTGGTATCTTCTCTACTGTAGTCCCAAGAGTGAGGGAGAAATGAGTTTGAGCCCTATCCTATCCAATTGATCTTCAACATTTTCATGATTATTTTGTAGAGTGGGGTTCTCTCCAAGGAATTCCTCGGTCTTCTAGCATAGTGATATTCTCTTATTTGCAAACGAAGGCTTGAAATGCCAACTTCTTTGGTAAGCCTAAAAACTTTACATCCACAACATCATAAAGGTATTCTCCAAATGGAAGATATATTATTCTTGGGTTGTCATATAAGGAGGTGCCAATCCAGGTTCAGTGGAGATGAGGTTGTGGTTGCTGATGAAAGACTTGGGGCTCAATAATTGTACTCTAATGTATAAAGGCTCCTTCCATTATTTTCTCATTACACTATTTACTTCTTTAGCTCTTGTTTCTTCATGGGTAAACCAAGAGGCTAGTGTCATTAATTTCATGTACACCAATATTAAGTTGGGGTGCCAAAATTTCCTTTCTTTGAGGATCATATTGTGCATGTAGAACTCAACTTGTTTGGCCCTATCCTCAATACTTTCCTTTTTGTATAAGTCAATAAACATCCTATAGTTTTGGAAAGGTAGAGACCCATACTCTGCTAATGTTTTTATCTAGAATTGCAACCACTATTATTTGAGGAAGGTGGCATAGGATTTGGATGTTTTCCTGCATTTTATGGCTTCCATGGATAAACTTTCCATAGTGGAAAGTTGTACTCTTTTTCCTGCAGTTGCTCCCTTTGTAATACTCTCGTGTTTGAAACATTAATATTTTTCCATTGTGTGTTAAAAACAAACAATGATGTCAAAAAAGGAATATAGAATGATGATTTAATTTTGTAGATAAATGTTTTATAAATAAATAAGTAATAAATTGGAATTTATTGGAAATCAAACACTCACATATGAGATTAGATTATCATAATCTTTCCATGATCATAAATGTAGAAGAAATTATGGATAAACTTAATGGATGGGAGAGAAATATCAATTAAGAACTTAGTTGGAGATAAACACTAAGTTGAGATTAGCATAAAGTGTCACTAAAGATAAAAAGTGAGCTTTTGGAAAAAAGGAAAAATCCCATAAAGCAGGATGCCAGTTTAAGAAAAACATCACATGGAAAGAAGGCATAAAATGTCAATTGTAAGAATCGACAAGTTGTTGATGTCTTGGATAGGAAATCTCTGCTCGAGGGTGAACTGGGAAGAAACAATTCTATGGTTGGGAGGAAAACAATGTTCTACTTCCAAGTGGATTATATTGACAACATTCTGGTTAGATTATGATTTTTTGTATAACATTTATGGTCAGTATATGTCTATGATTTTTTGTATTGTAGATAGATTGTTAGAATTTAATGTAGAATAAGATTTATTTATTAGGAAGTAATGATGTGAGTGATCACAGATGAAGAAAGAAATTTCATTTTGTATTTGTTTACTAATCATTTATATGTGTTATAAATGTTGTGTACTTGGGATGATTAATTTTAAGTTATTTTATACTTGATATTCTAGTATGGATGTTGATGGGCCTCTAAATTAGACATAATTTAAGGCCTATGACCATCCTTCAGCACATTAAACCTTTCTTTTTGCATTAGATAATTTATTTTTAACTTTAATATATTCATTAGGAAGGTTTATGAATAATTGAATATTTGTGCGTAATATTGTTTATTTTTGTGGAATATTATGAGAATATTGGGAAGATTATGAAGAGTTCAAGGAGGAGATAATTTAGGGACTTGTTCCCTACTACTGGAGGATCAATAATAAATAATAAATTCAACAAGATATTATGGAATTATGGCACAAATTGTGGAACTCCAATGATTGAGAAAATCTAGGAATGTGTTCCACTAATCAAGGGATTTCGGTAGGGAAAGATTCCTCCATTCATGGGGAATCATTCTTAATCATTTTTTACAAGTACCAAGTTGAGGTTTCCTCTATGGAATGATTGAGAAAATCTAGGAATGTGTTCCCTGTCATTTAATGCAAACTCCTGGTATTGGGGACAAGATCTACTAATCAAGGGATTTTGGTAGGGAAAGCTTCCTCCATTCATGGGGAATGCTTCCTAATAATTTTTTATAAGTACCAGGTGGAATTTTCCTCTAGGGAGAGATTTTCATTAGTGTTATTGTGGAGAGAGCTTGTATTTGTTCCACTCCAATGTATTTTCTTGCAGGGATGTAATTCTATTGATGAATATAATGAAGATTGGCATCATGTTCAACTTCTAAATCTTGTTCTCATCCATAGGTCTCTGAGTTTCCTTGGGCTTGGCCATCCCAGGAACCTCATAGCCCTTTTGTATCATTTTCTTTCCTTCTTTTCGTTGCTTATTCACATGCATCTCTAGTTTTTATTTCTTTCTATTTCTGCATTTAGTATTAATGATTTCTTGTTGTAGAATTGAGTTAAATGGTTTATGTAAGTTATTTTGTAGGATCACAAGAATTATTTCATCCTTGAAAAATCTTTGGAAGTTCGTAATAATGATTGAGTTGCTTGGATTAGTCTTCTCATTCCCAAATATAGATTGCTGGACCTCCTTTTTAGCAAAGAACAATAAATTTCTGCTATTTTTTATATCATGCTAATGAGCCTCAATCAAATTGATTCGACCTTCATTAGATGAGAAAAACACTCTAGATCATAAAAAAAACTACCCCATTGTATTTGCACTTGATTCGGTTAGGCATTTTTTAGATTTACTAGCTCACTAGTTCTCAAATTTCTATATTTTTCGACTAGTAATGTTTTTAATTCTTTTTGCATGGGTTAACAGAGGTATTTTTCAGTGATTCCACTTGGAATAGGGACCTAAGACATCCTAGTTAATAAAAAAAAAAATTCCATCGAATTTTTATTTGATTTTCTTGGTCATTAAACCCTCACCAATTTCATCATTTCACAAAGAAAATTCTCCAAGCTTCTTGAGCAAATCCATCCATCTCCCAACTTTGGTTTTGAGTTCTAAGTAATCCTAGGTATTTTCTCACTCCATTACACACATATAACACCTTCCCTAACCCTTTAATCACCTCAAACACCTTCCATTTTGATCTCGGTTGTATCTTGTAGGTTCACTATAATTCCTACAGGATCATCCGGTAGGTTTCTAGTACATCCTGTAGGTTTTCCTGAAGTGGCCTGTTTTGAGGCCGAATTGAGAGAAAACCTCTAGGAAGTCACCAAAAGTCTCCCAAGGGTATCCCACACCATCCAACCATCTCCTAACCCTTCCATCCAACCTCCAACATCCTTAATTCACTTGCCACATCACCAAAGGAAATTAGTTTACATAATTGATTTTGCATGAAAAGACAAAAGGACAAATCATATTTATTTTCAATCCCTTTACTTGCACATTAGTGATGTTTTATGCTTATTACTTCCATTCTTAGACAATATCATTTGATTCATGATAATTTAGCATTATTGCCAAGCATAGTTTCTTTCCAGTTAATTAGGAAATGGTATGATTTGGCATTGAATTTCCATCTCTTTCCTTCTACTCTCTTTCTTGCAATAGGTTAAGGTTCCATTTCAAACATTTCATTTTCTACAATTAGTTTAGGATTTGACTTCATCACATGCACTCCATTACATCATGATATTAAAGGAAGGACACATTATATTCTGCACATATAGTGCCAACACCTCTTAAGTTTGTACGAACCTCGGGTTGATAATTAAAGTCGGTAGCCTTGGGAGTTGCAGCATTCTTGTTGCAATACCGATGCTCATCAGATGTAGAAGAGTGCGATTGGTATTATAATACATAGATATTATTAGAGTCTTTCTATTCTAGACAGTAAAATAGTATTTCATTATAGCTTAAGGAAATAGCATGGAATCTAAGTGCCACTAGTTGCAGAAAGAATAATAATAAAATATGTTATGAAACCAGCTCACAAAAAGATAAAAAAATATAGATCAACGCCTTAGAAATAAGTCTCTTCGAGGGGGCAACCTCCTTTACATTACACAAATGAACAATTCTTCGATGATTCAAATGACAAAACCTCCTTTCTATATATAGGAGTCTACAATAAGGGATACAACGACAATAGTAATGGTGGAATCACTAGTATTATAGGGACCTAACATGCCCCTCTCCTTCAAAAAATTGTTGTACTCAATTCTTGAGTAGTTCGGGATGCTTCTATATAAAATTCTCATCGTCCCAAGTGGAATCTTCGACGGGTAAGTTCTTGTTTCTTTGACTTCTTCAGGTTCCAATATGATTTTTCCTTCATCATCAAGTTCTAGAAATATTGTTTGAACTAGAAGCTTGTCACCTATAACATTCTTTAAGCATGAAACATAGAAAACTCGGTGCACTCTACAAGATGTAGGAAGCTCCAATTTGTATGCCATAGTACCTATATTTTGCAACACCTTGTACCGACCATAATACTTTGGTGATAATTTATTATCCTTCTTAGATTGCTTGAGTGACATTTTTTTATATGTTTGTAGCCATAAGAATACCCAATCACCTACATTGTTAGGGTCCCACCCTAACCTCCTTATTTATGCCATGGGATCACGTCATAGTCAAGAGTCAATAAACCCCATATTAATATTTGTAAGTGGTTAACCCGCAATTAATGACGGGACCACAGTTAGTTGCAAATGGGTCGTAGTATTAGATAGATGGTATTAATAAAACCCACAGTCTTGGCCCGTGGTATTGGATGTATGAGTCATATATAAAGGATAGAGACTCCTTGCGAGGAGCATTGTGTCTTATTTTGTATTCGAGCTCTGCTCTATTGGAGGTTGCCCCCTGGAAGAGGCAAGTGAACATTACTCTCTGAATAATAAAATCATTGCTATTCTGTGTTATGGGTATCTTTTCTTCGCATATTCTATATTTCGGTATCATTTTGCAGGTTAAGAGCATAACAAGTGGTATCAGAGCACTTTCTTTGGCCGGTGGGATCTCCAATTCTTAGCAAAAAAAAAATTCGGCTAGAGGCGTGTTCCGGCGTCTTTAAACCATGGTATTTGTCGTTGAGCGCATAAACTTGCAGATTTGGGGAGGCATGCACGCAGGAAATACAAGAGTTGGTCACATCTGTTGGACTCCCTTGTAACCCCTGTGGGTACCCCTTCAAGTAGTAGCGGAATAGACAGAACCGCGCACGGACTGTCTTCCACGTACCCTCTGGGTATATCGGAAGCCCCCTAGGCTCCCTTGAAACCTCGCCATAGATAAACCATTGGTCGTCTTGTGGCTACAGTACACCGACAACAGCACTCGGAGAGATTACTCGCCCGTACGATAGGGAAGTCAGGTTGTACGGCTAAGGGTACGGTCGATCCTCCTTGGTTAGAGCCCTGAAACATTGGGCCGAGTACTATTGCCAGACCCTTATGTATATTGCGATCTATAGCACCTGACACTCCTCACGACCATAGTTTCCTTTTCTATCGGGGGATCACACATCATCTATTCCTGATCCACGGGTGCAAAGAGGTGCAGCAGCAGCAGACATCAGATCCATCAGATCCGCCGCAGCAGTTGTTCCACCATTCAGATCTCTCAGACCCACCAGATTGGAGTTGTTGTGAAGGGTTCCTATACCGGGGTATACTTTTCGCAGGACTTTTGGTAGCATTGACATTTTGAGGATTTGGCGACTGCAGTATTGATCAAGGAGTAAAACTCTGGGGCGCTTATTGGTGATCTAGCCCATCAGAATCAGGAGACGAGCTGAGCAAGGTGGTACCATTCAATTTATTAGTCAAATTTTTTCGGCGGTCCCAATTTTTCATCAGGTTGGTGTATGGTAGAGACTAGAGCTCAAGCAATGGCAAATGAAAGGATGGACAAACTGGAAGACTCCGTGCAATCCCTCCAACATGAGTTTCAAGGACTAAGTCTCCAGATACAGCAATTCCTCCCGAAGGGCAAGGAGCAAGCCCACGAGGAGGCGTATAATGGCCATGAATACAATGAGGGTGAGTCTAGCCACTCTCCTCACGTCTGGCACACCCATCCACCACCCAGTCAGCGACCTCCCAAGTTGGATGTGCATAAATTTGACGGTTCTCACCCGTCCGCATGGCTAGCACAAATGGAGCAGTATTTTAAATTGAATCATATCCCAGATGATGCGAATAAGCTTATGATTAGGAGCATGTACTTGGACAATGAATGGTGGCAATGGTGGGAATGGCATCAGCGTTGCAATGGACCTTTTAGGACTTGGACCCAATTTACCAAAGCTCTTCGAGATCGCTTTGAACAGGAAGACTCTTTTTTGGGTCATCTCACTAAGCTCCGACAGACTGGTACAGTGGATGAATATATTACCGCTTTTGAAGCCTTAGCCATCCGCACTAGGGGTCTCACGTATGAGTTCTACACGGAATGTTTTATCAGTGGTTTTAAAGAAGCCATCAAAGCTCAAGTTCTACTTCACCACCCTCCCACGTGGATGGAGGCTTGCCAGGTAGCTCGTAAGGTGGAACGTGCATTAGCAGCCCAATACAGTCGCCCAAATTTCCCCGCTAAAGGTCGTCCCCCACAGGCTCACAACACGACTCAAACACTTAAGGTCCAAAAGGTGTCACCTGCGGAAATGGCCGAAAGAAGGAAGCAAGGACTATGTTACTACTGTGATGAAACATACTCCCCAGGTCATAAATGCAACGAGCCCAAATTTTTTCAAATAGATGCCACTGACTACAGCTCAACAGAGGAAGATCCACCACTTGAGGAACATGAGGCGCTAGAAGAAGACAACCCAAAGGAGAATGTCTCTGACGAACCAGTTATTTCACTGCATGCGTTGGCAGGGATTTCTTCCCCTCAAACTCTCAAAATCTAGGGTTTTCTTAAACATCGCCCAGTAGTAGTCTTGATTGATAGTGGAAGTACCCATAATTTCATCCATCAAAAAATCGCAGAAGTAGCGCATTGTTTTGTACGAGCAGTTTCTAACTTCCAAGTCCAAATTGCGAATGGGGGCACAATGAAATGTGAAGGCCGCTGTGAAAATGTCAAACTTCAAATGGGGGATTATCAGTTGAAAACCCACATGTTTGCCATACACATGGGGGGTTGCGACATTTTCCTCGGTGCTGAATGGCTCCGCACTCTTGGGCCAATCACAATGGATTTCCAGGAGTTATATATGAGTTTTAAGCAGAACAACTCCACACATACCCTCCGTGGACTCCAGGCGGGAGCCCCCTCTATCATCAGCTCGCATAGGATGGAAACATTGTTAAAAAAGGGCCATCATGGAGTAGTAGCTCAATTTAATGCCATCTAGGTAGTCGAAACCATGTCTCTGCCAATTCATCATGAGATGCAACATATTTTAAATAACCATCGGACGGTCTTTGACAAGCCTAATGAGCTTCCACCCTCACGAGGGGAACATGATCATAGCATCACCTTGGTTCCAGGGGCCCAACCCCCAAATGTGTGGCCATACAGATATCTATACACCCAAAAGAATGAAATAGAAAAAGTCATCAAGGAACTGTTGGAAGCAGGTGTCATTCGTCCCAGCATTAGTCCTTATTCATCCCCAGTGGTCATGGTGCTCAAGAAAGATGGGGAGTGGCGGATGTGTCCCGACTTCAGGGCCCTTAATAAGTTGAAGTCAAAGATAAATTTCCCATCCCGGTGGTTGACGATTTGCTGGACGAACTCAATGGGGCTCAATTCTTCACTAAGTTGGATCTTCGCTCAGGCTACCACCAAATTCGCATGAAGGAAGTCGACATTCCCAAGACGGCTTTCAGAACTCATGAAGGCCATTATGAGTTCATGGTCATGCCATTTGGTCTTTGTAATGCCCCCTCTACTTTTCAGAGCCTTATGAATCACATTCTCAAACCATATCTCAGAAAATTTGTCCTTGTCTTCTTCGATGACATCCTCATCTATAGTGGCACTTGGGCTACACATCTTCAGCATGTAGATCTACTCTTGCAGTTGCTCCGCAAGCATAAATTATTTGTCAAGATGTCCAAGTGTTCATTTGGCATGGAAGAAGTTGAGTATTTGGGCCACATTGTGGGGCGTGAAGGTGTCAAGGTGGACCCCAAAAAGATCCAGGCAATGCAAGAATGGCCTCAACCTAAGACCTTGAAGAGCTTGAGAGGATTTTTTGGTCTCACAGGCTATTATCATAAATTTGTCCGCAACTATGTCCGCATAGCGAAACCCCTCACTCAACTCCTAAAGAAAAATTCCTTCTTCTGGAACAAGGAAGCACAACAGGCATTTACCGCTCTCAAAAATTCCATGTGTTCCACTCCAGTCTTAGCACTACCTAACTCCACCAAATCCTTTGTCATTGAATGTGATGCTTCGGGTACAGGTATTGGGGCGGTCTTAATGCAGGAAGGGCGACCGTTGCCCTTCACAAGCCAACAACTCAGTGGGAGGAATCTGGGCCAATCTACCTACGAGAAGGAAATGATGGCCATCTTACATGCAGTCGAGACCTGGCGACCTTACTTATTGGGGCGACGTTTCCAAATTTTCACAGATCATCACAGTCTTAAATATTTTTTGGAGCAACGCCTATCCTCCCCACAACAAAATAAATGGTTAGCCAAAATGTTGGGATATGATTATGAGATCATTTACAAGAAAGGGAAAGACAATAGTGTAGCAGATGCATTATCTCGCCAATTTGAGGAGGAAAGTACTATGCTCGCAATTTCCCTCCCCATTCTAGACTGGATTGAAGAGGCTCACAGGGAATGGTTTTCACACCCCAGGCTCTCCCAACTCTTTTCTCAATTGCAGGTAGATCCTAATTCCACCAAGGGCTACTCGTGGCAGAATGATATTCTTCGCTACAAGGACAGAGTCGTAATCTCACCAACATCCACCCTCAAAAGTCGCATTTTGGCAGAATTGCACTCATCTCCCATTGCAGGATATTCGGGCTTTCAGAAGACGTATGCTTGCACCAGAAGATCATTTTTTTGGACATGCATGAAAAAGGACATCCTTACCTTCGTAGCAGAATGTGAGGTCTGTCAACGCCACAAAGGGGAAACCGTCAACACACCAGGCACATTACAACCATTGCCCATTCCGGCATCAATTTGGACGGAGGTTTCTATGGATTTCATTACAGGTCTTCCAAAGTCAGGGAACAAATCAGTCATCATGGTGGTTGTGGACCGACTGTTGAAGTATGCTCATTTCTGCGCCCTACCCCACCTGTTTACACCCACTTTGGTTGCTCAATCTTTCATGGATCAGATCTTCAAATTGCATGGCATGCCCACTTCTATTGTGTCCAACCGCGACCCGATCTTCACCAGTAATTTTTGGCAGGAACTCTTCAGATTACAAGGCAATCAACTCAAACTCAGTACTTCATATCATCCGCAAACAGATGGTCAAACCGAAGCCATCAATAAATGTCTAGAAACCTACCTTAGGTGTTTCACTTCAGAAAAGCAACACCTTTGGGTACAGTGGTTACCTCTGGCTGAATGGTGGTATAACACCAACTATCATGCCATCACCAAAATGACTCCCTATGAAGCAGTATATGGTCAACTTCCATCTTCCCCTACTTCTTATCTCAAGGGGTGCTCCAAAGTACAAGCAGTGGATCAACTCCTACAACACCGCGCAACCATGCTCACCCATCTTAGAGAGAATCTTCATCAAGCTCAGAACTGCATGAAGCAACAGCTCGACCAGCATCGCTCAGAACGCCAATTTCAAGAAGGGGATCAGGTCTTTTTGAGGTTGCAACCATATAAGAAAACATCACTCAAAGACAAGGGTTGTCAAAAGCTCTCTCCAAAATTCTACGGACCATACCAAGTACTTCAGCGCATTGGAGAAGTGGCTTACAAGTTGGCTTTGCCACCTACGGTAAAAATCCATCCAGTTTTCCATGTATCGTGCCTCAAGAAAGTTATTGGGAACAATTGACGAGTTCAAACCAGTCCAATTCAATTGGACGAAGAAGGGTCAATCTGGCTTCAACCTGAACAGGTTCTAGACACACGAGACAAGCACCTGCGTGGCCGCATGATTAAGGAAGTCCTCGTCAAATGGAAAGACACCTCTTCGGAAGATGCAACTTGGGAACCAGCCACTATTCTTCAGCAGTTTCCGCAGCTTCAGCCTTGAGGACAAGGCTAGTCTTAAGGGGGAGGGCATGTTAGGGTCCAACCCTAACCCCCTTATTTATGTCATGGGATCACGTCATAGTCAAGAGTCAATAAAGCCCATATTAATATTTGTAAGTGGTTAACCCGCAATTAATGACGGGACCACAGTTAGTTGCAAATGGGCCATAGTATTAGATAGATGGTATTAATAAAACCCATGGTCTTGGCCCGTGGTATTGGGTGTATGAGTCATATATAAAGGATAGAGACTCCCTGCGAGGAGCATTGTGTCTTATTTTGTATTCGAGCTCTGCTCTATTGGAGGTTGCCCCCTCGAAGAGGCAAGTGAACATTACTCTCTGAATAATAAAATCATTGCTATTCTATGTTCTGGGTATCTTTTCTTCGCATATTCTGTATTTGGGTATCATTTTGCAGGTTAAGAGCATAACATACATCAAAACTTCTTTCGTTGTGATGTTGATCTTCCTACTGATTCATTCTATTATGTGCTAAGGTGAGGTTATCCTTTAAGATTTGGAGAACTTGTTGCTGATGCTTGATGTGATCTTCCACTGCTTGAACCTTAGAATTTTCTCTTAAATATGATGTGATGGATGGTGGATGATATCCATAAAGTGCCATAAATGGGGTCATTTTTGTTGCAGTATGGAAGGAAGTGTTATACCACCATTCATCTAGAGGCAACCATTTTACCCATTGTGTATGTTTATCATATACAAAGCAACGAAGATATCCTTCCAAACATTTGTTTACTATCTCATTTTTCCCATCAGATTGAGGATGATAAGATGAGCTATGAGCTAACAGAGTACCAAGAAAAGAAAATAATTATGTCCAAAAATTTCCAGTGAAAATGGGATATTTGTCACTTACAATAATCTTTGGGTTTCCATGTAGCTTTTGAATTGTTTCCATAAATGCAGTAGAAATTGTACTCGCTTTAAATGGATGATATAATACACAAAAGTGTGCATAATTGGTAAGTTTTTCAACTACCACCATGATAACACTCTTTCCTTCAGATTTGGGTAAACCTGTGATAAAATCCATTGAAACCTCCTCCCAACGTTGGCTTGGAATGGATAATGATTGTAATATTCCTGGGGTCTTAATTATTTCAACTTTATTTTGTTGGCAAAGCAAACATTCTACCAAAAACTCTTGAATATCTAATTTAATGCCATCCCAAAAAAAACCTTCTTAACCCTGTGGTAGGTTTCTAGAAATCTTGAGTTCCCTCCTATGGGAGAGGTGTGCAACTCCCTAAGAATATTTTGTTTGAGTTGGGAATTCTTACATAGGTATAGTTAATCATTGTACCATAACGAATCATTTTTGCAGTTAAATGTATCAAATGTATTGGTATCTTGTTGTATCTTTTGAATGAGAACCCACACTTCCTCGTCATTCTTCCATTCATACCTTGCTTCGTTTATCCAATCTGGTTGGATAATAGAAATGGCACAAAGAAATGCTTCCACATCCTCATCCTTTCTTGAGAGTGCATCTACCACAACCATTTGCTTCCCCTTTCTATAGAAAATTTCAAAGTCATAACCTAACATCTTTGTGACCCATTTTTGTTGCTCTTCTGAAGATAATCTTTGTTCAAAAAAGTATTTAAGACTATCATGATTTATTTTTACCTTCATGTGTCTTCTCATTAGGTAGGTTTGCCATTTCTTAAGTGCATGCAGTATTGCCAACATTTCCTTCTCATAAATAGGTTTGTGTAAATACTTTCCTTTGATTGGATGATTTTCAAAAGAAATGGGTCTTTCTTCTTGCATTAAAACATCACCAATTCCATTGCCTAAGGCATCACATTCCACAATAAAGGTTTTTGTGAAGTTTGGTGTAGCTAAGATTGGTGCTTGGCACATTGCCTCTTTAAGATTTTCAAAGGCCTTCGTTGCTTCTGGAGTCCATGAAAATGCATCTTTCTTTAATAATGTTGTTAGAGGTGTTGCTATTCTCCCATAATTGTTAAAAAACTTGCGATAATACCCTGTCAAACCAAGAAATCTTCATAGATGTTTTATGGATGTGGGGATTTTCCATTCCTTAATCATTTTAATTCTAATATGGTCTACCTTAACACCTTCATGAGATACAATATGACCCAGATATTCCACCTCTTGTACTCCAAAGAAACATTTGGAGATTTTTGCATATAATTGTTTCTCCTCCAATAGTTTGAGCACCATGTCAACATGTTGGACATGATCCTTTTAAGACTTGTTGTAGATTAGTATATCATAAAAAAATAGTAACACAAATTTTCTAAGGAAGGGTTTGAAAATGGAATTCATCAAACCTTGAAAGGTATAAGGTACATTAGTAAGGCCAAAAGGCATGACCAAAAATTCATAATGACCCTCATGAGTTCCAAATGCTATTTTTGGAATGTCTTCATCCTTCATTCTGATTTGATGATATCCTAAATGAAGATCCAACTTGGTGAAGTAAATTGATCCATGCAATTCATCCAATAGTTCATCAATGACAGGAATGGGAAAATTATCTTTAATAGTGATCTTGTTGAGCTCCCTATAATCTGGACACATGCGCCATGATCCATCCTTCTTGTGAACCAATACTACTGGAGCAGACAAAGAACTTTGACTAGGTTGAATTATACCAGCCTCTAGCATTTCTGCAACCATACATTCAATTTCACTCTTTTGGACATAGGGATATCTATAAGGCCTGATGTTTGGAGGAACAATTCCTGGAATCAAATTAATAGCATGATCATGGTCATGAATAGGTTTGAGGCCTTTGGGAGTCTCAAATACCCTCGAATGATTGTCCAAGACTTTTTGGAGATAGGGAGAAATGGATGATTTTGATGTGGGAACCTCTAGTTAACATAATTGTGCAATTATGCCTCGTTGTTCTTTCTTTAGAAGATTTGTCATTCCGTTAGAGATGATTATCTTTCTTGGTTTCCCTGCAATACCCATTAATTCAACTTCCTTTCCTTCTGAAGAGAATTTCATGAAAAGTTCTTGAAAATTAAAAACTATTGTACCCAAGGATTGTAGCCATTGGGATACTAGTACAAAATCAACCCCACCCATTGGAATGGAAAGAATTGGGCTATTTAATACATATTCTCCCATGGATAGCTTGATATTATGGCACTTTCCTGAGCAATTTATGGTTCCTCCACTTGCAACCATCACTTCACACTTCGATGGTGGATATAGGAAGCAATTCAATTCCTTGGCTATCTTACAATGAATAAAATTATGGGTACTTCTCGAATCAATCAACACTAATACCTTTTTCTTCTTGATATGCCCTTCTATCTTGATAGTTTGAGGAGTGGTAATTCTAGCCAATGAATTACAAGATATGGTCGAATTCATTTCTTCTTTTTCAAAGGTTTGTTCATGGTGTATACCCTCTTATTTTGATGTTTCTTGTTCCTTTTCTTACTCCTCTTCACAATCTATGTAAAATAATTTCTTCTTAACACACTTATGAAATTTAGTGTATTTGCTATCACAAATGTAACAAAGCCCTTTTGCTCATTTTTCTTTCAATTGTTATGGTGTGAACCTTGTAGGTTGTGGATGGCTAGGGGTAGTAATACTTCCATATTTATGATTGTGAGTGGTAGGCTTCCTTGTTGCCATAATTGTGCTTTCCATTTTTCTTGCCAACCTGAACGCCTTCTCCAATGAATCCGGATCCCAAAGGTGAACCTCATGTTGGACATTATATTTTAAATTCCCTATGAAAAAATCAATCCTATGCTCCTCTGGAATATCTTTTACCCTTATATTCAATTTTTGGAAGTCCTCAATGTGCTCCATCATTGAACCCTTTTTTTTCAGATTTATCAATTGGCTAAAAAAAGTGTTGCTTTTTGTATCCTCATAATGTTCAATCATTTCATCCATAAAAATACCCCAAGTGACAATTTGTTTACGGGAGTAAATCCATTGATAACATACAAACTAATTTGGTTCCAAATATAAAGTTGCAATGCATACCTTTTGTATGTTTTGCATATGATGGAGATCGAAAAATTGCTCCATCTATAGTATCCATGTTCCGGGATCCTTGCCATCAAACTTCCTCATATCAATCTTTGGAACATGGTGGTTCTTCGATCCAATGTTAGAGTCTATGAAATCATGATTAACCTTTATTTTGTTCTCATCATGAGTTTCCTTTACTACCCTTTTGCCATTAGTAAGAATTTCTTGTAGAAACTTTATCAAATTTGTCTTCAAATCTATCTTCAAATCTTCCACGCCTGTCTTCAAATGTGTCTTCAAATTGTCCATATTAGCTTCCACGCCTTCCATCTTAGCTTCCACGACATTCATCTTAGCTTCTACACCTTTCTTTAAACCATCCATATTAGCTTCCATGCCTTTCTTTTAACCATCCATCTTAGCTTCTATGTCTTTCTTTAAACCATCCATCTTAGATTCTGTTACTTTTTGTGCGAGTGACATTTGTTGCACTTGGTCTTGTAATTTTGATATATCATGTTGCATTTCTTCCTCTTCTTCATGAGTTAGAGATTTTAGGTTGCTTACTAGGTGTTTCCATTTTCTTTCTTTAGGGCATCAAGTACCGATAATAATTCTTCACTCTGCCCTTTGAATTCCTTCAAACTAATTTTTCAAACCAAGCTTATGCAAAAAAAAAAAAAAACTACACACCCTTTTGTTTTTTACTTTGTAGGAGCTTGTTATTGAATCTAATGTATTTTTGTAATTTTAGATCTCCAAGGTCTGAAATTCTTCCTCTAGTAACCATATGAGTAATATTTCTAACTCTGCAAGTCTGATCAAGATTGGATTCTCCAATGAAGAGTTATGCCAAATCTCCCACGATGACCTGAGTATAGATTTGTTCAGTAGAGCGAACTTGTACGATGTGCTGCGGGCCACTGTTTCAACCTTAGGATCTGAAATGGTACCCAAAAACCTATAGTTCGTCCTCTTTTTGTAACTTCTTATGAAAATTCAATCTGATGCGCAAAGAGGAAGTTATGACGATTTCGCTAAGCGGAATTGTTTGGAATGTAATTCAGGGGTCTTCAAAAACCCTAACTTCCTCAGATTATATCTCTGAAAATATAGTGAGATAGGATCTATAATTTGGACCCGCGGTTCAGACCGACTTCTTCTCAAATGGGTTTTTTTAGCTTTTGAAACTTTGTAGCAAAAGAGTTATAGTGTAAATTCTATGATGAACGTTTTTAGATGAAATTCTGGAGCTTTCAAAAGCCCTAAATTCCACAGATCATATCTCCGAAAATATAGCTAGAAAAGATATGAAATTCAGACCCAAGGGTCAGCACAATTTCTTCTCAAATGGGTTTCGTTTTTATCTTTTGAAATGTCACAGAAACAAAGTTATAGCGGACATTCCATGATGACCTGTTTGGAGCAGTGAAAGGTTAGAATCCAAAGCTCTGATACCAAATGTTTTGAAACCACCTCACAAAAAGATAGAAAAGATAGATCAACGCCTTAGAAATAAGCCTCTTCGAGGGGGCAATGTCCTTTACATTACACAAATGAACAGTTTTTGGATGATTCAAATGAAAAAACCTCCTTTCTATATATAGGAGTCTAAGGGGTCACAATATAACCAAGCCGACCTAACGGTAATAATATAAAGGTACAAAAATAACAATATAGGGATTCTATGGGGCACAATAATAACAATATGGGGACAATAGGGGCACAACAATAACAATAAGGGGTACAATGACAATAGTAATGGGGGAACCACTAGTATTATAGGGACCTAACAAAATCTATAGCATAG
Organism: Pinus tabuliformis; assembly: GCA_031772625.1. Lineage (NCBI taxonomy): Eukaryota > Viridiplantae > Streptophyta > Pinopsida > Pinales > Pinaceae > Pinus > Pinus tabuliformis. The sequence goes on along the minus strand of CM062814.1, from coordinate 662,349,290 downwards.
AGTATCTAACCATATATATATATATATATATATATATATATATATATATATATATATATATATATATATAGATATATATATATATATAGATATATATATATATATATATATATATATATATATATATATATATTATACCAGAATTGTATGAACACATGAAAATAGAATAGTATTTATCCATGCGATTTCATGCATTTGTTCTAGATCTGTATATTATCTATAAGATAGTAGCTAGAATCAAATTTTTCACTAGTTATTACCAGGAAGAAAAACTTGTCATTCTAAGAGCATTTTATGTAAAAGAAAAAAATCATAGTAGATGCATGCATACTAAATCATACTAGTATCCTCAACTGTGTAAGAAAATATAAATGCATAGGAAACCAGGGCATATGAATATCATTTGCTAATCACATGATACTACAGGATTATTTAATCATTACATTTATTCTTTGCATTGAAATATAATTTTGAATAAAAACGGAGGGTGCGAGAACCCTCAAATCGAACGTGGTATCAATTAAATTTAAAAAACCCAGTTACTGAATTAAAGCATAGGCAGAAAATTATGTAGTTGTAGCATTACCAAGGCCGGTCATCAACTGGTACATAAGGAAATTAAAGCCTCCCTAATTTAGAATAAAATTTCAAGGAAAGAAGAAATAACTCCATTTCTACAACACTTCATACACAGGAAGTGGCATTCGCAAATGGCATTTTAGATAAACCATATTTATAATTTAAATTAAATTCATAATGAGTCTCTGTCATTGAAACCCAAAGAAGCCAAACCAGCAACAACATATAAAGAAGTGGATCATAGTTATGATAAAACCATTAACCAGACGAAAGGAAAAAATTGAGAGCAAAGCTCTACATAAACTACCAACAATGCTCATTGAGGGCTTGTAAATATCCATTAATACAACTTTTGATTGTATGAATTAATTACCAAATGGGTAGTCACTCGGTGACAAAATTATGATGTCAATATCATAACTATTGTCTTCAATCCATCCTTGAACAAAACTATAAGAAATATAATTTAAGGAAATTCGACTGGATAGCAAAGGAACAACACCATTCATAGTATTAACAAGGAGAAATTTTACTACAACATCCAGAATCCATAGTCATAGTGTTCCCATCATCCAGAGTCCAGAAAAACCAAAGTGCATCTAACATGGAAGGGAGAAATAAGGAGATAACTCGTGAATGACAGAGTGCGCGAGATCTGGGGTAAACCAAACAAAAGGTAAAGCGAGGGTATTATAGAGTACCTGTCCATAGCATTACCAACCACAAATGTGATTAAGAAGCATAGAAGCCATGAACCCATGTAAAATACGGCGCTTAACACCAAAATAGAATTATGACCCTGCTTAAGACTGTAAAATACTATAAAGGATTTGCTTAACACTATATTCATGGGGTGAAGGGTTTACCTGTGAATTTGGGAAAGCATTGCTGGAACTGGTGATGAACCTAAATCAAATCCAGAAAAAAGAGAATTCGGTTAGAGTTGATTCATGTATGAGGCAGAGAGAATCCTTCAAGGTTTACAAAAAGGAACAAAAATAAAAAACACACAACCCTCTTTGTATGTAGGAGTCTTGAAATGAACTCTTGTTCCATTAGCGTAGAAAGTGAAATAAACACTTTGAGATGTGGTGTAAGGTGGAATAGCTATTAGATCCTTGCCCTGGAGAAGGAGATCACATTGTAGGTCACAAAACCCACAATAATCTATCGAGGAATAAACTTAGAACCTAGGAAATTATCAATAGAGAGATTATAGGAGAATAATAGCAAAACCCTCTTACTAGTTGCAGTAAACATGAGAAAAAATATGCCTTAGAGGGGAAAGACAATACCAACAAAAATAATTCTGTGAACTGTGCATCTATAGCCGAATGGGCCGAGTCAAAGGAATAACTTAGACAAGGACCACTCTACACTGTAAATCGGGACAACGGGTGGGAGATAAACCAAAACGATAAGAAAAGGGTTTGTATGTAACTGCACAAACTCAAAAACGAGAAAAGAATGAACATGCAGATGTTGAAAAATATTGAGTGGAGGAAATGGCAAGCCTTTACCAGTAACCAGAGCTCAGATTTTGGTAGGGTTTCCTCATGAAGATTGGTGGCAACAATGAGTAGTGAGGGGGGTAAGTAAGAGTAAAGTTCATTTAGGGTTTCAAGATTACCCTTAACCGTCGATCTCCATCCGAATTGATCTCCACCAATACACATAATCAACATCCGGATCGATCACCACTAGGATCCAATACGAGATAAGGTTAGTATCAAGGGTTTCAAACATAGCATAACCCCACCCCATAAAAATTACATCAAATATACTGCCCATTCCTACATCAACCTTTCACCTGGAGCAATAGGTATCATATAAATATATTAAAACAAAGGTCTCACTCTCAACACAAATGTTGGCAAGGACGATCAACTGAACACTAACTCCTATGGTAATGAGAAGGTGAATAGAAGTTTCCTTGTTGAAATACAACCATGGTGAAATAAATAAAATAAACTTAGATACATAGAGGAAAGAACACATGTATCACCATTATCGGTTGCATAAGGAAAAAATAGCAGAGTAATGTATGTCAACTTTAAGGGTAAATGGTTATGTATATATATATATATATATATATATATATATATATATATATATATATATATATATATATATATATATGTTAGTTTCCATAAGCAATGTGACATATGGTATGAGAGCCCATGTTCTCCACTAGGCCTTAACAAACCACCACAACATAAAAGTATATACATAGGAAAAGTATAGTAAACTAACAAATGATTCATTGTGCTATTTGGATTGTAGGTTGATTAAGCTAAAATATATATTCAGTAAGATGATTAAGGATGCACCTACGGGAGATATGTTGTATGTGGAATTGGGGGAAGGATCCACTCCCACTGCAAATCCATTCATGGAGGTCATACAAAATCTACACGGGGAATTGTCACATTTAAGGGATAGTAACAAATAGTTGCTATGTGGTAGCGAGGAACAAAAGATAATGATCAGAACTTTAACAGGGAATCAAGCTAGAAAAAATTGGAACCAAAGATACTAAAAGGAGAAGAATTGGAGCCTAAAAACTCTGAGAGTGAAGTGGAATCAGATAAAAACCTATTTCTAGAATTCTAAGCCTAAAAGGAAGCCAGAACTCTAAGGAGAATTCTAAAAGATCAAGCCCCTCACTTTTGATGGGGAAAAGGAAGAGGATGTAAAGGCTTGGTTATTGAATATGACTAAGTATTTTCAATTTTACGATTATAAGAGTAACTTGAAATCTAGGCTAGCTATTTATCAATTGCAAGTCAAAGTTGCCTTGTGGTGGGAAAAGTCAAATAAGGTATAGGGAATGGAGGAGAAAACAATATTATGGGAGGAAATATGTAAACACTTCAAGGATTGTTGCTTGAGTGAGTGATATTATGATGATCGTGCCCAAGAGTTTCATAAGCTAAGGCTAGGACAACTCACCATAGATGATTTTGTATCCAAATTTGCTAACTTACTAAGATATGTTCCATATCTCAAGGAGGAAAGAAGTAAAGTGAAATGGTTCATGAACTACTTGCCTACAGTGTAAAAGGAGTAGACCAAATTTGATAACCTAGAAACTATGGATGATGTGGTGAGAAAGGCAAGGTTATGCTACCAACAGTTTAAAAACAAAGGGGAATGATATAAGACTTGGCCAAATAAGGATAAGACCAAGGTCAACATGGGAGGAAGATGATCAAAACCAGGGTATCTCAAGAATTTTTGTCAGGATCATTAGCAAAAAATGTTTGACAAGGTGATTGTAAATTAGCAACAACTTCTCACATAGGGTAGAAAATCACTTATTTGAATGTTAGGAAAGGAAATGGAGACAGGGATAAAGGAGTGCTGAAATGTTGGAGATGTGGTGAGCCTCATTTACTAAGAGACTACACATGTAATCCCAAGTAAGTGCAAAATATACAGTCATTCACGAAGCTTCTAAAGTACAAGACATGGCCAGGAGCATTCCAAGGATAAGTGCATCCCTAGAGGATAAAGATGCAAAACATTAGTCCACCATTATTAAGCTAGAAGTTATTCTCACTAATCAACCTATCTCTATTTTAATTGACCCCGAAACTAGTTTAAGTTATGTGGGACCGAAAATAGTAGAAAATTATAAATTAGAAAAAGAAAAATATGAAACAGCTTGCCTCGTACAATTAACCACTAGTACCAAGAGAAGAGTGAAGCAATGTTCATCAAATTTAAATGGGTACATGACCATGGTAGATATAGATTTACTTCCCCTTGGGTCTTATGATATACAAATCAGAATGGATTGGTTGGAGCAACAAACAACACTCATAAACTACATAGAAAAATTTGTAACTTGTGTAAACCCATATGGGAAAACTCATACCATTCAGGGTGTGTGAAAACAAATATGAGTTAGGAAAATTAATGCTTTACAAATGAAGAGGAGTGCTCAGAAAGGATGCCTAATATTTATGGTTCAAGTAGAAGAAACTGGAAAAAGTGAGGAGCTGGAAATAAATGTTGTTCTAGTCATTAATGAATTTTTGGATGTCTTTCCCAAAGATATTCCTAGTTTACCACCCCATCGATATATACACTTCTCCATAGACTTGGTAGCAGTTGTAGCCCTGGTGTTTAGAACACCCTACCAGATTGGCCCATCGGAATTAATGGAGTTGAAGATACAGCTACAGTAGCTGCCAGATAAGGGGTATGTTAGGCCTAGTGTGTCACCCTAGGGAGCACCTATACTCTTTGTTAAGAAAAAATATAGTATGTTTAGGATGTGTATTGATTATTGTTAGGTAAAAAAGATAAATACTAAAACTAAATACACCTTTCTCCACATTGACGATCTATTTGATTAGGTAAGGGGAGCCAACGTTTTACCAAAAATTTATTTGGGGATGGGATACCATCAATTGAGAATCAAGAATGAAGCTATCTATAAGACATCATTTAGGACCCGATACAGACACTATGAGTTTGTAGTGTTACCATTTGGCTCAGCTAATGCTCTTGCAACCTTCATGTGTCTAATCAATAGTGTACTTAAAAAATATTTGGATAAGTTCACATTCATATTTATTGATGATATTTTGGTCTATTATAGGAACAAGGAGGAGAAAAAGGAACATTTAAGGTTAATTAGCTTACACACAAGGATGTAGCTGTAGTCCGGTCATTTATGGGACTTGTGGGGTATTACCGCAGGTTTATTGAAGGCTTCTAAAAAATAGCCTATCCCATCACATCTCTATAGAAAAAAAGGGGTTAAATTATAATGGAAAATCAACTACTAGTTAAGCTTTGATAAACTATATCATTTATTGACCATGACTCTTATCCTCAAACTCAAAGATTTAAACAAAGAATTTACAGTGTGTACAGATGCATGTATGGAGGGGCTGGGAGGAGTTTTGTTGCAAGATAATTCTATAATAGCATACGAGTCAAGGAAGTTGAAAGGCCATGAAAAAAATTATGTTGTATATGATCTAGAATTAGTAGCTATTATACATACCCTAAAAATGTGGAGGCATTATCTGTTGGGAAGGAAATTCACATTGTTAACAAATCATTTTAGCTGAAAGTATCTATTCACTCAGTCTAATTTCAATGCCAGATAGAATCGATGGATGTAATTCCCTAGCAAATTTGAATTTTATTTTAAGCATATGAAATGGAAGGAAAATAATGTAGTTGATGGTCTAAGAAGACACACTCACACTCTAACAACAATAGCTTTTAGTAGTATTAAAATGGACTTCTTAGAGAAAATTAAAGACTGTATGCATAAGGATACAAAGTACCTTGAAATGCAAAAAAAACTCTAGCAAGCTCATATACTAGGATACGAAAATAACAAGGAAAAATTATTGACTTACAGGGGGAATTGTATATACCCACTGTCCCTGAATTGAAAGAAATGGTACTAGATGAGCATCATAACAAGCCATTTGTAGGACATGCGAGATAGTAGTAGAATGTCACAGCATTGATGAAAAGTCTATTTTCACCAGGAATGTAAAAGGAAGTGGCAGAGTATTTATCGAAGTATATAGAATTCCAACAAGTTAAGGTAGAACATCAACACCCTACTGGGTTACTGAATCCACTACCTATTCCTAAATGGAAATGGAAGATAGTGTCACTAGATTTTATCACTGGGTTACCAAAGACAAAACAACAACATGAATCCAGCATGGTGGTATTGGACACACTTAGCAAAGCTACCCATTTCATACATGTACAATCTACCTACGACACTGCTCAAATTGCCAATGTATTTATGAAATGAATCTTTTGATTACATGGTGTCCCTAAGATGACAGTATCAGATCAATATCCCAAGTTCACCTCAAAGTTTTAGAGGGAACTATTCATAAGCATGGGTAATAATTTAAATTTTAGCACAACCTACCATCCCCAAACACATGGATAGATCGAAATAATCAATCATATTCTTGAGGATATTCTTAAAATGTATGTGATGGATAAGCCTACCCAGTGGGAGGACTTTTTACATTTATTTTAATTTGCGTATAATAATAGCTACCAAAGCTCCATCAAAATGAGCCCCTTCGAGGCTCTGTATGGCTAGAAATTTCATACACTGCTCAGTTGGAGTTAACGAGAGGACAAATTGTTTTGGGGCCATAATTATTATAGGAAATGGAACAGACAGTGTGCATAATTCAGTAGGATGTTATAGTACCATGGGATTTCCAAAAGAGTTATCTAGATAAAAAAATGACACATAAGAAATTTAAAATTGGGGGTCATTTCTATGTGAGGGTGAAACCTTGGAAGAGCACTCTGTGTACAGGGACTTGTTCAAAACTATCTCCATGGTCTTTTGGACCATTTGAAGTTTTGGATTGAGTCAGAGTTGTAGCTTATGAATTAGCTTTTCCCAGTCACATTAAACATCATGATGTCTTTCATGTATATTTAATAAAAAAATATTTACATGATACTACTAATATAATTGATTGGAAAATGCTATAGGTGGAACTCAAAGGATATTTCCTACCATAACCACTCTGCATTCTATACCGGAAAGAGATGTGGCTCTGAACTCGAGTCATCACTCAGGTGAAGGTGAAGTGGAGGAATTATACTCCTCAGGAGGCCACATGGGAGATGGAAAGTGAAATGAAAAGTAAGTACCCAATATTGTTTCAGCATAGAGAAACTGAAATTTAAACATGGAGGTTGGTGTAAATAAAAGGGAGCGAGAATGTAGTTCCCTCGTATTGGAAACATTAATACTTTTCCATTGTGTGTTAAAAATGAAAAATTATGTCAGAAAAGGCATATAGAAATCTTTTGTATATAAATGTTTTATAAATAAATAAGTAATAAATTGGAATTTCTTGGAAATCAAACAATGGCATATGAGATTACATTATAATAATATTTCCATGATCATAAATCTAGAAGAAATTATGGATAAACTTAATGAATAGGAGAGAAAGATCCATTAAGAACTTAACTGGAGATAAACGCTAAGTTGATATTATCATAAAGCGTCGCTAAATATAAAAAGCGATCTTTTGGAAAAAAAAGGGAAAAATCCCATAAAGTGGGATGTCACTTTAAGAAAAATCTCACATGGAAAGAAGGCATAAAATGCCTATTGCAAGAATCAATAGGTTGTTGATGTATTGTATAGGAAATCTCTACTCGCGGGTGAACTAGGAAGAAATAGTTCTACGGTTGGGAGGAAAACAATGTTTTTCTTCCAAGTGGATTCTATTGGCAACATTCTGGTTAGATTATGATTGCTTGTATAGCATTTATGGTTAGTATATATCTATTAGTTTTCATATTGCAGATTGAATGTTAGAATGACATGCAAAATAGGATTTATGTATTAGGAAATGATGATCTGAGTGATAATGGATGAAGAAAGGAATTTCATATTTTATTTGTTTACTAACAGTTTATCTTTGTTATAAATGTTGTGTACTAGGGAAGATTAATTTTAAGTTACTTTATACTTGGTATTCTGGCATGGATGCGGAAGTATGTGTTTGGCATTGCAGTAGATCAATATTATTAGAAGCTAACCATTCTAGACAGTAAAATAGTGTTTCATTTAGCTTAAGGAAATAATATGGACTCTAAGTGCTACTAGTTGTAGAAAAAAATAATAAAAGCTCCATATCCAAGGACCAATTTAGTAAATCTGTAGCATAGAGTATTTAACTACATATATATATATATATATATATATATATATATATATAGAGAGAGAGAGAGAGAGAGAGAGAGAGAGAGAGAGAGAGAGAGAGAGAGAGAGAGAGAGAGAGAGAGAGAGATGAATTGCATGAACACATGAAAATATAATAGTATTTATGCATGTGATTTCATGCATCAGTTCTAGATCTGTATATTATCTACAAGATAGTAGATGGAAAAAAAATTCTGCACTAGTTATTGCCAGGAAGAAAAACTTGTCATTCTAAGAGCATTTTATGTAAAAGAAAACAATCAGAGTATATGCATGCATACTAAATCATACTAGTATCCTCAATTGTGTAAGAAAAGATAAATGCACAGGAAACTAGGGCATATGACTACCATTCGCTAATCACAGGACACTACAGGAACATTTAATCATTACATTCATTCTTCCCATTGAAATATAAGTTTGAATAAAAACAGAGGGTATGAGAACCCTCAAATCAAACATGGTTTCAATTAAATTTAAAAAACCTAGTTACTGAACTAAAGCATAGGAAAAAAAATTGTAGTTACAACATTACCTAGGTTGCATTCTCAGTTGATAGAGAAGGGTATTAAAGCCTCCCTAATTTATCACATAATTTCAAGGAAAGAAGAAATAAATGAATTTCTACAACACTTGATACACAGGAAGTGGCATTTTGCAAATGAAATTACAGATAAACCATATTTATAATTTAAATTATATTCATAAAGAGTCTCTGTCATTGAAATCGAAAGATGGAGAACTAGTGACATCATCGAGAGAAGTGGGCATAGTTAAGATAAAATAACTAACCAGATGAAAGGAAAATATTAAGAGCATATCTCTACATAAATTACCAACAACGCTCATTGAGGGCCTATAAATATCCATTAATACAACTTTTGACTATATGAACTAATTACCACATGGGTTATCACTCTGTGACAAAGTTATGATGTCAATATCATAAATATTAGCTTAAAGCCATCCTTGAACAAAATTATAAGAAATATAATTTAAGGACATTTGATTGGAGAGAAGAGGAATGATGCCATTCACAACATTAAGAAGGAGAAACTGTACTACAATGCCCATAATCTATACTCATAGTGTTTCCATATTCCAAATTCTAGCAAAACAAAAGTGCAATTGACCTGGGAGGAAGCTATAAGGAGATAACCCGTGAATGACAGAGTACACGAGATCTAGGGTAAGCCACAATATAGGTAAAGCAAGGGTATTCTAGAGTACCTGTGCATAACAGTACCAGCACAAAATGTGATTAAAAAGCATAGAAACCATGAACCCACGTAAAATATTGTGCTTAACTCCTAAATCAAATTATCACTCTACTTGAGACTGTAAAAGAGTGTAAATATTGTGCTTAAGACTATGTTCATGATAGGAAGGGGTTACCTGGGAAATTGGGGAAGCAATGTTGAAATTGGTGATGAACCCAAATATAACCCTTCAAGGCTTAGAGAATCCCTTCAAGATTTAGAAAAATGAACAAAAACAAAAAATACACAACCCTCTTTACCTATAGGATCCCTAAAGCGAACTCTTGTTACATTAGCATAGATGGTAAAGTAAACGGTTGGAGAGGTGTTGTAAGGTGAAATCACTATCAGATCCTCACCTTAGTGAGGAGATCATCCTCTAGGTCGAGAAACCCATAATAATAAATCAAGTTCGAATAAGGCCAGAACCTAGGAAATTATCAATAGAGAGATTATAAGAGAATAATAGAAAAACCCTCTTACCAGTTGGATTAAACTTGACAAAAATATTTGCTCAGAGGGGAGGGGCAAGACCAACAAAAATAATTCTATGAATTGTGTGGCTAGAGCCAAGCTGGTCAAGTCAGAGGAAAAAATTATACCATGAACACCGTGGACTATAAATAGGGCTGAAAAATGGGAGATAAACCAAAATGACAACAAAAGGGTTTGTATACAACTGCACAAACTAGGAATGAAAAAGTACTAAGCATGGAGATGGTGAACAATACTAAGTGGAGGAAATGGTGAGCCTTTACCAGTAACCAGAGCTCAAACCTTAGCATGGTTTCCTCATGAAGAGTGGAGATAATAATGAGCAATGGGAGAGGCTAGGTAGTTTAGGGTTTCAATGCTACCCTCCACCATTGATATCGATCCGAATCGATCTCCATTTTTACACATAATCCAAATCCGAGCTAACTACCCAGTAGAATGAGGTGAGGTGGCCAGTGGATAGTAGTATTTCTCATACCTTAGCCTCACCAGGATCCAATAGGAGATAGGGTTGGTATCAAGGGTTCAAAACATATATTAACCCTACCACATACAAATTATGTCCAATATATTACCCATTCCTACATCAACCTTCGACCTGGAGTAATAGATATCATATAAATATATGAAAAGGAAGTTGTGGTGCTTAACATAATTGTTGGCAAGGACGATAACCTCAACACTAACTCCTAGCATAATGATAAGGTTAACGGAAGTTTCATTGTGGAAATACAACCATGGTGAAATAAATAAAATGAACTTAGATACATAGAGGAAAGGATACGTGTATTACCATTAGCAATTCCATCTGGAAAAAATAACATGGTAAAATATGTCAAATTTAAGGGTAAATGGTTAAGTATATATAAAATAAAAATAAAAAAATTATGTTAGTCATCATAAGACATGTGACACCCTTAGCCTCTTGTTCTTTGTCTGTAGTTATTCCTTCACTTGTGACTCCCTTAGCCTTAATTTATTTAATCATTTGCTCATTTAATACAAGTTTTCTTTAATTAGGCCCACCTCATCTACCTACTTGGGCCTTGCACTGTGTTATCACAAAATCACTACTGAGGGCTGCAACCAAGCGAGATTTCATGTAACTATTTCAACCTATCTTTAGACCAAAGATTAGCCTCTTTGATCAGAGAGGGCTCTCTCACAAACTCTTGATAAAATCCTTCAAACAATGGATGGCTAACTCCTTATTTAATCATGAAAGCAAAGCTGGTTGGAAACACATCAAACTGGTTCTCATTGGGCTATGGAGTCTATTATATTAAGTAAACAAGGAAAACATGGTCATCTCATGGAAATCAAGGCTCTTTGCATTACATGTCAAACATACTCCACCAAAACATAGCTTGCTGAATACACAGGAAGTCAGAGCATATGATTATGAATTCTGAGTGATTGCATTACAACAAGACTATAAAATAACATAAAGTATAAAACACCATCATTATATTTGAACATGACAATCCATCGAGAATCTTGAGAAGAGAATAACACTGTTTTACTATTACTGTCAAAAAGGTCTTACAATGGCCCAAAACAACTCCGTTTTTCTATAAAATATCCAACCTTTTTTACATATGAGTTATTTCTATATATAGCCCATCAAAACTACTGCCTGAGACTCCTCAACAAGCATGAAGGGAGCTCGGAATTCTGTCATTAATGACCTTAACTATAACATAAACAAGCTAATTAATTACAAGAGATATGATGCTACGAAAACAGAGGACTCCATCACATTGGCACTTTAAGTCTATCTCCTCGTATACTTTGCTGCGTTCTTGGAGCTTGCCACCTGTAGCATTACAATAATAACCAATCCAAACTGAAAGCATATTCAATGGATGAACAGCCTCGGATGCCTGATGCACAGATGATTCATCAACCAATAAGAATATGAACCCTATATTCACGGTTTTTGCCTCCCATTGATGTTCATGCATTAATGATCCAATTTCAAGCCATTTAATCCCTTGATAGTCCCGTGTGACTGAAGAAAACTAATGATCTGGTCATCCCATAACTGGACAGGTGTACCATTTAACACGTCGGCAGCTCTATCATAACCCTAAAAATTCGGACATAAAGTGAAACTTTCAACAAAAGATAAAACTTCACCTTTTCTTCGAATACTTACACCTGGCATCCTTTTTTAAACATCTGACTGACTTTCTATAGTCTCCATGCTGGCATTAAGTCATCTCTTTAAACATTTGCTGACCTCAGCATTCAAACTCAAGTTTTCAATATAAACAGTCATCTACAGCAGTTTCGTAGCGCGCTACGAAACTGCTGTAGGTCATCAAAATTAAACACATGAACCTTACAGCAACAATAACTCAAGTCTGTGATTTCTTCAGTCATTCTATACAGGTGCAAGGACATCAAAAAGTCTCGAAAAGCTTTAAAAAGATGATAACCAAAATATATCAAAATTTGGGAAGCACATTCCTCCTTGGATCATTTAGCTAGTTTGTCTAGCTTCCCTTTCAGGCTGATGACTTCTTCTTTTAACATCTTGTTCTCTGCTCTTAAACTTGCATTCATTTGTTTCATAATCTTTGCCTGCTTCAGAGCTGGCACTGTCCATACATATGCATCAGATACCGAGCTAGCCTGACTGATCAAACTTGTTTTACCCTTCATTACAGCTTTCTTGTAACTTGTATATCTTACTGCCTTTTCTTTAAAAACATTTTGAACCTGAGGTATTTCTTCCTTTGATGCTCCAGCTTGTTTCTTAATGGCAATCACATTTCCACTTTGACTGATAACAACCTTATTATCCTTGTTCTTGCTTTTAGCTGCTTGGACTGTTTCAGAGAAGATTTCAAGTGCCTCTGTCCTAGGCATTTCCGAAGGTGCTTTCTCTTTCTGAGCTCTCTCCACTTCTTTAATTTGCCTTCTAGTCACTGGTCTGCGTGGTTTAAAGGCATATTCTTCACTTGGTTCTTCAAACTTTAACCTTTTAGAAGCCCTTGACTTTTTAGAACTTTCAGGTGAGGATTGTGTTAGATCAATATGCATTGGTGGTACCGATTGATCTTGCTCAAGTTCAAGTGGTTCAATTTGGATTGGATGATCTTGTTCCAATTCAATGGCTTCAAGTAAGTCATTTAAACTACCCTTTGAAATAGGACTTTCTTCCACAGGGACTGACTTTCCTTTTTCTTTGCTTAGTTGGCCTCTAGTTCTCACCCTTGAAACCCTTTCAACTTCACTGGATTTAGCTTCATCTTTTCTTTTGTGAGTCTTCTGTTTTAATGACTGAGGTGTTTCCTTAGGAGATGACTTAGGGGTTTCCTTTTCAGATACTCTAGATGATTTTGGAGTTTTATCTACTGATGCTTCAAGTATCTCTTTAACTGCTGGCTTAGGAGTTTTCTTCATTGATGCTTCAGGTGTTTCTTTAACTGCTACAGACCTCTCTGATTTCTTTGTTTTAGCTTTGGGCTTCTTATGGTCTGTTACTTCTCTCCTAATTTCAGCCAAAGTAGTTTCCTCACTCCTTTCTTCTCTTTCTCTTACAGGTAATGGAGTGAGGCCTGTTTTACTTGGGAAACCGGCCATAAACACAAATGAATCCCAGTCTTTACCAATTTTTTGTAAATTGTCCAACACCAACAATTTTACTAAACCATGATGAAAAAGGGATGTTTCATAAGCATCTTTCTTTAACTGAATCTTATCACACATTTTGCTAATACTCCTGAACAAGTAAAAAGGTATGTCTATTGAACTCTTACCAGTGAAGTGTAGCAGAAGCTTGAAGTGGTAGGAGTAAACTTTATTGTACCTACCCTCACATGTCAGATACTTCTGGATACATGTCAATAGCATAGCATAATTCTCCTTTAGATAGCTCCTTGGGACAGCTTTAGTGAGATCTTCATCTACATAAGGTGCCTTCAAAAACTCCTTGCATGGACCCATGTCAAACTTGAAGTTCTTGAACCATTCTTGGCCACCCCTCGGGATTTCTGTGACAGTGGAAATAACTTCAGGGGACACCGGAAACTCCAACATGGCCACCTTCGAATTCAGTCCCGTGAAGTTTAATGCGAAAGCCTTGGTCACTTCTGCATGTCCACCCTTCAATTTTTCACAAAATCGCCAGCAGCCAGCACTTCGAAATGCCTTTGCTACCTCCTCAACCCTGAGAGTAATATCTAACCCCTCCGGCTCTGTTCTCACACATTTACCAGAACGATGTTCCTTTCTTTTCATGCTTCTTTGAGTATTTTTACACAAGGGACTGATGGTGGCTTGCAGCACGAAAACAATCTTCAGCTTTGTAGAGCAGGCTCGCTTGCAGTAGTCCGTTTAAATCAAAACTTAAGCTTTTCATATAGCAAACACGTTCATATGATATGAAGGACTCATTATGAAATGACCACTTCCTATAACGTCCTCTAAACTGACACACAACTACATGACTTCGGACCTTATGGTAAAATAATGGCTTATCATGACATGGAGAGGGTGTGAAATGACAATCATGAACGGACTTGTGACTCATTACTCTCGGATTAAACATTCAGAGAAAAACGCTGCAAAAAACCCTGAAACCCCGATTTCGTAGCGCGGGCAGTTCAAATTTAACAGGATGCGCTACGAAATCGCTGACAAACAGAGCGCTACGAAAACGCGAAAACATTATTTCGCAGCTAAACTGACCAATCACACCCGCGCTGCGAAACTGCGCAAGTACCAAAGACATCATACCCGCGCTGCGAAACTGCGCAAAGTACCAATGACATGACATGCTTTAACTAACAATGATGGAGGGTGTCTAATGATTTTTCCTTTACACGAATTCACATCAATAACTCTTGAATTTCAAATTTGAAATTGACATATACTAATAAACCTATTTACAAGACCTCAAGACTTTATAAAAACTTATGGACAATCTTATATACATGAACTATAGTTCCTAGTGATAACACACTGTGCATCCATTTATGAGTCCTTCCTCTTTCCCTTTCCAACTCAAAGCAGAGTGGTACTGAAAATTTCTCAGGTATAATCCTACCTCCCTGAAAACAATTTTAGTAGGATCCAAGGTCAGCTTACGGATCAAGTTTTTGAAGTTCATGTAGGTCTTCTTCTTCCCCTTTTGATGTGCCTACCCCCTCTTGTAGCATTTCATGTTGCTTATATAATAGTCCTTTTTCTCCTTGTAATTCCCTTGCTTTCTTCTTTAGAAGCGTATCTTGTTCCTTGAGTCTCTTAGATGTGATTTCTCTAATGGACGGCCTACTTATGGGTGGTAATGACTTCTTACCCTTGGAATTAGGGGAGGTTACCTGAATTGTTCCTTCACCAAGTCCCAATTCTTCTTCACTTCTGGTTCACTCATCAATTTTGATTTGTACTATTGAAGGAGGTTGGGATTTCCCTTGTTTGATCCTAGTGCTCTTCCTCCTCTTAAAGTACCGGATACCTTATTTGGGATTATTTCTCTTGTGATTGGGCTTGACAGGTGTGCCAATTGTGTCCAATGTGGTAGCCTTCTCTTGTTTTGTGCTTCCTAGTGAGAGGCTTATTTTCTTCCCTTATATTGATGTCCTTTGAGATTTAGAGGGAACCTCAAGGTTCTCTTCTCCTGATCTTTGTTCTTTTCTTCTCTTTTATTTTTCTTTCTTTCCCATCCTCTTTTGTTTTGGATTTCTCATTCTTTTCTTCCTTTGTTCTTACTTTCTCATCCTCTTATCATTTTTTTCCTTTCTCCTTCTCTTCTTCATCTGTTCTTCCTTTCTCCTTATCTTCCTCATTTTTTCTTACTTTATCCTCCTCTTCTTCTGTTTTTTATTTCTCCTTCTCTTATTCCTCTATTCTTTCTTTCTCCTTCTCTTCCTCCTTTTCTTCCCTACCCCCAGTACTAGATATTGCTGTTTCTTCTTGCTCTGTGGAGGTAAGGGCTTTTGTCTCAATGAAGGCCTCCCTATACATGTCAACAATGTCAACCCACAACAAAGTGTTTTTTAGGTGGCTTAAGGCATCCATTACAATGAGCTTGATGAGGACATGATGGGAAATGTGTTGGTGCTTCCACTTTCTCACTTTATGGCTCATTTGAATGATTGAATATAAGAGGAAATGTGGAAGACTGGTCCTCTTCGGAATTGGTAACTCTATTTTGAACCTTAGCTCATAGAGAAGCCTAAATTCATAGGCATACACAATTCTCAACCTCCCCACATAGGGATTGTACTTAAGGATGTGATAGGTCATGTGATCCCAAGAGTGAGGGTGGCTATCTCCTCTTAGTCCATTTTTGCCTTCCACTGAATTCTCTTTATCAAGGAATAAGTTTTTCTTGGTTGTAACATTTACAGTATTTTCCTCCTTTCCCCATTGAACTCCTAAGGGTATGGTGCTTACTATGAGCTCTGCATTCAAATGGTTTGCAAGTCCTCTAACAATAATACTAGCACTATTTTCGTCCCTAAGAATTGAGGGACATGGAAAATTGATGGGTTACCTCATCATCATAACCCTTTAATTGCATAAAGAATCCCATCCACCAATGTCTCAGAAAAATATCCCTAACATGAGGATGTTGATGGATTATTTTCACGTCTTTGGGTTATCTTTGATGAAACCTCCTCCCATTGCTCCTAATGATATTTTTCTAAGTTATCTAAATGAAATTTTAAATATTTTCCTCTAAGAGGTCTCAGGTGCAAAGGTAGTGGCTAATTTTTTTATTTTTGTGTCATGGGAAGAGAAGGATAATACCCTTGACTATGGTAAAAAGGTTCCTCTGCTCCTCTCATTCCCTTTTATGTGAAGGAATAAATATTTGAGGGAAATTACTTGAAAAGGGGTCTTATAGAGGGTTCCTATAGAAAGAAAAAATCTCCATGCAATTATATGAAAATTAAAGGGGGAGGAGGCCAATTACCCTTGTTAGGATGACTATCTCCTGTTCATGGGGGTTTAAAGAAAATTCCTGCTAGTTTTGGCTCCTTTTCTCCTATTAATTCATCCCTATAACTTATCTTTTTTGTTCTTCTAGAACTTCAGTTCCTCTTGTAGTAGTGGTATCTAGTCCTGTAGCACCTGCAAACTCAGGCTATAACAATTCAGTGGAACCCTAAGCAGACTCTTGTAGAATCTATCTCATCCTTCGATACCTTGGAGTGCCTCTCCAACCGTTTCTTGGGAATGAGAAATTTTGCAGCTAGAATCAAGCCTTATACTTTTATTTCCATTTGTGGTGATTGGCATGAAGTACTTTTAACTGTTTTCCCCACTCCTCGTAATTGTCACTCCCCCTATTTTGACCTTTCCACATTGTGTGGGTGGTTGAGTAGACTGTAGTTTACTAATCGAACATGGAAAAGTTTGCTGGGCACCTCCAACCCATAAAAAATATATGTGTGTTCATTAAATCCAGTGTTTTACCATTATGTTCATAGGGAAGAGGTTAGGGGTGTCATACTTGATCGTGCCTATGATGTTGAATTGTTGGAGATACATTCATGTTGCTATGGAGTTAGTGATCAATCAACTATTCTCTGGAGCTACCAACTTCCTTTGTTTTCTTATGCATGCGTCCTCACAACATAATGATGTAGTTGACTAATGAAATCCTCATTCCATGAAGGCCTGTTTCTAGTGTTCGATTTCCTGATGTTAGAGTGGATAGGTGACCTTACAATTTCTCCTCAGGGATGGCGCAATTTCTCTAGACGTCACGAACGGTCTCTTGATGCTTGAGGGTGGCCAAATCTTCATTCTAGAGCTGCAATAATTTTTGGTCTATGGTCTTGCTGGACATGTACAGGTTGCTACAGGATTGATCTCCTTCCTGTATCACTCACTCAGTTCCTCCTCAGAACCTCATATTTCATTCAGGGAATTGGACAAATCATATTGGGTCAAGGGACAGGAAAAAAATATTTAGAAGGTGGTGAGAGCTTTTTAAAAAGGAAAAGGTGAAGGTAGAGTCCTTTTTCTATGTTTTTTTATATGGTTATAGCTGGAATATTGAGGATGAAAATGGCTAAATGGAGTGGATGAGGTGTAAATGAATTTAGGTGGATCTCTCCTAAAATCTCCCAATGAAAAACATGACATTTTATCCCCTTTTTCCAAGTGTATCTCTGTCTTGTAACAGTTCAGGAAAATCTTATAGACGTTCAGCACAATCCTATAACATTGCATGAATGAGGAAAAATATGTTTCAATTTATTGTTAAATGATGGATACAGCTAGGGGCGTGGATTAATGATGATGAAAATGCAATGGTTGGTTGGGAAAAATGTAAAAATGGACTGTGGAACATATTTTTTAGAGTCCCACAAAAAAGAAACGTTAGCAAAATTGATTTAAGGACTCCTCCTTATCTCTTTTTTTCTTTTTTCTTTTCTCTTTTTTTTTTGAGACATGCATATTGCCTCTAGAGGGAATTTCAACCTGCATTCCTGTCCTAGGTGCCTTAGAGGAGGTTTTCGCCTCAAGATATTTTCATTTTATTTTATTTTTTTTCTCCTTTTTTTCCTTGTTTTCATTTTTCTACTCTTGGGTTTCCTCACATTGGTTTTCAACCCTAGAGCTGGCCTTAGATGCCTCATGGAGGTTTTCATCTGGCTTATTTATTTTTTCTTTATTCCTTTTCAGAAGCTTGGTGGAATGAGAATAATGACCATTGCAATCACATTCAACTCCATTCTAATCTAAATAATCAACTCTTCTTTTGTTAGAGGTATTTTGTACAACTTCAACCTATAGCCATTAACAAGTAGGGGAATACCTTCCTCATCAATTGTTTTGATTTGGAAAGACCCATTCTCATGACATATTTCCACCAAATAGGGGTGCAACCTTCTTGTCATTAATTTTCCTTTGAAATCATTGAGTCTGGAATCATACAATATGGCTTAATCTAATTCTTGAAAATTCCTCTCCCTAATGTGTTTGTCAAGCCAAATTTTCCTCCATAGGTGGATTACCTTACTGGGCAAGAGAGATTGTAGCTTAAATTCATCTAGAAAATTGAGTTGGAGAAGCCTCTCTTGTTGTGCTGCAATGAGGTCCAAGCTAACTAAGCTACCATCCTTAAGGTATTGTATTCAAATTCATTCGAAAAGATGGCCTTCTTCCCATAGACTAGGTTGAATGGGGTAAATCTAGTGGTGGCCTTGCATGTGGTGTTGTAGGCCCAAGTGGCTTATAAAATTCTTTATGCCCAATCATTTTAGTTGTTGCTAATAACCTTGGTTAGAATCTTCTCCAATGCTCTATTTTTGACCTCCACATGCCCATTTTCCTAAGCGTGAAAGGCAGTGGATATCTTGTGCTTGATGTGGTGCTACTTCATGATGTCTTCGATTAGATTTGAGGTTGTTATCACCAAAAAATTGATCATCTAGCCTAATTTACTACATGGATTGATGTACACCATGTAAAGCCAATTTTAACATAGTAGAATTTATTTCACTGTGAAAAATTACTTAATAAACCACCTTTGTTAAGTAATTTATAGTTAAACCAATGAAGAATAATTAAATAAATCACTATTTATTTGATTTTCTTCTGGGAATAATTAATTAAACCATTGTTTTATTATTATTCCTTGTCAAATTTGATCCAATCATGAAAAATAAATGGATAAATCATTATTTATCTTATTTTTCTCTAAGAATAATTAATTAATCATTAATTGATTATTATTTTTTGTCAAATTCGAGTAAATCCCTTAGGAATAATTAAATAAATCCTTATTTGCTTATTATTCCTTAACTAATTCCTTAAGATGATAAAAAATCATTTATTTATTATTCTAAATAAAAGTGAATACCTTTTCCGTCCTAAACAAATATAATAAAATATTCCAGCTGGTTATTCCAAGAATGGGATCAATAATATTTTATTATTGCTCATTATGAAGGATAACTCAATATTTTGTTATAAATATAAGGGTTTTCCATTCATTATTCACTTTTGATTATTTTCATTTTTGCACTCATTGTTGTAACTCTGATCATTTTCATTGTCGCACACCATAGTTTCATTGGTTTTATCCATTATAGAGGAGAGAGACTCTACACAAGTTGAAGACGTTGAGGATAGCCAAGAACCCATCTCATTGAGGGGGACTGGTAACATTTTCATGTTCTCTTCACAGGTGTTACAATAAAATTATTCTTTACATATCTCATTTCCATTCGATGATTAGAGTTATTACTATTTTTTTTTCCGTTTAACTATGATTGTGGCATAGATCAGAATTTTCACAAGTTTTATTTCTATTAGTTGCTACAGATCTACAATGTTAAGAAGCCATTTACATTGTTGAGATTGTTTGTCATCCACAATATTAAGTGGGTTCTTTTCGCACATCATTGAGAAGAAAACACTATAACAAAATTGGCAACTCCACTGGCTTTTATACTTCAGCTCCAGAAACCTGTGTGACAAGGAAAATTTGAAGGATCGAAAAATTTATTGAAGTTTAAAAACATTGGCAAATCTCACTAATCCATAATATGCAAACTATAAAAAATTTATTGATATATTTGTAAAATAATTCAAATTTATAATGATTTTGTATATTGTCTCTATATAATGTTGGCGATTTTTAAGGTAAAATAATTTTATATTCTAAAAATTGGGTGAATAATATTTTATAAAAATTGGAAATTGAAGAATCTTTTTTGTGGAAAAATCATGGAAAATTACCCCATTGGGCAAACATTAGCCCCTAAAATTTTCCTTGCTTGGTGACCTTTGGTTTTCAAATTAGGGTTTATTCTTTTTAAAATTCTCTTAACATTTCCTAGTTTTTTAACCCTAGATCTGATAAATTTCTGACTTCTGCAAGCTTTCTGGTCGTTTCCGCAGGTCATAGAAACCAGCGACGACAAAGTCGGCACTTTTTTTCGAATGTTTTCCAACTGGGATCCACGAAACAAAAAACACATTTTTTAGCCCAAAAAGTGTGATCTGGGCTTCAGAACGCACCTTTCAGCCCAAAAAGTACGATCCATCCATAGAAACAGGTCAGTACCTGTGATCTCTGGGTTTTAGGGTTTTTGTCAAATCAGTTTCTAGATTTTGTAGAGATCTATCTGTTTTGTGTTTGACCTCTCTCTCATGCCTCCCCTAGGCATTCTTGTACACTTCCACGTTTCTAGGAGTTTCGTTCAGTAAGTAGTCCGAGTTTATGCAGCGCTTTCAACCACATTTTCCATATATGTACCTTTTTTTTAAGATCTATTAAGATAGGTTGTTACCATCCATAGTGTCACATTTCCACTTGTTTTTTCATTTGCTTTAGGGTCCCATCAGTTTCCCTAGGTGGTTCACCCATCTCCCTATATTTTTGCAGCAATCTTCCCTTGGTTTTTGCTGATGTTGCACCACTTTCTAGCAGTGTAGTGTCACTTCCCCCCAGTCACACTGACATTCAGATCTCTTGACCGTTTCAATGTATTTTCCATCGATTTAGCTGCCAAGAAGTACAGTGTTTGCAAAACTATTTTGGGTGGGGTTTAGTTAATTGTTTTGTTGTTCATTTTCTATTATTTATTTCAGTTTATTTTCAATGATATTTTTTCTTTTTTATAAATAGAATCTAGGCTTAGTCAATTAATACACTTTCACACACAAGCACATCTTAAGTGAACAGTGATTTTTTTACACCACCAAGACAAGACTTAATATAATAAATGTATCTCCCCACATCGAGACAAAGATATATTTTTGATCTCCCTTCACCATTTCCATGTCATGTGTGTCCTACCACCATTACACCACCAAGGCATTTGTTGTGGAGACTATTAGGCCTTCAACCCCATTTTATTCTTGGGAATAATACCTATCCCCATTAGGTTCGAGTTTATAGCCCTCTGAATGTTTTAGGGAAAACTAGTGTCGATTCGAACTGCTAGTCCCACTAAGATGGGTAGCTATCTTAGAAAAAAACAATGAAAGCATTTCAAGAGTTCCTTTAGGTGTGATAGATTAGAGGGAATAAAAGAGGACCAACCTGGATCTTTCGCTTTGATCCTAGCTTGATTTCTCCTTTCCTTGATAGAATTGTCCACTCCTCTCCTACTTGTCCTGCTTCAAAGAGTACCTATAGAGTCAAAGTAATAGCAAACCATCAAAGCCTCTCCATCTAAAACATCATAAACAATGTGGAATCAGAAACGCATTGACCATGCAATTGCATTCATAAACAATAAGATTCATAAACACACGATTATATGGAGGAAAACTGAAAGAACTTTATTAATAGTGGTGTAAAAGAGGATTACAACCTAGTTGTCTAATCTAGCATCATCATCCCAGTGTAGAAGCCCTCTTCACCTCATGAACAAGCAAATCACCCAACAATGCAATGTCTCTTCTCACCAACAAACCAACAACACTTCCTTACAAATTACAAAATTCTAGCCTCTAGATCTCTCAGATGGGGGATCCATTTATAGATGTCTTGCAAGGGTGTGAGTCAGCTCTGGGATTTTGATTAGTGTCATTCCACTAATAGTTCTAGGTTGCACTTGGAGATTTCATTGATCTCTTACTCATCCCTAGGCGAATTCAGAGAGGCAAGTGTCACAAGAGAAGTTTCTAGAAGATTCCATGATCATCCACTTAACAAACTGTCTCTGCCATTTGTCTATTCTCGCTCATCGCACCCAACAGAAGGGCATTTCGGTATGCATCGCACCTATCTAGTTTGGCAACTAGTATGCATCACACCTTGCCCATGGAGCAGTCTGTATGGTCCAGTTTTGTCCACTATTGAGTAGTTTTTTAGGTGGAACTTCTGGGAAATGATGTAATCAGTTGACCATGATCCTTTACGGTGTGAAACAACACTTTTAGGGACTTAAGGAGCCCTTAGTTTATGGACATATGAGTTTGGGGTTTTAGTGCCCAAATATGTCTATAACAGTTTCCCCCTAAAACATGAGGTCGTAACTCTTCTGATGTCCGGTGAAATTCTTATCATGAGGATCCAAGGTATTCATACTCAAAGGTGACCTGTATAAGATACAATACAATACATCATCATCATATTATTTTCGTGATCTAGCTGATGCGGGCATTCCCATGCTCAGCTTTATAAATTCATTTTCATGTACATAGGATAGACAATCGTCTGCTGTTGGAGACTGGTGATTCTTCGCATGAAGATTCGTCTTCTTTGGCTTAGATGACTATCTGTGCAACTTCTGTGTATAATTGATATCTTTATGTTCCTGAATATATCGCAGCCCGTATGGATGAAACTAGATCTGGGGTCTTCAAAACTCATTCAATCTTCACTCGATGTACAAGTCGATCCATCTGAAAAGATGTTCTAAGTCAAACATGGAAAGACATTGACTAATTACCAGCTAATAATGTAAGTTGTTAACAGACGTGCGAGGAATCACCGATAATGATGATGACCCTCAAGGTACTATAGTACAATTCACGTGGTGTGAATATATGAGCCGATGTTGAACACCACGCAAAATCTTTCAACCGAAGGTCATTGATGTAAACCTATCATCGAAAGTGAGAAACTTGCCATTAAGGCATGCAAGCTTCAAAGTACTAAAAGGGTTGTTTCTAAGTCAAATTCTTGGATAATGAGCTAATGTCGACAAGAAGTGACCTATCGTAGGAGGGCCTTGATGTAACCCACATCTATGACACGAAATGAAGAAAATTATTTTTGTGGAGGTGAAAATGATCTGATGATATAAGGTTCAGGAATGGCAGTCATGAAAAATGAAGGGTGGAAGTATTGCAGTGGATGAGGCGTTTGCTGGATGGTGAATTCTCTGAATGACTTCTCTTGAACATATTGGTGACACTGATATGGACTTGGTTGCAGTGACCCCATGGATGATATGGAGGACCAATGGTGATGGTGAACAGAAAAACCTAACCCAACTCAATCATGGTGATGGAGTGAAAGTGTCATGTTCAAGAATGACCTGCTACCAAGAAAGTTCTTCAAGTTTTCTTCCCATTTTTCCCCAGTCATTGTTGACCAGTACCTCTTCATTTTTGACAAGCTTGAGGAGGATAACATACGCTTGGTCTATAATTTGCCCTTCGGGAAAACCTGTCACTTTGTGTTTAGCGAGCCTAGCAACAGTGAGACTCGTCCTTATCTGGGTGGACAAGTTTGTCGCTATTGTTTTAACGAGTTTAACGAAAAAGATAACTCGGTCATTTTCATGTTTAGAGAGTTTGAAAAAGGACAAAAAGGAGACTCCAACAGTCCTTTTTCATGGCATAATCGCTTAAGTCCGAAAAAGTATAAAATAATACAAAAGGGATGATTTTTTGATAGCATTAATGATCCGACAAAGACAAGTGCTCGATATTTTTGTTTGATAAATCCTCAGGTCCAAAAATAGTAAAATATATGAGAGGGATGGAATTCTCTTTACTTTAATGAGCTGGAAAGGCCAATGGCTCGACAATGTTTTTATATTTAATGAGTCTAAAAAGAGTTTAAAAGAGACTCGTTTTTTAGGAATGAGTGGTATTTCCAGGTAGCAATTGGTTCTAGGTAAGTTTGGAACTTCTCAAAACATGGCAATGTGAAGAGGGTGGCAACCAGAATCACTCATCACGGTTGTTCCTTAAAAGGGTAAACAATCAAGTGGAAGTGTATGATTGGCCAAATGAATGGAGGTGATGGTAGGAACACAACCAAGGTTCAAAAGGGCTGATAGCATGGCAATCACAAAGATTATTTACGAAAGGTGGTTTCATTTTTTAATGAGCTTGAATCAGGAGAAACTATGCTCAGTGCAGGTTTTTTTTTTAACGAGCTTGAACCTTGTGGGAACATTGCTCTTACCAGTCTTTTGATAATGTCTCTTTGTAGATTTATTTCTTAATGAGCTTGAACACTACTATAACATGTGCTCATAGCCTTTTTATGCAGGCTAGAAATGACCGAGCTACGACATTAAAGGGTTGAGAACCTACAAACTAAGAAAATAAAAGGTCGTTTTTCACTTGCATGCAAAGGTTTGCATGCCCCCAGGTGTTTCAGTAAAAGGAGAGTTTCGAGGTTACCAAATGGAAGTCCTTGCGGTTAGGCAGGATCATTTCTGTCAGCAGACAAAAACTCTTCCTTTGCCTTGTCCATCGAAATAGACAAAGGTGAATGGTGTGAGCTTCCAATCACATAACGTACGAAGGTGAATGGTGTGAGCTTCCAACCACAATCGTACAAAGGAAATAAGTGTATCAAACTGATCACATAACCTACACAGGAATTTTTTCCAGCCTAAGCATTACAACCTTTCAAGAAAATCTCTCTTTTCCTCTGGGTTCACCTGCCAAAGCAGACTAGGGTGCATACCCCCTAAACTTCATCACACTCACCGAACTACTTGTCGTAATTAGGTGGATGGAATGAAGGTTGAAGAGACATTGTTGATGCGAAGAGACAATTTACAGATGATGGTTGATTCATAGCTATGTTTGAACCAGGAAATGAAAGCTGGTCGACTAGTTGCACCAGTCTACCTTCATGTGGAAAACAAATCACTCGAAAGAACGTGGAAACAATAGCTTCCATGCTATATATATAGTCACGTCCAAGGAGTAGATTGTAATCTAGTGGACCTTGGACTACCATCACATTCAAATGAACAGTTTTCTTTCTCAAAGTTATCAACGACTTTGGAAGTATCCCTAATGGTCCACTGGTTCCTTTGTTGAAGCCCGACAAATTTTGTTTTTCAGGAAAAAGCGATGGTGAACCAAGCGCTTTCCAAGAAGTTGAGTAAAGGATACGCACTGGAGCCCCTTCATCTATGATAGTGCTAGACACGATCATTTTGTAAACTTGTACTATGATTCAGAATGGTACATTAGATGGAAGGAGGGGTTTTGCTAGTTGATTCCAATCAAATAAAATGACTAGACTACTTGGAGGAGGTACCGGATAAATGTCTTGATAAATCTCATGAAATGGGGGGGTCTCTTCCTGTTGTGAAGGAATGGGTGGATTTCCCCAAGTTCATTAGACTCTGTATCGACAAAAATAATTTGAACGGTATTGCTCTCATCCTCTTTGGAAATTGTATCATCCAAAGGTGGGCCTTCTGAAGGCAAGACTGGGTCGACTTCCATCTCGATCAGTTGACTTTGGTCTACAGTGGACTCAGAAGGTTCACTTTCAATGATAGGTGATTCGATCGACAATTGAGTTATGTCAATCGGGTTTTCAACTAGTGAAGGACTTGGTAAGAGTTTCTTGTATCCAGGTGGAAGCTGCTATGGTGAAGTAGGACAGTTATCCAAAATGATTTTGGCTTCATCCAGAAAAGGACAATAGTGATGAGTATGATCACCTTCACATAACCTACATGGAACTCTGACTTTTCCTTTCTATCTATTGACTTCATTTTCACTAGTTGATGGTGTGCTGTCAACCTGACTGTCAGAGGTTGATGACACCGAATGGTGCAAACAGGGAGACCATTCTCTCAAGATCTGCAGGATGCAAGGGAAATATCGATGGCAATGGCTCCCCTTGCAAATTGCACATGGTGATTTTGGTTTGGAAATTTTAGTGTGTGGATTTTCACCGGATGATGCATTGTTGTTCCCTTGTTTAGCTGGCTTCTTCTTCTTCTCCTTCCATTTATTTTTCTTCTTGGCTACTTGGTTTTGAGTGTCACTAGTTTCACCAAGCGAAGAGGAAGAAGGGGAAGGAGAAACAAATGAAGTAGAAGGTGAAGGGGTAACTTCAGTATCATCAGGTTACTAATTAGATTATTGAGGACTTATGGTGCTTTGAATGACAGAGGTCAAGAAAAGCCATACCGGTAGGCCGATTGTGATTCCTGGAAGGGACAATGTAGCCATATATGGAGAACCAATATCTCCCCAAGAGGAGAAAGGACTAGGATTCCCTCCAAGAGGGATTCCTTGATTGGTAGACTCCATTATCTTAACTTCAGATCAACGAAGGAACAGGGATGTTATTCCGATTAAAATAATTTTTAAGATACTTTGATGCAACTTGCTTTTTCAATTTTTAAGAGTCGATAAAAAGCTAAAGGTGACTTTAGTCACCTTCGATTTTTAATGAGCCTAAAGTGACAAGTGCTCAGATGGACCTTTTCTTTTAAGGATTCGAAAAGGAACAAAAGTGACTACTCTGGAAATCTAGAAAGAGGAATTACCAAACTGATCGCAAAACTACAAAATACACCTTGGTGATAAATGATAGAGAAATTACCAAGGACTTATGTATTGCATTTAATCTTCCTGAATGTTGTGTTCAGTGCATTGCAATTGATAGGGTGGCAGACACGACTTCCTAAGGATAAAGGATATCAGCCTATTTTGGTCTCCCAATATATACTCAATGGTATGTAGAGCACAAGTCCGTGCTGTCACTTGTCGTATCAAAGAGGAGGAATCACCCAACCCTCGATGAAAACGATAGTTACCATGTTTTACAACGCTGGAACACGTCTCTAGCCTAGACTTCTAGATGTGTTGCGTTAGGTTCCAAAGTGTTTTTATGTTCATTGAGATTTGTTTTAGAGTTGATCTTGCTTAGAAGTTTGTCTTTCAAGGTTCACCACATGATGTAGATGTAAAATTCCTAAATATGCAATATAAAATTATGAACAATCATTCACGTTATTTCAGCAATGAAAATCCTAGCTACAAAGAAAAGAAGATAATGATTTTTCTTTCAGCAGAGAACATAGAGCACACACTAAATGCACTTTCCTAAATAAAATTTCGCATATAGTCAAAATGGAAATGCATATGCATGTATTTGTTTTCCGCTTCCTTAATGTGTGAATTCCAGAAAGGAAAGCTAAGTACAGATCTGAACTATTTTCTTTCAAAGCAACATTTCTAACAATTTCTTTTCAAAACGAAAGGAAGACTAAGACGACACTTTTCGATTTCGAATTGAAAACTGTTTTTCGACACTTCAAATACTAATAACTCAAATCAAGTACAATGACAAAAGTACAATAAACTATCTAGAAGAGGAAGACTTTATGACACTCTTATTTTGATTCAAAATGACAATTACGACACTTGTATCAAAAACAAGAGTTCGATTAGGCTACTTTCGACAAAGGAAGACTGTAAATGATTCACAAATACACAAAAAAATTTACAATTCCTAACTGATGGAGGCTGAAATATGTGAAGGAATAAGGTTTCAGTAAGAAGATACTGATCGTGTACAGCAAAACTACTGGATAGAGCTAAAAACAAGGAGAAAATATGAACTTTCAGAGAGAGAAAGCAGTATCACTCAATCGTCGCACCTGTAACACAGAGAAACAGGGATGCATCTCACCTGCAACACACGGGAGGTGCAATGCAACTAGGTTGTACAATTACAGATAGTGCGATGGACCAAGGAGTGAAACTGAGCTTGGTTTTCGCTCAAAATTTGCAGCTAAGTTCAGTGATTTAGGCTGAGTAATGATGGATAGTAAAAACAAAACATAGGGGTAAGACCTTATGAGGTTCTAAGCTACCACAAGGGCACATAGAATGCTTTGTAAGTCAGATGTTCAGTTCATAAACCAACCTGGAGATTGACTGAAGCAGCATTCATCTACTTCGCAATTGCATAGCAAAGGCATTTCGAAGGCTAGCTGGCTAACTTCAGGCTCTGTCTGTAGTTTATAAAGCAAACAATAAAAAAACAAAACAAACTATTCACTCCCCTATGGAGTCACCATTTTGTTTCAAGGAAAACTAGTGTTAATTCAAACTGCTAGTCCCACTAAGATGGGTAGCTATCCTAGAAACAAACAATGAAAGCTTTTCAAGAGTTCCTTTAGGTGTAATAGATTAGAGGGAAGAAAAGAGGACCAACCTGGATCTTCTGCTTTGATCATAGCTTGATTTCTCCTTTCCTTGATAGAATTTGCCACTCCTCTCCTACTTGTCCTACTTCAAAGAGTACGTGTAGAGTCAAAGTAACAGCAAACCATGAAAGCGTCTCCATCTAAAACATCCTAAACAATGTGGAATCAGAAACACATTGACCATGAAATTGCATTCATAAACAATAAGAGTCATAAACACACGATTATATCTAGGAAAACTCAAAGAACTTTATTAATAGTAGTGTAAGAGAGCATTACAACCCAGTTGTCTGATCCACCATCATCCTCCCAGTGTAGAAGCCCTCTTCACCTCATGAACAAGCAAATCACCCAACAATGAAATGTCTCTTCTCACCAACAAACCAACAACACTTCCTTACAAATTACAAAATTCTAGCCTCTAGATCTCTGAGATGGGGGATCCATTTATAGATGTCTTGCAAGGGTGTGAGTCAACTATGGCTTTTTGATTAGTTTCATTCCACTGATAGTTCTTGGTTCCACTTGGAGATTTCATTAATCTCTTACTCATCCCTAGGCGAATTCAGAGAGGTAAGTGTCACAGGAGAAGTTTCTAGAAGATTCCATGATCATCCACTTAGCAAATTGTCTCTGCCATTTGTCTATTCTCACTCATCGCATCCCACAGAAGGCCATTTTAGTATGCATCACACCTGGCTAGTTTGGCAGCCAGTATGCATTGCACCTTGCCAATGGAGCACTCTGTATGGTCCAGTTTTGACCAGTTCTGAGTAGTTTTTTAGGTGGAACTTCTAGGAAATGATGTAATCAGTTGACCATGATCCTTTAGGGTGTGAAACAACACTTTTAGGGACTCTAAGAACCCTTAGTTTATGGACATATGAGCTTGGGGTTGCAGTGCCCAAATATGTCTATAACACCGAGTCCCCATACCGACTCTTCTCCTGGTTCTTCTGATTCCTCATCTGATTCTGAGCCTCCTTCACCACATATCATCACCATGTTTGGACCCACAGCTGGTTCAGGAACCCAAACGGGTGTTGGCTCTAGTTATATACAAGTGGTCACATCAAGCGGAACAGTCTCAAGAACCATTCCAGTAGCCCCAATTCTCCCCTTTATGGTTGGGTTAAGTCTACCGTATCTTAACCAGTTAATAAATGACCCCATACACCATGATGCTAGTTTTCCCTCTATGCCAACTAAGCTTCCCTCAGACATCCCAAGGTTCGAGCGCGTTGCCGGAGAGGATCCTACTAACCATGTTTGATCCGTCCACATGTGGTGTTCGTCGAGCTCCATAACCGATGACTCCATTTGTCTTTGGATTTTCCAACATACGCTCACTAGAGATGCTAGAAAACCATATGCAGGCCATCCCTCTACCTCTCCTTCTATTTCCACGATGCTTGCTAAAGCGTTCCTTTCATATTTCCAGTTACCTCTGTGGTACGACACTAGTACTAAGCTATTGGCCACATTTCTTCAGTCCTCCACCACTCACCTTTCCGACCATGTCCATGAGTAGCATCGAAGGAGGAGCACATGTCATGCCCCACCTTTCAAAGATTATGTCTATCTAGATTGTTTTCTTAAGAGCCTTTTATCCCCCATCAGGAAAGATGTCATGTCCCATTTTCCTTAGACTGAGGAAGAAGCTGTCCAAACTGCTTTGAGATATGATCTGATTTATGCACAATCCGGTTATGTCTATATATTCATTCCAGACCTCCCTCATCTTGGAGCTGCCAATGCATGGGTGTATCTCACATCGTTGACAGTATCATTGGATCCCTTTCAAACTCTTCGCGATATACTCAGTAGAGTTATGGCTACCTGCAGGGGGGCACCAGTTCCTCCAGAACTTATGCCCCTCCTGCTAGCAACATGTTTCCTGTACCCTAACCTGTCTACCAAATTGTTACTCCTCCTTATGCACAACCTAGTGCTCCATCCCCTCGAGCATTAGCTTCACAGACTCCCATGCGTCCTCAACCCCAACAGTCACCACCCCCTCAAGGTTAGGTGTTTCCGTAGCAGAGTGCTACCAATCCCCAAAATTTGAAGAAAAGGAATAAAGGAAGGATAACAAGGGTAATCAGGGTAATCAAGGTAGCGAGCCTAGTGAACGCTAGGGGAACCATCCTAACACCAACAACCATCCCAAGCAAAACAAGGCTATTCGTATGAACAAGCCTTGTGCATGTTGTGTTGTACATGGACATTATAGACATGAGTTTCCACTTTTACCCCAGATGCGCCAAAATGTGGTAATCTCAAGAAAATTCTAGAGGTCAACAATTGCCTCAGAATCCTGTGCCATCTCAATCGATAGTGCTCACAATACCTTTCCCTCAGCAAGGATTTGTTGTTGCTCAACTTCAACCATGTCAAGCAGCCCATCTCCCCCAACCTTCTTGTCTCAATGACTACCATATCCTTATGATGAACTCTGATGAGGTTAACCCCTCCAATATCAACTTACAAACTCAGTCGCGTCAATATGACAAGCCGTCCACTTCATTAGCTACTGAGTCCAAAACCAAAGTATCCATTGAGCCTCTTACGACACCAAATATTACTTTACAAATCCCTCAAACCAAAGTTGAAGCCATTCCCAAGATCCTGAAGGGACCATTACATCGTAATGCGGCTTCTAACATAGCTTCCCATACATAGAGTATAGCAGATGAATTAGCGCAATCACATGTTGCCATGTTGACACTAGAAGTCCTCTAGTCATTCCCTTCCCAAAAGAAAGCTCTACTAACTGCCTTGGGTGTAGTGGATCCTTTTGATGATCATTTGATTTTCTTCCCAGTTGATACATCAGCGCATCCTCCATTTCCTTCATCTATTTCTTTCCAGATACCAGTTACAGTCCGCAAAGCCATCATGTCCATATGCATTATTGACAAAGGTGCATCGAGTTCTATGATGTCTGCCACTGTTTGGAAACAGCTTAAGTCACCTGAGTTGTCCCCCTCCACCATCACTTTATGTGCTTGGGATGGACACCCCTCCCAGCCCCTTGGCATGTACAATAACTGTCCATTGACTCTTGCAGGTAAGCATGTCCATGTCGATATCAAAGTCATCGATGCCCCTTTGGATTAGAACATTCTCTTAGGTCGTAGTTACACATATGCCATGTCACCTATCATGTGTGCAGTTTTCTACAACATGTGCTTCCCCCATGAAGGTAAGATCGTTACCATTAATAAGTTGACTTACTACGAGTCAGCATCCATGACCTCCCCCGAGTCCATTATTGCGTTGATGTCTGACAACAAGTTTTCAACTCCTTGCACCAGTGTCTTACCTAGATTCTATAAGGATTCCTCATTGTTTGGTTCTTTCCTTAGTCTTCCCCCTCCCATATCATAACCTACATCCATTAGTGTTTGCATGTTACAAGCATCATGGGTTGCCCTTAAGAACTCTGGTACATCTGATCAACAACTAGTTACTCAACACCCTGTTGTTTCTCTTCCATCTGAACCCTCTTGACCCACTCCCCTAAGACATCCTCCATTCATGGGTACCTCTCCTATGTTCCCACCAGGAACTGTTCTGTGAGGTCTCAACCATCTAGGATCTATTATGCTGGGACATTATCCTACTGGCCAAATACCTTTCTTATTCCCCCCTCGAGGAATTTTTTCTATACCTGTCATGGCTTTGTTGTTCCTTCCTAACATGACTCTGGGAATTCCAGTATGGTATATCAATCGCCATGAAAACATCTCGCCTGGTCAGCCAAGACCATTTCACGTTTTGACCCCTGTTCAACCAGTCCCCATGACTACTGCCACTGCTTCAGTGCCATTACAACCTCAACATGAACCAACTCCTATTGCGAAGATATCTATCCGGGTAGGGTGCAAAGACAAAAGGAAAGATTCGAAGGACATGGCTCCCCAAGCTCCTCCAACCCCTAAGGCCCCAAATCCAAAACCCCCTTGCGCTTTGTGTCAAGTTGTTGGGCATGCCACCAACAATTATCCTGAACTTCCTAAACTTAAACCTTTGGTTCGTGAAGAATTCCCTGAGTTGAATATTCTAGAAGTCCATGTTAATTTACTGGTCCCACCTAAGAAAATCAAAAAGCTTCACACAAACCACCCTTGTGCCATGTATGATCTTCATGGTCACTATTCCCATTGTTTCCCTCGTCTCGATGAATTTCACAATTTCCTTTGGGCGATTTATGAATACAAGGCCACTTGTAGTGGAGATTGTTCTCCTTTACCTATGGATTTCGGTATAACCAGTCAATGAGAATAGGGAAACTTTGTCCCTACTATTGTAATCCCTCCCCTGATGTCGAGATGATGGACACCATAGGCCACATTCTTTACATGTTGTCATCCTTGAGCTCATCGCAGGAAAATATTTCTAAGGTTTCTGCACATGCTTTTGTCACACCTCTTTCGATAGAATCCTAGGTCTCAACATCAGTAGATCCTCCATCTACCAGTTCGTCATCTACTATTCTAAACGATGCGTATGTGAACCTTATTTCTCAAGTTGATGCACTAGGTAATGTCGTCGTGTCATCTAGTCAGACTTCCTCCCATCCGCCCATATCCCAACCTGAAGAGGACACCATGGAAGCTATGTCTACCCCTGATTACCCCTACCCATAAGTAAGGGGGCATTTCTTCACAGGATTTTTAAGGCCATTTCCTTGTTCATTCTCCTAATGCACTCTACCTCAATAAATTTCTCTCATAACACATCCCTTTGATTTTACTCTCTTTATTTATGCCATGAAGTTAGGTACATTACATCATTACATGTGTTGTCTTTTACACCTTTTAGACAGATCCATCATCCATAATGTATATAGGTTAGGCCAACGATGCAAGTTGTTTCTCCCGAAATCTAGCCTTGGCAGCCTAGGCCATTTTTACCCCCTTGCATATGTTAGTCCTTTAAAACAGTGTGTGCATTGGATTTGCCACCAATAATCAGGCCAAACATGATGCAGTGATAAGTTTGTTAGTCGATGACCTAGCTCATCGCATCCTTCATCTTCATGTTCATTTACATTCCTTGCTACTTGTCAAGTAATTGAATGGGGTGTATGATGTGCATAACCAAGTCCTATTTCTAAAATATCTACGAGGGAAGCTATTGGTATGTGAATTTCACACAGTTAATTTCAGTCATGTGCCTAGAGCCCAAAATCACTATGTAGATACCATTGCAAACAACATTCTATATTGGCATTTATCACATGTACACCAAAGAAGACAACCACAAATAAGACAAACGGTGAACCATAATCGTCATATAAAATGGATAATCGTATTATGTATCATAAAAGTGTTTGGAACCATAGCTCTGAATACATCTGACATGCCCATAAAATGTTACAAAAATCACAATGAAAGGGACCTACATGTCCCTGAATCTAGTCATTATCGAGGAGATATCACGCCAAAGGCTCTGTTCCACCTGCACGTAGATCATGTACTACCTATCCTACCATCGCCACGTGCCACACAATAGCTCACCACTTTGAGGGAAGACCGGTGCACTCATATGTGAATTAGTCCTCTAAGTCGTGCCATCTGTGCTGTGAAACCCTGGTCAAAAGTACGTCAAACCTATGATGCAAATTAGCAAGAGGTGCAATATCCTCTGGACCCTGATTTGACGATGATGTCCCCCAATCTGCAGCCCCAGGCACTGTGGCTCGGCTTACATATCCTGCTGACTTCACCAGTGCTATGCCTGAATACAACATATTTCACACTCAATACCATATACATGTGATAGAAATATATAATTCACCATAAAACATAAAAATTTAACACTTACCATCTAGTCCCCAGGCTCGCACGGGCGAAAGTGGCAAGTCAGGATCCCCCTAATAGTTCATTCTGCTATAAGGGTAGTCATCAATCAAAAGGGGAATCTCATCCTAGTCTGCGAAAAACTATGGTTGGAACACCCGTTTGACTCACCCCCCCTCCTCCTATCCATATTAGATGCCCCCAACTATGCATCCTAGGCTCATGTGGGCCCCCATCTTGGATCTTTACAGGATGGATAGTGGGTATCATCTCAAAGAAGAACTCACATACTAATGTATCAAAAGCATAGTCACGATTCACTTGCCCCTTGAAAAGACTCAACTGTCATTTCACCAACGACCGCATCATCTGGGCCCACCCATAGTAGGTCCCGGCCAAAACACTCTCAACTAACATCATTTTCCCACCAATGATGTGGTGGTAAACTTGGCTTCCTAAAACCCATAGCACAACCTTGACAACACCCTGTGTCTCTAGACTCTCTAGATCAACAAGCGGGATAGTCATGCCCTTGACACCAACACCCCGTCGACAATGGCACTCGATAAAATTAGTAATGTTCCTCCCACGATGTAACACCGGATGAATATCTTCCACCACTCCGAGGGGATGCAATCTGGTCAAAAAGTAAATATTTCGTAATGTGATCTTGATCTTGTGCCCCTGCATGACAAAGACCTCTTGGTTTGGATCAAAATATCTCACAATTCGCGATAGCAAGGGCTCACCTGCCATCATGAGTGGGTTCCCTACTAACTTGAGAACCCCATAACAAGCCAATGCCCCTCGAACCCGTTGACACCCCTGGATCTCGGATCAAATAGTATCCAAGTTTCGTTCATGCTAGTCGATTTTTATCTCTTCCATACCTGCAAAACACCATATGTCTTCTGAGTATAGAGAAGAAAATAATGGTCTACACTGATTAGCCTATAGCCCCCACCAACCCAGTAGACTAACCCTTCCTCTAGCCAAAAATCACAGTTTTCAGCCCAGACAGTGTGAGCTCATAGGTTTCTAGTTGTTTCCTGCGAGCCATATCGCACTTCTGGTCCCAGAAAGTGCAATGCTACCATGAGCAATGGAAATGGTTTCTTAGGGAGCTGCCAAGTTCCAAA
Source organism: Pinus tabuliformis (assembly GCA_031772625.1). NCBI lineage: Eukaryota > Viridiplantae > Streptophyta > Pinopsida > Pinales > Pinaceae > Pinus > Pinus tabuliformis. The sequence continues at coordinate 662,313,416 of CM062814.1, read as the reverse complement.
AATCAGGAAATAAACCAATGAAATTGAAGAGATGAGTAGGGCCATGTACCTAAAAGTCACAGATCCTAATTCCGATGGTTAGTTTGTCTGCTATGATCTCCACAAGATTTAGGTCCTTTTCCTCCTCTCCAAATTCACCCCACCTCACTTAGCAAATGAATCCAAATTTGATGGAAAACATCCTTTCATTGAAAAATCCCTAATTTTTCTATCACCCACTATGTCCACACCATAGCTCAGTCTGATTAACAATTAGCACCATTGGAAAGCTATCACCGAGCTCTAAAATGGGTCTTCCTCAGTTTTTGATGATTCGACACTTCATCCGAAAATCATTTTTCCAAGAAGGTCACTTTGTCATCCCTCAAAATTTAATTTCGTCATAAAGCACTTTTACTTTGAGGTCCACCTCCTATTAATACTTGTCATACCATATGTTGATTTTCATCATGAGTAACCATCATTTACTCATGTTTTCATGGTCCCCTCTAGGCCTAGTCTGTGTGGCAACATCATCGAGTCACCCTTGCTCAGAGCATCCATGATGAGTCACCCTTGAATCCATGGAGTTTATTTCATGTCCCATCATCTCATGTCATAGTATTCCATCCATACTTACATATCGTCCATCGCATGTTGCCTATTTTGACCTCTAGTCATACTGTCCCCATCCCCCCAGAGTTGAGTCAGTTGCTACCAGGTCAGCCATGCACTTTATGCTCTAACAAGGGAAGCCATTTGTTTGTCCCTCGATGGTAATACCCCGTTATCCCTGGTGTCAGCCCATCAGTCACATTACTATTTTACCTCATGGTTTAGTTGAGGATCCTCATTGCCTCATCTATCGCGGGCCCTATTCTATCGATATCAACTCATTTATTCTAGAAGAATAGCCTAGAGGGTAGTATATCTCCGTTCCATATTCCATTCCTGTTTGGTGCCTTGGATTGATTAGAGGGTCTCGTTATTTCCCTTTGACTTAGTTGTTTCATTTTCGTGATCCATACACTTGATGGTCCAATGATGCAACACATTGTACCAATGATTCCATGCGTGTGTGAGATGTTTCAGACCTCATGAGGTGGTGGCCCTTCAGATAGCCTCCCACATTCACAGATGCATTTCTACTATGCTACAAGCTCAGATTTAGTTCCATAGAGTTGATGGGTTCGGTTCCAATAGATTGCAACGTTCGTAGCATGCATGTCTCCTTCGTATGATCTATTTAGTTTTGATGAGCCCTTCCTTCTTTAGCAGGGCTTCTCTTGTTGTTCTACCCTCCCTCCCACCCAATTTTTTTATGGAAGGGGCTTTGTATTTCATGTACTCATATATTATTGTATTCAGTCCTCACTCATGTGTTTACTAGGTGCATTATGTATATGGGACACATTGTATTATTTTCTAGCTCGATTATGCCAGCATGTCATGCACCATTCAACATGTACTTCATTACTTAGTTTTATATTTTTGGGAAAACCATTATTATTGTACTAAGTTATCTCAGAGGGTATGGGTATGCCTCCCCTACCTCATTAAGGACTGGTACCAAATCATAAAAGGAGACTTGCATTAGTCTCGCCCCCTTTGTCCCTATCCTCTTTCAATTCAGCGTCATTGGTCTCTCTCTCTCTCTCTCTCTCTCTCTCTCTCTCTCTCCTTGACTCCCCTGTGTCGTCTAATTGATTGTGTCTTTACAACATACTTCGGTCATAAATTTTGCTCCTAACACTCATACATTGGGGGGGAATTTGCTATCACCAAAAATTGATCATCTAGCCGAATTTACTTGATGGACTGAAGTACAACATGTAAAGCCATTTTTACCATAGTAAAATTGCTTTCACTATGAGAAATTACTTAATAAACCACCTTTCTTAAGTAATTTATAGTTAAACCAATGAAGAATAATTAAATAAATTAATATTTATTTGATTTTCTTCTAGGAATAATTCATTAAACCATTGTTTTACTATTATTCCTTGTCAAATTTGACCCAATCATGTAAAACAAACATATAAATCATTATTTATCTTACTTTTCTCTAAGAATAATTAATTAATCACTAATTAATTATTATTCTTTGTCAAGTTTGACTAAATCCCTTAGGAATAATTAAATAGATCCTTATTTGTTTATTATTCCTTAACTAATGCCTTGAGATGATATAAAAATCATTTATTTATTTATTATTTCTAAACAAAAGTTTAAATATGTTTTCCCTCCTAAACAAATATAATAAAATACTCTAGGTGGTTATTCCAAGAATGGGATCAATAATATTTTATTATTGTTTATTATTAGACAATAACTCAATCTTTTGTTATAAATTGAAGTGTTTTCAATTCATTATTCACTTTTGATTATTCTCATTGTTGTAACTCATATCATCTTCATTGGTGCACGCCATATTTTTGTTGGGTTTATGCATTATAGAGGAGAGAGACTCTACACAAACTAGAGACGTTTGAGGATAGCCAAGAACTCATCCCATAGAGGGTAGTTGGTAACATTTATTTGTTCTCTTCACAGGTGTTATAATAAAATTATTCTTTACATATTTGGTTTCCATTGGATGATTGGAGTTATTACGCTTTCTTTTCTTGTTTAACTGTGATTGTGGCATAGATCAGAATTTTGATAGGTTTTGTTTCTATCAGTTGCTGCAAATCTACAATGTTTAGGAGCCATTTATATTTTTGAGATTGTTTGTCATCCGCAATCTTAACTGGGTTCTTTTTGTATGTGATTGATAATAAAACACTAAAACATAGGTGAATTGTGTCCCTTTATCAATGACTAACTCTCTTGGAAAAAAAACTTTTAGAACATGTTCTCCCTTAGAAACTCAACCAAATTCTCCTCAGTTGTTTCCTTAACTACCTTGTTTCGGCCTATTTAACCAGGTAATCAATGCACACAATGATATACTTCTTATTTCATGATTGGGATCAATGGGCTCAATGAATTCCATGCCCCATTTCTCAAATGGTCTAGAGTCACTTGAGGTTCTAAGGAAATTTCATCCTTAGGTGTGGACTTACCCATCCTTTGGCACTGATAACACCTATTGGTGTACCTTCTTACATCTTGATGTAGAGGTTCTTGTAGGAATTTAAAGGTTGTTCTATTAGAAGAAAGGTGGCATGCACAAGGTCCATCATGGCATGCTAAGAGGATCTCAAGGACCTCCTCTTCCATCACATATCTTCCTAAAGACCTAATATGTCTATAACTTGAAAATATTTCCCTCAATCCACGTGAATGGGGCACTTTTCCTAATAGTCTTTCTTTTTTCTTTGGATAATAGATTAGGAGGGAAGCTATGAGAAACCAAGTAGTTAGATATATCAGAAAACTAAGGAGAGAGAACCAAGATGGAAAATAGGTGTTCAACTAGGAGGTGATCATCTACCATTTCCTCATTGTCTGCAGGAAAGGTTAGTCTTGACAAGAAATTTGCAACAACATTCTATTTCCCTCATTTGTCTATAATAGTTAAATCAAAATTATATAATAATAATAACCATCTAATTATCCTAGTGTTAGAATTAGGTTTATTCACTAAATACTTAATGTTTGCATGATCAATGTGGAATTTTTTTGATATCCAGTGATGTAATGCCTAAACGTGTTCAAAGAGTGTGCCACAACTAGGAATTCTTTCTAAAATACTTTATAGTGTATCTCAACTTTAGAAAGGTTCTTACTAATGAAATAGATAACATAGGCCAATTTATCTTCCATTTTTCCTAAGGCTTCCCCTACAACTTTATTTCATGTATCTGTATCTATATGGAAAAGTAATGCCCAATTGTGACCCCTAAGGATGGGTGCAGTGGTCAGCTTTTATTTTAGCACTTCAAAGGCCTATTGACATGTCTTTGTCCAATAGAAGTATGAATATTTAGTCTATAGTCCAAACAAGGGTTAAGCCAATTTACTAAAGTTTTACATAAACTTTCTATAATACCCTTCCAATCCTAAGAAGCTCCTGACATATCCTTTATTTTGAGGGATAGGGACTCTTTTAATGCTGGAAATTTTAATGGGATCAACTTGTATCCCTTCCTTGGATATGGAATGGCCTAGAATGGTCCTTGCATTCATAAAAATTTGAAGATTTTCGAGAATTAATGAAAGATTCATCTCAATCCATCTGTTTAAGACATTACATTGGTTAGAAAGAGCTTCCTAGAATTCACAACCATAAGGAGTGAAGTCATCCATGTATATCTCCATAGTCTCATGAAAAAGGTCAATAAAGGTACTCAAAACTACCCTTTGGAAGGTATAAGGGGCATAATACAAATCAAATGGAAGGACACTATAGGAAATGGTACCCCAAGGACATGTGAATGTGGTCTTATATTGGTCCTTAGGGTTTATCTATATTTGGTTTCACCCACTAAATCCATCTAGGAAGGAGAAGAATCTATTCCTTTCAAGGTCATCTAGTACTTGGTCAATGAAGGGAAAACCAAAGTGATCCTTCTTTTTAGCATTATTAAGCTCTCAGTAGTCAACATAGATCCTCCACATCCCATTTTCCTTGTGGACTATAATGAGAGAAGACACCCACTCACTATCTGAAATGGGGTATATGAACCCTACATCCAATACCTTTTGTAATTCCTCTTTCACAATGTCCTTAAGATCTGGGATAATCCTTATCTGGGGTTGGCACACTTCCTTGCATCCATATTTGATGTAGCCATGATGAGTATAGATTGAGGGATGCGAACCCTTCATCTCCTTATAGTACCAAGCAAAAGCATCCAGGTGTTGCCTCAACACACTGCATAATTATTATTCTTGCTCTTGTGAGAGAGAGGTGTTGACCTTTAGAGTTGTGGATGGTCTAATGTCCACAACCATGGCATGTTCTAGGCTAGAGTCAATAAATCAAAAATTAGTCCAAGGATTACTCTTGTATTCATTTACCATTTCGTCAACTGGCATGGTAGTGGGATTTTGATTCTGTAAGATATGGTCCATAATGTCATCTTCAATAAGCTACCACCCCCTATAGAAGTGTCTAGTGTGTAGACTAGGTAGATGGATGCCTGATAAAATTATTCCTCTTCCTCATCCTATAACCACAATGTCAAGTCATTTTCAATAGAAGGTTGAGGAGGAGGATACAAAACAAGTTGTTTTGGTAGATGCCCATCCTTGATGGTCATGTTCACATCCCTGCAACTAATGTAGGCATCGTAGTGGCCAACCAAGATCATGATAGGATGAGAAGATAGCCATTAAACTTGGTTTTGTGATGGAGGACAAGGAAATCAGTGGGGTACTCCCAGGATTCAATGGAGACCATTAAATACTCAATAACTCCCTGAGGAGCTAATGTGGATATGTTTAGAAGTTGTAGTATTTTAGTGGTATTCCTCAAGGCCCCTTGGAGGTTGATATTGAGCATGGCTTCCCTGGTAATCGAATTGATTGAATCACTAAGGTAAATCAAAATATTAGGGACCATAATGCCATCAAGTTTCACATGCACTACTTGGCTACCAAGATCCAAGTACTTTTGGGAGATTACCCTCCCAAGCATTAGATAAAATAACTTTCCAACAACATAGATAGTGGGGGTATCTCTTCTTGTCCTCATAGGCCTTTTGAAACACTCTTCCTTGATACACCTGTTGTAAATGGAAACATCTTTGATGGCCTAGAGAACAGGTATTTTGACACACAAGTTATTCAATTCTCCTAGAAGTTCAGCCTATTGTGGGATGTGTTGTTTAGGGTGGACCAACCTTTCAGGGTAAGGAGGTGCATTAGGTTGAAGGGAAATCTCTTCCTTCTCTTTTTCAAGCTATCTAGGTGGAGAAGGTGGGTGATTATCTGGAAGCACCTTCCCAAACTGAAGGTTTATCTCTTGGATTTCCACAACATAAGCAGGGTAGCATGTCTCCCCACTATAAACTTGTTTCTACTACATATTGTTCAGGTTCATATTGTGATGAGATGGAATTTGAGGTTGCTTAGGTGGGGTATGGTGAGGGGGTTATGGTTGAGGTTGAGGTGTAGTCATTATAGCAGGAGGTTGGGTTGTTTTAGGCCTCCACCCTTTTGAGGGGTTTCCCCATTGTGAAGATTGAGGTGGATATGGGTATAAAGGAGGGCTAATAGGTTGAGGAAGACATTAAGGAGTATAAGGCCAAGGAGGAGGTGTGGGCCATGATGGATGAATGGAAGGGTACCAAGGTTGGAAAGGTGTTGGGTTGTGTTATATTATTTCCACATAGTTAACCCAAGGGCGGAGACCCTCATTCATTGCATTGATTGTGTAGTGGGGGTTTGAGGGGTGTAGGGAACCCCACTGTATGGGGTTCAGGGCAATGCCCCAGAAACCTTTGTTTTTGGACCCTATATTAGGTTGGGCGAACCTACCTATGGTTTTGTGCATGATTTTCACGCATGGTTTTGGACGCGATGGTTTTCAGTCCATGGTATTGGATGCTTCGGCATGTATAAATATGTATTGTAACACTGAAAGGAACATAATGAAAAATCAAGCTGGTAGTCTCAATTTTGGGATCTAGGGGAAATCTCTCTGTATATGTGTTTTATGTGTTACATTCTCGCATTGTTTATTTTCTATTTTTTAGAATTCATATGTAGGTAATTTCTGTACGGGGTTAAAACCTACGTTTGGTATCAGAGTTGTTTTGGCCTCAAGGGGACACCTTTGTTACTGAGGGGTTTCACTCAGGCCTGTGGTAGACCCTATTCAATGGGAGATCTGCGAGATCGATTTTGGTGGTGAAAAAAGATGGTGAGCGGTGGAAAGATATAGATCAAGATATTTAATGTCAGAGTTTTGAGTTGTGGAAACTCAAGATGGAGGATCTATTGGTGGATAAATATCAGTGGATAAAGATTAGTGGATCATAGTAGATCCAGGTGCTAAACCAACAGCAGTGTCTGATGAAGAATGGAAGAAGTTGGATCGAAAGGCAAAGAGTACAATACAATTGTGTGTCTCATATTTAGTATTGCTAAATGTATCAGGGGAAGATACGATGAAGGCTTTGTGGGACAAGTTAGGGACATTGTGCCAATCTAAGTCTCTAGTGAATAAATTGTTCCTAAGGAAAAAGCTTTATAACCTGAGGATGAAAGATGGAGACTCGGTGACAGAGCATCTGAATGCATTTAATACTGTGGTAAGTCAGTTATTATTTGTTGATATTAAAATTCAAATGAAGATAAGTTCCTCAGTTTGTTGTGTTCTCTACAAGATTCGTGGGATAGTCTAGTTATTACAATAGGTAGCGATGCAACTGCCTTTCAATTTGATGAAATAGTCGCATCCTTGCTGACGAAGGAGATGAGACTGAAAAACATGGAGAGCCAGAATATTGATGCCTTGTCTATACGAGGACGGTCCCATAACATAAACAAAAATAATTCATCGAGTGGGAGATCTAAATCTCCAGGAAAACCTGTAAAGGTGGTGTACTGGAAATGCGGAAAGGAAGGGCACTACAAAAGTGATTGTAAATCTAAAGCTCCCAACAAAGGAAAGGGATCTGATAATGCTCTTTCTGCAAAGGTGAAAACCACCTTAGATGAAGGTGGGGATGTGTACTTTACTTCTTCAAGTACACATGTAGACCATGAGGCATGGCTGATTGACTCAGGTGCATCCTTTAACTTAACTCCCCATAGAGAGTGGCTCTGCAAGTATGAGAAATATGATGGTGGTGATGTCTTCTTGGGGGATGACAGGAAGGCTAGAATCATAGGTCATGGAAAAGTAAAGTTGAAATTGGAAGGTGGAAGGGTTAGAACACTTCCGTGTGTTCTGGATACTCCTGCATTGGCCATAAATATTATTTCCCTAAGAAAACTAGATGATCCAGGTGTAAAAACAGTGTTCGAGAAGGATACCTGCAAGATGGCTCGAGGGGCACTGGTATTGATGTGGTGAGTTCGAATTGGAACTCAGTACAAGATGCAAGGTAGCACTCTTGTTGATGGGTGCAATAGTTATGTGGTTCCTGAAAGTGGAGCAAAAAATCTAGTGGTCTCTAGAGAGAAGACCATGTTGTGGCATCAAAGGCTTGGACATATTGGAGAGAATGGCCTTAGAATACTTCATGGTAAAGGAATGGTAGAAGGTATAATTAATAGCTCTCTGGATTTTGATTTCTATGAAAATTGTGTATATGTGAAGCAGAATTGGGTGAGTTGCCCCTCTGGTGGTAAGAGGGCAAAATAGATATTAGAGCTTGTGCACAGTGATGTGTTTGGACCTGTGAAGGTTTCATCACTGGGTAAGTCTGTGTACTATGTATCATTTATAGATGACTTCTCAATGAATACATGGATATATTTCCTTAAGAAGAAATCTGAAGTCTTTGACAGGTTTAAAGAATTTAAGGCTCTGGTGGAAAACCAAACAGAGAAGAAGATAATGGTGTTGAGGACAGATAATGGTGGAGAGTTTTGCAACAAGGAATTTGAAGAATTCTGTAAGAAGTGTGGTATAGCATGGCAGAAGAATAATCCATACACACCTGAGCAAAATGGAGTTGCAGAAAGAATGAACAAGACGTTGATGGAAAAGGAAAGAAGCATGCTCAGTGGTGCCAGGCTAGGATAGGAATTCTGGGCAGAGGCAGTGGAGACAACATCTTACTTGGTAAATAGATCACCTTCATCAGAATTGGAGGATAAGACTCCACAAGAGGTATGGACTGGTAAGGAACCCTCTCTTTTACATCTTAGGGTATTTGGATGTGATGCATATGTACATGTTTCAAAGGAGAAAAGAACCAAGTTGGATAGTAAATCCGAGAATTGCATCTTTATTGGGTATAAGGATGGTTTAAAGGTTTATAAGCTTTAGAACCCAGTAAAAAGGAAGGCTTCCTACAACCAAGATGTGGTGTTTAGAGAAGTGAAAGATGATATTAAACATGAAGTCGAACCAAAGGAACCTGAGAAGATAGAGTTTGAACTTAAGGAGGAAGAATCAAACTCTACAACGGAGGAGGAATCAGAAAATGAAGACCCACAAAATTCGAGTGTGAGAAGGTCAGTTCAAGAAAGAAGGCAGCCAGAAAGATATAGTCCATCTACTTTTTGTTGATATTTTGCTTTATCTATTACTGATGATGATCGCAGAACCGTGAAGGAAGCAGTAGATTCAAAGGATGGAAAACTTTGGAAAGAGACCATGGTTGATGAAATGGCATCTTTGCACAGAAATGAGGCTTGGGATCTCATGGAGTTTCCGGATGGAAGGAAACCCATTGGCAACAAATGGGTGTTCAAGAAGAAGATAAATGAGGAAGGAAAGGTGGAGAAATACAAATCTCGATTGGTAGAAAAAGGTTATTCCCAGGGGTTGGGAATTTATTTTGGTGATATTTTTTCTCCTGTTTCCAAAGTAACTTGTACTAGATTAATTTTATCTATTGCTGTTGCTTTTGATTTTGAGGTAGAACAGATGGATGTGAAGACAAAATTTCGTCATGGGGATCTAGAAGAGGAGATCTACATGAAGCAACCTGAAGGTTTTGCGGTGAAGGGTAAGAAAGAACTGGTATGCAAGTTAAAGAAGTCTCTATATGGGTTAAAACAATCACCAAGGATGTGGTATCAGAAATTTGATCCATTTATATGAGGACTTGGCTTCACCAGAAGCAAAGCAGATCACTGTGTCTATTTTAAATTAATTGGTGAGCATGTTATTTATCTTGTCTTGTATGTGGATGATATGTTGCTGGTTGGAAATGACAAAGAAATTATCTAGGATTTGAATACCCAATTGTCCTCCAAATTCGACCTGAAAGATCTTGTTGTTGCAAACTATATTTTGGGCATGGAAATTAAAAGAGACCGAGAAAAGAGGAAGCTCTAGTTGAACTAGAGGATGTATGTCGAGACAATACTGCAGAGGTTTAATATGTAGGATAGTAAACTAGTGAAGGTTCCTATGCATGTAGGTGTAAAGTTATCTATTGAATAGTGTGGCAAGACATAAGAAGAGGAAGAGGACATGTCTCATGTTCCATATGCAAGTGCACTCGGTAGCCTGATGTATGTGATGGTCTGTACTAGACCAAACATTACACATGCAGTTGGAGTATTGAGTAGATTTATGTCAAAACCAAGGAAGGAGCATTAGACAACAGTGAAGCGGGTTTTCAGGTATTTGCGTGGCACTAGTGATTATGGTTTGTGATACCAAGGAAGGCCAGGATTGGACAGAGTGTTGGATATTCATGGTTTTTTAATGCAGACTGGGCTGGAGATCTAGATCAAAGAAGATCTACAAGTGGGTATGTGTTTAACCTATTTGGAGGTGTAGTTAGTTGGATGAGTAAGAAACAATCTGTAGTGGCACTATCAACTACAGAGGCAGAATACATGAAAGCCACTCATGCAAGCAAGGAAGCAATTTGGTTGTAGAGATTGTGTTCAGGTATGGGGTTAGTACAGGGAGCTATAAGGATAGACTATGACAACCAAAGTGCAATTTTATTGGAAAAGAATCATGCTTACCATTCAAAGACAAAGCACCTTAATGTTCAGTATCACTTTTTGAGGGATATGATAGAAGACAAAAAGGTGTTGCTGGTAAATGTGGACACTTTAAACAATACTGCAGATGCATTGACGAAATCTTTTCTCTCTGAGAAGTTCTGTTGGTGTAGAGAAACAATGGGTGTTGGAGGGCTGGATAAATGACTATGCTCTCTTGTGGCCCCCTATGGAAAGAAAACAACAAGTGGGAGAATGTTGGGTTGTGTTATATTCTTTCCACGTAGTTAATCGGGGGGTGGAGCCCCCCCTTCATTGCATTGATTGTGTAGAGGGGTTTTGATGGGTGTAGGGAACCCCACTTTGTGGGTTCCGAGGAAACACCCCAGAAAATTTTGTTTTTGGAGCTTATATTAGGTTGGGCGGACCTATTTATGGTTTTTTTCATGATTTTCGTACATGGTTTTGGACGCGATGGTTTTTGATCCATGGTTTTAGATGCGATGGTTTTCGGTCCATGGAATTGGATGCTTTAGTGTGCATAAATATGTATTGTAACACTGAAAGGAACATAATAAAAAAACAAGTTGGTGGTCCCAGTTTTAGGATCCAAGGGAAAATCTCCTTGTATATGTGTTTTATGTGTTATGCTCTCACATTGTTTATTATCTGTGTTTTAGAATTCGTATGCAGGTAATTTCTGTATGGGGTTAAAACGTACAAAAGGTGCATTATTATTTGGATTGTAATGAGGATAGTGTGCATGTTGCATGCTTTCTTGATATGGTTGAGGGCCTTGAGGCCTCCTTTGGTTAATGAAGCAAAGTTTCTCTGAACCACCTTCTGCCCCTTGGTATACAACTTTCAGACCTAGAATAGAGGGACATTTAACTGTTGCATGGCTTTATTCACATACATAGCAGACCTCTATGACATTCACTGAGCATTCATTTCTAGGATGCCTCTTAGTGCATCTAGGGAACAAGATAGCTAGCTCTCTCTTTTCTTCCTCTTGCCTCCTTTTAATTTTCTAAGTATCCATTTGTAGGGAAAATGTATGCAACATTTCACTATTAAAATCCTCCAGGATACTTCCTATATCATGTTTGATGGCTGATGTAAAGGGAGATGAGCTAACCAAGACTTGGCTAGACCCACCCTTTTCCTAGGAGCCATAGATTGACTCATGAATATTTTTTTAATGTCATCATAAGGAAATTAGTAAATGAATCCTCGAGAAAGAATGTTGAGTGTTTCCACTACATGTACAATTATTCCTCCTATAATTAAGTTGGAATCTTTCCTCATAGTCCTCTAAGGATTCATCTAGTCCTAGGCCCATCCTAAAGATTTCCTCCTTTGTTTGTTTGGACCTACAATAATCCTTGAGCTTGTCATTGAAGGCTCGTTGCATTTAGGCCTAGGTAGTGATGTTGCCTCCAGGTAAACCCATAAACCAGCACATGCATGAATCTTTGAGGGTAGATGGAAATAACTTTAGCATTTGTTAATTAGAGGAATATTCATAGGTCCTACAAACAACAAAAGATTCAAACATGAAGGTATCCTTAGAGGTTAGGAAATGGAAATTTGGAAGGGAAATAAGGCTTATATTTTTAATTCTAGCCTCCGCATTAGTTTCTTTGATACGTAAAAGCTCATTTTTTATGTTTCCGACCATGGTTTGGGTAGGTGATATAGGTTCTTATTCTGCTATGGGTTCCTCAAAAAATTGAGGGTTGCTCACGTAGAGGGTATTATAACTCCCATGTAGTCAAAGAGGGAAGTTAACAATGACCAAATAGGAATGAAGGTTGTTGTTTGAAGGGGTGGGGTTTTTGGTAGGAATTTCCCTTGACTATCCCTACTCCTATGAGGCATGAAAGGACCAACTCTATTTTTTCTCTCTCCTTTTTTTTAAGCTTTCAAATCAATAAGACTCATACAAAATAGAAAAAAAAACTCCTAAGTAGAAATAAAACCTACTTGGAAACCCCCCACGAGAACAATGCCAAAAGGTGATGAGCCCTAGTATTTCACCAAGGATGTTGAAACTTCCAAGCCTCTCAACATTAATTATCAACCAGAGGTTTGTAAAAACTTAGAGGTGATAGTGCCATATGAACAGTAGGTTAAGTTCTACTCATGTCACCCTAAATCATTAGATCAGATCAAGGTATACAAATACCACTCCTTCAACTAACTACAAAGAGAATTTCTATAAAATCATATCATGATTGCAAGGGAATGAAAATGATTGTAACAATAGAAATAAAAGTACCATTCATTAAATGTAAAGGCTAATTGTAATTGCATGAAAGGAATAAACTATTCTAGTTGCAAAAATAAACCATGCTACTCTGTTTTCTCACTAATAAAATCAATATTATACTTGCATGAATCATTTATCAAATTTCAACTTGCTTGAGAAGGAGGAATTCAATCTTCAGTGCAACTATGGAATTCAAAAAACTAATTCTAATCCACTTTTTATTTTGTGTTTACAGTGGGGGGAAAGATAGGGTTGGAGTAGTCTTGGAGTGTCCTTAATCGTGAAATCAATGCCTCTAGCCCATTAGTCAACTTCCAAATACAAGAGTGAAGGTCCTATAGAAAATCTGGTTGGATTTTAGCAGTTCTATTGGAATCCGATAGGAGGTTCTACATGAGGTCCTACTTTGCTACAACAGTGCCCATTTTTGCTACTGGAGTGGATCCGAGAGAATTTTGAGGGAAAGGATGGTATCATCAAGGTGGAGGGAGGTGGATGAAGGTGAATGAAGGACACATGAACCATTTTTCCAAGCCTAGTATCCCTTGGAGACCTATCTTACACAAATTTTCATGCACACAGTGTCCTTTGTTGGCCCTAAAAGGGTGATCTAGGTAGTAGATTTTAACAATAGTATGAGGTGTCCAGGAGGAATATGTAATTATATAAGTGAATTTGGCTGAGTGTGCCAAGCCATACAAGACAAAAACCACCCTTGTAGACTAATCAATTACATGCATTAAATGATCAATATTTCCTCAAAATAAATCAAAGTGGAAAGGATGAGTTGAATTTTATTTATTTAATATCTACTCTACCATAAAAAATATACCTACTCTAATTTAAGGAATCAATGCCACTAACTATTCTTTGAGAAATAGGGAATAATACTTTTACGGTTGTCTACATTGATGTGCTTCCACGGAGAGACTTTCCAATGTGGAAAGTTGTGTTTCTTTCTCTTGCAACCTCTCTCTTAATGTCATGTTTTCTACTTGTAGTCTCTCCTTCATTATAGACTCTCTCATTCTCAACTCACTTAATTATTTTCTCATTTCAATGACCTTTTCTTCTAATAGGCCTACATCCTCTACCTTTTTAGATTTATAAATTTTGATCCACATGTGGGTTCTACCTCTCCATATCTCGAGATCATAAAGGAGTGTGATTGGAAATTTTTCAATGATAATCCTTCCTCATTCAATAAATTTGAAGTAGGATCTCAAGCTAGGTCGTGGGATAGGTTTTTGGAGCTCTTGTAGGTATTTTCCAACATTCTTTGTGGTGGTGGATTCCTCTTGTGAGTCTTTCTTGGGATCTTGTAGCTTCCCTTGTCCCACCTATGGCAGACTCTGGCCCTCCTATAGCAAACCCTATCTCTTTTGTACAAAACCCTGATCCTCCTATAGCTTCTATTTTTCCTCTTCCTCAAAGGAATATTGTGTCCTTAGCTTATTCAAGGTGATAGACATAGCAGTAGGGCTACTCACAAGTGCTATGGGTGACTTGGTTTTGGTTTTAGGAGGAGTGATCTCCTAAATTTTTCCCTCACTCGGTCCCATTTCTTCCTTTTTTCTTGGCGACTCATCAATATTTATAGCAACCTTTGTAGGAGTTTGTGGCTTCCCTTGCCTAATTTTAGTGCTCTTCCTAGTTCTGAAATACATTTTTCTTGGTCTTGATTTTTTCCTGTTGGACTTGACAGGAGTGCCAAATGTAGCTAAGGTTGCAAATACTTCCTGTTCAGTGCCTTCTACTCCTTGGGGTGGCGAAGTCATCTTAATTCTTATCCTTTATTATCCTTTATTCTCCCCCTTTTCTCCTTTAATCTCTGCTTCTCCTTCCTCTCTCTCGTTTGCCTCATTTTCCTCTAGTTTTCTTTCTTGTTCATATGTTCTTGCTACCTCTTCATTCTCAATCTCTTCTCTTTCTTCTTCCTCAGTTCTTGGTACCTCTTCATCCTCTATCTTTTATCTTTCTTTGTCCTTTTTTATTCATTCCCTTCCTCCAACACTAGAGGCTAGAGTCTCTCTTGGTATGGGGTCTTCTATTTCTATGAAAGTCTCCCTATCCATGTCCTCAAATTTGTTCCATATTATAGGGACTTACAAGTGGTTAAGATCATCTACCACTATCAATTTCATGAGCCTGTGGTGAGATAAATGTTGTTTTTCTCCTTCCCTTACCTTCTGACTCTTGTCCATGATGGACCACATAAGGAAATCAGGGACACTAAGTCTTTGAGAAAGGCATAGTTTTCCCTTGAATATCAGCTCTTGGAGCAACCTAAAGTAGTATCCATAGACCACACTTAATCTCCCTTCCCAAGATAAGTATTGAAGGATATGGTAAGCTATCCCATCCCAAGGGTTAGGAAACATTTATCTTCTAAATGCATTCTTGTCTTCTACAGGCTTCTATTTTCAAAGGAAGAAGTTTTTCCTACCTGTGACACTTACTTTTTTAGGAAAACAACTCACAAAAAGATAAAAAAGATAGATCAACACCTTAGAATTTAACCTCTTTGAGGGGACAACCTCCTTTACATTACAGAAATGAACAATTCTTGGATTATACAAATGACAAGACCTCCTTTCTATATATAGGAGTCTAAGGGGTCATAATATAATCAGAGTCGACATAACAAGAATAATGTAAGGAAAAAATAATAACAATAATGGGCTTCTATGGGGCACAATAATAACAAAAATATAATAAGGGGGTTGTGCTAATAACAATAAGGGGTTACACTAGTATAATAGGGACATATCATGCCCCTCTCCTTCAAAAAGTGTTGTCCTCAGTGCATGAGTAGTTCTTGATGCTTCTATATAAAATTCTTATCCTCCCATGTGGAATCTTCAGCGGGTAAGTTATTCCACTTGATTATATACTCCAAAATTGATAGATTTCATAGTTGTTGGGATCTTCTTTCTCTGACTGCTCTAGGTTCGAATATGATTTTTCCTTCCTCATCAAGTTCTAGCAATATTGTTTGAACTGGGACCTTCTGCAACTTTTGAATGAGTGGCCACACTTCTTCACCCTTCTTCCATTCATCCGTTGCTTCATTTATCCAATCTAGTTGGATAATAGAAATAGCACAAAACAATGCTTCCACATCCTCATCCTTTCTTGAGAGTGCATCTGCAACAACATTTTGCTTCTCTTTTTTTGTAGATGATTTCAAATTCATAACCCAACATATTTGTGACCCATTTTTTCTGTTCTTATAAAGATAATATTTATTCTAAGAAGTATTTAAGACTATCATGATCCATTTTTACCTTGAAGTGTCTTCTCATTAGGTAAGGTCACCATTTCTTAAGTGCATGTAGTATTGCCAACATTTCCTTCTCATAAATAGCTTTCTTGAGATGTAGCCGTAAAAATACCCAATCACCTACATCAAAACTTCCTTCACTGCAATGTTGATCCACCTATTGTTTCATTTGATTCTGCACCAAAGTGGTGTTATCCATTAAAAGTTTGAGAACTTTTTGTTGATGCTCGATGTGATCTTTCACTGCTTGAATCTTTTTCTTCTTGATATGTACTTCTATCTTGAGATTTTGAGAAGTGGTAATTTCTTCCAATGCGTTAAAAGATATGGTCGGATTCATTTCTTGATGCTCGATGTGATCTTTCACTTCTTGAACATTTTTCTTCTTGATATGTCCTTCTATCTTGAGAGTTTGAGGAGTGGTAATTATTGCCAATTCTTTACAAGATATGGTCGAATTCATTTCTTGATGCCTGATGTGAAATTTCATTTCTTGAACATTTTTCTTCTTGATATGTCCTTCTATCTTGAGAGTTTGAGGAGTGGTAATGCTTGTCAACACTTTACAAGATATAGTTGGATTCATTTATTCTTTCTCTAGGGTTGGTTCCTGGTGTATATCCTCTTATTTTTACATTTCTTGATCCTTTTCTTCCTCCTATTTACAATCAATGTAAAATAATTTCTTCTCAGCACACTTGTGAACTTTAATGTATTTCTTATCACAATTGTAACAAAGCCCTTTTACTCTTTTTTCTTCCAATTGTTGTGGTGTCAACCTTGTAGGTTGTGGAAGGCTAGGAGAAACAACACTTCCATCTTTATAGTTGGGAGGGGTAGAATTCCTTGTTGCCATAATTTTGCTTTCCACTTTTCTTGCAAACCTGAATGCATTCTCCAATGAATCAAGTTACCAAAGACGAACCTCATGTTGAATGTTATCCTTTAAAGTCCCTATGGAGACATCAATCCTTTGCTTCTCTGGAATATCATTTTCCCTTATATTCAATTTTTGAAATTCCTCAATGTGCTCTACCATTTAACACTTTTGTTTGATATTTATCAATTGGATAAAGAAGTTGTTTCTCTTTGTATCCTCATAATGTGTTATCATTTCATTCATGAAAATTGACCACGTAAAAAGTGCTTTACGAGAACAAAGCCCTTTATACCATAAAAATTGATTCGATTCTAAATAATTAGATGCAATACGTACCTTTTGTAATAGTGGTACACCATGTAGATGAAAATATTTCTCCATCTGTAGTATCCAATTTACCGGATCCTTGCCATCAAACTTCCTCATCTCCTTTTTCTTGATTTTAGGAGCTCAATCTTGAAACAATTATACCTCTGTACTTTCAGATCTTTCAATTCCAAAATTTCGACCTATAATATCCCTCTGAGTCCTCTTTCTAACTCCGTGATTCTGATTGCAATTGGATTCCCAAAGAAAGATTTATTCCCAATCTCCCAAGATGACCTAATTATAGATTAGTTTAGTAGAGTGAAATTGTATTACGTGCCACGTGTCATGGTTTCAACCTTAGGTTCTGAAAAGTATACCCAAACAAAACACAATCACTCCTCTTTCTGTAACTTCTAACAAAATTTCAATTTGATTCTTAGAGAGAGAGCTATGATGATTTTTCCAAGGTCACATGTTTAGGATGTAATTTGGGAGTATGCAACAACTCTAACTTCCATAGATCATATATCAAAAAATATAGTGAGACTAGATGATAAATTTGGACCTAAGGTGGAGACTGATTTCTTCTCAAATGAGTTTTTGTTTTAGCTTCTGAAACATCGTAGGGAAAAAGTTATAGAACAAATTCCATGATGTCCTATTTTAGATGCAATTCTAGAGCTTGTAAAAACCATAAGTTCCTCCGATCATATCTTCGAAACAATAGTGAGAAAATATCAAAAAATTTTACCTGAGGTTCAACAAGAGTTAGCTTCAAATGGGTTTTTCTTTTAGCTTCTAAAACGTTGTAGACAAAAATTTATAGGAAAAATACCATGATAACCTATTTGGAGCTGTGAAACCCTAGAATCCAAAGCTCTCATACCAAATGTTATGGTGTAAACCCCCTATTAGTACAACCCATTATTGTTATTAGTACAACCCCCTTATTATATTGTTGGGGGTGCTTGATGATATTGAGGAAGAAGGGTGCTTGAATTGATATCAACCAAGATAGTTTATTTTACCTTAAACACAACAACATGAAAAAGGATCCCCTACTGATCAATTGACAACTATAGTCTCTTAATTTCAAGCAAACTACCCATGCGATTGGTTGTAGAAACAAAGAAGGAAGGTATCAATTACTTCTTATTAGAGCAATTATTGGTGTGCATGAAGGTTTTGAGATAGTATCAAGCCACTGTGACTCCTTTTCATCCTCTGAAATCCTCCTGGAGCTCCTCTTGGCCCTCCTATAGCAATTGCAATCCTGCCTATATGTTTCTCCTATAGCATTGTGTGGGTAGTGTTTGAAATTCTTCTATGGCACTCTAGGCTACTCGATGCACTAGCTTGTTCTTCCTCCACCACTTTCGGGAATGAATGATGGTGCCAATGAAGTTGAGCCAACACATAATATCCTCTTTTGGTTAAAATTTTGGACCACTATAGTGACATGGAATTAACTTGAGTTTCCTCTTTTGGACCATTATCCCCACTAACTATAATCATCTCTCCATCCTCGTGATTATCACTCCACTCTTATAGGAAACCACTTTGTTTTGAGTTGACATTTTAACATTGCAAGGGTGTCTCAGTTAACGCTTGAGTTTACTAGTCGACGGTGACCAAGTTAAATGGCCACCTCTAGCCTATTAAAACACCTTTTCTTGCTTAAAACACATTTTTATCATTTTTATGAAGAGGAAGGAGGTTAGGGTTTCCATACCTTATCCTCCCTTTGGATCAAAATTATGTAGAGCTTTTCATGCTAGAGTTGGACCATACATCATTATGATCAATGGAGTTGACGTGTTTGACTTATTTCCTGTGCAAGTCTTCATTTTTTATGCTTCCTTGACTGATGTTGTTGTTGTTTGTTTGTAGGTTCCTCTTTTGATATCCAAGTTGTCGCTGCTAGCGGAAATAATCCTTGAGAAGGAGGTTTATCTCCATAGATACAACTAAGTCTTCATCATCTATTTTGGTGGTGGAAAAATATAATATTAGTGATTACTGTGTGGTTGTACAGGTTGCTACATGAGGAGTTTCTTCTTGTAGCAGTCTTTTGTTTTCCCCTTGAAGTATTTGGTTTGCATGAGGGAAATTAGGGATACGATGAAGAGCTATGAGGATAGGTTTAGAGTCATGGAGGGATAGTTTAGGCACTATAGAGGTAGGAAATGGTTACTTCTATGTTTTTTCTAAAGGTAGGGGAGAGGAGAATTTAGAGCAATTTTTTGGTGAAATGAGTGGATGGAGGATTGATGAGTGATGGAAAATTCATAGGAGGACATGCCTTATCATTTCTTAGAGTCAAGATGGTATTTTGGATTATTTTCCTCCTCGAATCTCCCTCTTGTAGCTCCACAAGGTCCTCTTGTAGCATTACATGACCATCCTATCACAATATAAGTCCTTTCTGTAGCACCACATAGAGGAGGTTAATTTCTAATTTCTTGATGATGGGATGGTGTAAAGATATAGTAATATGATCAGGGAGGGTGGATATGAGGTGTATGGATAGAGGAATGGATGGTAGCTTGTAGGTCTTGGCTTGTATCCATGAAATTTTCGACTGTGTACAACTAAGCAAAACAAAAGAAAGGTTAGAAAATATGACACAAGCTACTTCCTTATTCTCTTTTTTTTTTCTTTTTTTTCTTGGGACACACAGGTTTCCTCTTAGGATATTTTCAACCTCCATGCCTTCCTTTGGTGCCTCAAGGGAGGTTTCCACATAGGAAACTTTATTAATTTTCCTCCTTCTTTTTTCTTGCTCCTAAGCTGCCTCAAAGACGTTTTCAACCTCGAGTTGGACTCAGGTGCCTCATAGAGGTTTTCATCTACGCCTTTTATTTTAAATTTTTTAATTTTTTTAATTTCTAGGAGTGTTGTGGACTAGAATCTAAGACGCTCCCAATCACATTCAATTCTTTGTTGACTAAAGTAATTAATTCCTCCTTCGACATAGGTCTTCTATATAGCTTGAACCAGTAACCATCTACAATCAAGGGAATGCCTTCATCATCAATGGTTTTGATCTGGATAGATCCATTTTCATGACACTTTTCCACTAGGTATGGGCCCAACCATCTTTTCATTAGCTTCCCTTAAAATCTTTAAAACTAGAAACATATAATAGGGCCCAATCCCCTTCCTGAAAAGTATTCTCCTTGATATGTTTGTCATGCCACACCTTCCTTTGCAGTTGTATGACTTCAGCATGTAAGAGAGCTTGCATTTTGAGATCATCTAAGCCATTTAGTTGGAGCAACCTTTCTTGTTGTGTTGTGGTGACATCTAAGTCCAACTGAGCTACCATTTTAAAAGTGTTATATTCAAACTCAATAGAAAGAAAATATTTCTTCCCATAAACCAAATCATATGGAGTGAATCTAGAGGTGGTTCTCCGACTGGTATTTTATGCCCAAGTGGACTCTGTGAGTCTCTCTACCCAATATTTATTTTTGTTGCTAACAACCTTGGTGAGGATGCTATCCAGTGCTCTTTTTGTGACCTCTAATTGCCCATTTTCTTGAGGATGATAGGTAGTGGATTTCTTGTGCTTGATTGGTGTTGCCTCATGAGATCCTCAATCAAATTAAATGTGAATTATGATCCCTGATCATTGACTACCTCCCTTGGATACCCAAACTTGCATAATATGTTCTCTCTTAAAAATTCTACCACTTTCTGCTCAGTTGCTGATTTGAATGCCTTTGTCTTTGCCCTTTTTTTCAAGTAACCAGTGGACATAATGATGAACTTTTTCTGCCCTGATGGTTGATCGATTACACAAATTAAATCCATGCCCCAATTGTCAAATTTCTCTAAGGCCACTTGAGGTTGTAGGGGAATTTCATCCCTGGGTGTGGGTTTTCCCATCCTTTGGCACTGATCACATCTATTGGTATATCTCCCTAAATCTTAATGTAATGTGGGCCAATAGTAACTAGTCTATAAAATTTTAAAGGTTGTCCTTATTGAAGAAAAATTACCTCCACAAGGACCATCATGAAATGCTAAGAGGATGTCAAATAACTCCTATCCTCTCACACATCTCAATATTTGATCTAGTCCCAATCGAAAAATATTTCCCCCAATCAAATTAAAATTAGAGCTTTTCCTTATAGTCTTGCTTTTCTCCCTAGATGATAGATTAGGAAGGAACGTTCTAGCAACCAAGTAGTTTTATGTGTTATAAAAACAAGGAGAAAGCAACTATATGGAAACAAGGTGCTCATCTGGAAGTTGATCATACACCATCTCTTTATTACCTACAGGCAAGGTTAACTTAGACAAAAAATCTGCAACCACATTTTCTTTTCCTGGTTTGTCAATAATACCCAAATCAAATTGTTGTAACAATAACAAACAAATAATTATCCTAGCATTAACATTAGGCTTGTTCATCAAATATTTAATGGTTGCATGATCTATATGAACAAAAGTTTGGTACCCAGTGATATAGTGCCTAATTTTTTTAAAGAATGTAGTACAACTAAGAGCTCTTTTTCAGTGACAATTTAATTCAACTCAGCTTTAGAAAAATTATTACTAATGAAGTGAATAACATAAGGAAACTTATCCTATACTTGTACTAAGGCTCCCCTCCACAACGTTATCTGATGCATCAATATGGATATGGAAAGGAATGCCCATTTGTGACCTCTTAGGATGGGTGCACTGGTCAACTTTTATTTCAACACTTCAAGGGCCTCATGAAAACTGCTGGTCTAATAGAACTATGAATATTTTTCTAGTACACAAAAGGAAGGTGAATCCACTTTACTCAAACCTTGGATGAATCTCCTATAATGCCCCACTAATCCTAAGAATATCCTCACATCCCTTTTCTTGTGAGGGTTAGGGACCCTTTTGATGATGGAAATTTTGTTTAGGTCCACCTATATCACTTCCTTGGATATTGAATGGCCAACGAAAGTGCGCTCATTCATCAAGAACTCACATTTCCTACAACCTAGAGAGAGATTCATTTTAATACATTTTCTCAATGCCTTGCAAATATCAAAGAGAGTTTCATGGAAGTCACATCCATAAGGAGTGAAATCATCCACATATATTTCAATAGAATCATGAACCAATTGGTAAAAAATACTCAAACTTCCCTCTAGAAAGTAGCAGGGGCATTACACAAACAAAATGGAAGAGATCTATAAGCAAAGGTACCCCAAGGACAAGTGAATGTGGTATTGTATTGGTCTTCGGGGCTAATTTAGATTTGATTGTATCCACTAAATCCATACAGGAAGGAGAAGAATTGCTTCCTTGCAAGTCCATCTAGGACTTTCTCAATGAAGGGTAAGGTAAAACGATCCTTCCTTGTATCCTTTCTGAGTTCCCAGTAATCCACATAGATTCTTCACTTCCCATTCTTCTTAGGAACTAATGCAAGAGGTGACACCCACTCACTATCTTAAATGAGGTATATCAACCCTACATCCAGTAGTTTTAATAGTTATTCTTTCGCAATGTCCTTAAGATCTTGGTTCATCCTCCTCTAATGTTGGAACAAAGGCTTGCATCCCTCATTGATGTAAATATGGTGAGTACACATTGATGGATGTACACTTTTCATTTCCTTATAGTCCCAAGAAAAAGCATCGAGGTGTTGCCTCATAATTTTTCACAATTCTTATTCCTATTTGGTTGAGAGGGAAGGGTTGATATTTAAGGTTCTCGATGGGCTAAACTCTAGAGTCTTGAAATGGTCTGGACTTGATTCAATAGGGAATAAGTGAGCCCAAGGATTAATCTCAGGTCCTTTCATCATCCCATCAATGGGTATGGGAGTGGGAGTCTGGTTATGAAGGATATGGTAAATGAGATCATTTTCATCAGGTTTCCCGCTTCCTATAATGATTTCCAGAGTGAATATTGGGTGGGGGTGGTGTGATACACTTCATCTTACTCCTCCTCTTCTAACCACAAAGGTAAGCCATGCTCAATAGAAGGATGAGAAGGAAGATATAATACCAACTATTTAGACAAATATCCATTCTTAATGGTCATGTTCCCATCCCTACAACTAATGTAACCATCAGTATTGTCTAACCATGGCCTTCCTAAGATGAGAGGTGTTATAACTCCATAATTTTCCTAGGTTGAGGAAGCAAACTACAAAGGTAACCACAAAACCATTTTTAAAGCTCAGATCTAGCCTTTCCAGATTCAGAGACGAATCTCTCTATATGATTTTAGATTTATGTTTTAAGATATTAGGTTAGTTATTGAAATTTGAGATGTTTTTTCAAAGGTTTGGTTGAAAAATGTAGGGAAAGTCCATTGGGCATGGAGTCATGAACCTTTGGGTTATCAGTCATAAAATGACAGAGTAGCTGTAATAGGGCGAGATAGGAAAACTTTTGGATATTATAGAGTGTCTATGGAGTAAAAGGATGAAAATGATTTAAGTTCAATTAAGTATAGAACATACTGAGATGAATTCTATACTTTACAAACTAGAGTTGAGTGCACTTAAGCAAATTCAAACCTTAATCTTATTGCAACAATAAGGAGGGAAAACATATCGAAAACTAAGAAAAGAAACATGTTTTACATGAGAAAGTACATCACCAATTTTTTGACATGGGAATACTAGAAAAAAAACTCTTTGTATTTCTACAAATTTATTACTTTCACTACAATGCACAACTTACATCAATACACAACTCCTTTCTTCAAACACATTCCAACCTAATCCAACAAACTCCAACCCTTACTAAGTATTACTACAACATATTTATATAACCCTATTGACCGTGTTCGACACACCAACATGTAAGGGGATTACCCCGATAAGAAGTCCCAATTAGACCTCAGACTATTTGATGTAGGAGTCCCAACAGTGAGTCGTATAGTAATGCCTTGACCCCGATTTCACACAGAGGCAAGTAAGATAAATCTGTTAGTGGAAATGGTATGATAGATGCAGCAAACCAATGAACGTGAATGAGAGGTTCTAACACGATGAGGGTGAGGTGAGTTCGCCCCTTGGAAACCTATAATAGTATGTCACTTGGAAGGGAATACACGAGCAAAGATGCATCACAAGATGGAAAGCAAGTTAGCGAGCAATCCAAAGTGATGGTTAAACCAACAACATATTTTAGAAAGATTCATGCATACTTATAAAGAATAGTCCATACATGAATGTGTAAGAAAACAAATACATATATCATTTAGAGTAAACTAGATAGCATAGAATACAATACAACATATTCATGAAACGTGATGGCTCTGCTATATTAAGTGTAAGTTCCAGTCATACAACACATCCATGTCCAACCACTAGTTCCAATAGTGGACCATTACAGCCACAACCACTTGGTCCTCCAAACAGATGTACTAGCTCTGTGCAGTGGAGAAGCAAGGCTCATTAAAATACTATCCAAGCTTTCTCTAAGATACTCGTACCGAAGCTTGGCTAACCAAAAGCCTATACAATGAGTTATGAGAGACTATTTATAGCAAAGGGTGGGGTGACCCCTGACATTCCCATTGGTGATAGTTCAACTACCCTCACGACTCTTCATCTACTCTATCACTCTTACATCCAACTATCAACACTTAACTTACACTTGACAAGACATTACATTACAATGCACATGTACTCATGTGAGACAACATGCCTTGAGAGAGCCATGCAAGAAATCACTAACACTCTGTCCATTGTCATGAGACCAAATCTTTGACATGCTTGTCATGATGAAGGTGGTGAGATGATGCCAAGCTTGTTGTCTATGATGGTGTGCATGCACCTCATGGTGACAGCGAACTCTTTCCTCTGTTGCATCCGAGTGCATTGGTACGGCTACTTCATCCAAATCGTTTGTTAGCATGTGCATGGTCTTCTTGGTGCAACCAAACTAGAAACACATTGATTCATAGTGTCTATGTTGATCATCCAATGTGTATTGGTGGTCATGCACATCAACTATCAACTACATACTCAGCTCTAGTCAGACTTGCTTCTTGTCTTCGCCTTGGTGATTGTGCTGATTGGGTTGGATTGCATGCATGCACACAATTACATACATGCTGCTGAATCCCTTGCATGCGATCAACAACACTACTCACCATGTCTACCCCATGCTAGCTGCTAAGATGAATATATAACTTTTATAGGCATAGTTTCATTTGTGAGTGCATGTTTTGCGCCTACTGTTCTTGTTCCTGCTGCAACTCATTCTCTTGTCTATGTAGCTCATTTTCTTCCTCGAGTGGCTACTTCAACACATGCAACTCCTTTGTTCCATTCTATGTCTTTGCATGATCGCACCATCACCTCATAGCCTGAGTCTCAAAAGTTGCTTTCATCATCAGTGGATCTTCTTGAGCTTGCAACTTTGTTCCGCCTTCGTGTTGTCAACAACCTTCCTCTTGCATTCATTGCATCTGGTATGCCGCCTTCAACTTCCATTCATGATGTTGCCTTTTATGATGCTGTGGCCATCATATCTTGATGTCCTTGTCTACGAACAACTTGATGTCTCCATGACTAGGCAAGCTCATAGAAACTTGATCGATTGCATCCTTAAGTGTTCTCTAAACAATGTCTTCGACTCTACCCTCTTGGAAACCATTGTACCTATGTTGCTGAGAGTCAGATGAGCACATATTATAGCTAGAGACATGGAAACACTCATGGCAAGAAATCTATCAGTTGAAAACCGAAATTAACTTTAGGACTGACTTGCAACATACTTGTGTGACTGATCATGAATGTTGCACAATTTTTGCCAAGAGGTCAGGAGACTGACTGCCAAGACTACATAAGGAATAGTCTAGGCTATCCAGAGGTTGACTACCCATTGGAATGGCACAATGCACAGTCTAGTATAGTTGCTGACTGTTGGAATTGTGCAATGTGTAACTTAAGCTGGCAATGACTGGAGGCTCAGTGACTGCATTGCACAATTTTCTAGGCCAGTAGTCACTGTCCCTCAGGATTGCACAAAGTAGGCCTAGGGAATATCTACTGGGAAGAAATGTGCATTTCTAGAGGGGAAGGTAGAGCCTTTCGTCTCAGAATTGTGCAATGTTGTCTAGGTGAGGCAGAGACTAGGCCAAGCTTGACCATACCCATCGATGGGCAACTGAAAGTGAATATGAATGTGAATGCATGGTGATACCGAGTGTAAGCATAAGTGATTGATCATCCATGGAAACAGTCAATTATATATTTAGAAAATGGGACAACATGCATGTGGGTGAGGCGAGTTGCTTAATAAGTGATTATTCATGAAAAACAGTTTCATGCATGTAATAGCACTGAGATGTTAATGAAAATTGAAATGGTCCTAGTACAAGATATTATGTATAAAAAAAATAGCAAGTGCTCACTTAAATCAAGAAGACAATGTTCATATAAAGCATAACAAAAAAAGCACTAGAAATGCAACAAAAGGCATGAAAGGCGAGCTTACCCCAAAACAGATGAGTTGAATGTGCCAACGACTCCTAAATGTGATGTGGGATGTCAAATCTGCAAGGCTAATGTGAGTAATGAGCTCTGCAGCATCCAGTTGATAAGTTTTGATCAAATTGAGGTTGTGACAAATCTAGGGAAAGCAACACTTGGTGGGAGGTTTCTGAAATGATCCTTGCATGCAACCTCCAACTGCCAAAAATAGATCCCTAAAACAAGTGATGCATTTGCATGATGCCTTGGGAGAAGTAGCCCATGCATGCAAGTCTGCTTTTCTTAGTCCTGGAGGGAACTGGTCAACTCAGTTGCACATGCAGGAGGCTACTCAATTACTGGGAGAAAATGTGCATTTCTGGCTAGGAGCTGGGCTGGTTGCTCAGAGGATTTACTCAATTTCTAGGCAGAGAAATTGACTGCTTCACAAATTTGCATAAATTATGGGTGAGAATCCCAACTGTAAAGGACTGTGCAATTTTTTGGGTGAAGCTTGCTCAGCAAAATTACGCAATTCTAGGGCCCAGCACGCTGCCAGTTAGGATTGTGCAATTTCTAGAGGGAAGGCTAGTTTCCCTCCAGATTTGTGCAAATTCATGAAGGAGCTTCTCATCCTACTACTGGACCAAGTCCCAATGAACAACCTGTCAGGGGAATGCATCAAGGTTTTATCGATAAGCTGTCTTTATGTGAGAAAATCATTGGAGCTTGTGTACTTGATGAAGCAAGACATGTTGTTTTGGAAGGTTGGTAGGGAGGCTCCAAAATGAAACTAAGGCAAAATTTTGGAGGGTGTTTGTAGCCGCTACAACACTTAGCAACACACTGGTAGAACTTTAGCTCTCTGAATGGACCTTTTTCATGAAAAGCAAGTCTAACACCTCCGAAAGTATTGTTTAGTTCTCAATTCATCTTGGTTCCCACACTTGCTAGATTGTAATATGTAGCATTTTCCAAGCCATTGCTCAATTTACACACAATCCAAGCCAAGTCAACATAGTTTTTTCGATTGGGGTTGAGAGGTATATTGGTGCACAAGCGGTATAGTCGTTAGAGTCTTAATTTCATCTCTCGTGTTGCTCTGCTACGAGCAAGCCTGGACAGTACCCCAGTGGAGTCACATAGGAACAGAAGCATGGCTCCACTACCAGCGAGCCTAGTCAATACCCGGACGGAGTTACTTGCATCACGTCTCTGCACAGGAAGCCTTTCTCTTCTTTCACCTTATTCATTTTCATTTTTTCATTTTTCCATTTTTTCAACTGTGCATAACACTTATTCATTTCAGAGGCGGAAGAGGTATCCCAACTTATTGAGAGTAGAAGAGGTTGTTCTAGTAGAGAAGTAGTTTATTATACCTCTGACCTGTCTATTAAGGTTTCCCCCCTCACCTTACTCTACTTGACTGAGCTCACAAGGGTTAACCCAAAAACAACTGACTAGAGTAGTTGATACTAGTTAGCATGCAATGTTGTCTTTTCACCAAGGTTTACTTTGAACAATATGTATTTTCCTTCGATGTATCATGGACTAAAAGTAACAAGCTCTTCATACAGAGGCAAAATGACAAATAACCAAGTAGTGATAGATGCACAAGGCCTCTTGTACTTTACCTAGATTCTTTCAATATTCATACATGGTTTCATGCGAAACTATCCTACGAATGAAACAAGTGAACTAACAAACAACATAGCAAAGAAAAAGTAGAAGCAAAAGTGAATGCAAAGCGAGTAAGAAAAAAAGCAAGAAAACAAGAAAACCAACTAAAAGAAAACACTACTATTACTCCTAAGCTAACGCTGCATGGGCCATCCCACATGAAGTGATACTTCCAATGTAGCCACCAGCACATTTGTTGACCCATGTGGGTGAAGGCATGGTTCACAAACAAGACATCTATGTGAACCTGCAAGCAAGAAAGATATAAAAGTGAAGAAAAACGCACTCTGAGTTTACAAGCAAATACAAAATAGAGATGAGTGAAAGAACATCACATGCACTCTAAGGAGCTACCATGGTGCTATGCTACACTACATGCATATGTTGAGTGTGTGCATTCTCTTGACTATGACATGCAAGAAAAGATGAGAAAGGTAGACCATTTACGTTGTGCATGTGTGATTGTTGTGTAATATTCCTCCAACTCATGAGCGATGGGATCGTGTAGTTTCAAGTGGAGGAAGTGAAATCTAGGCGTTCAGTTGATATTCAATGTAAAGCAGAGAGTGATGAGGAGCCTTGAGTGTTTCAACAATTTCCTGAAAAGAAGTGAAATAAACCTTAGGACAGTGAGGGCCTGACATAACCATAAGCTCGGGCTGAAGTGCCTTGACAGTCTGTGGGGTTTTGACTCCGTTGATAGATAGATCATTGTAGACTAGTGTCCTAGATATATTAACAACAATTGAATCAACATCATGATCAGATGAGGAAGTTGATACATCATGACAACCAAGATCAAAAACTTCAGGATTTTTGTCAGCATCCTCATGATTTTATTAATTAGGAAGAGGGGTAGATGGGAAGCAAGGATTTTCACCCTCTGTATTTTCAGGAAGATGTATGACAGATTTCATGAATTTTCCAAGGAATATGTGTCCTCTCCACACTGTAACGACAAACTGACATCCGACGTGTCCTGTGAATGATGGGAAGTAGAAACATCTAGAAATGATTTTTCATAGGGGAAATCAACAGTGACAAAATCACAAGGGATGTCAGGATAAAGTGGATGAGGCATAGTAGGAAGGGAGTTATCCTTCACCACAAGTTCTTCTTTAGATTCGCGTACACACTCATCATGAATTATGGCACAAGTCAGCTGCATAACACCAACTCCGTCGATAACTTGATCCTCGTTCACATCAAGTGGGGAGTCCAAAATGGAAGAACATGAGACAATACAATTTCGAGGATCAACAGAATGTGAGGACGGAGGTCGAGGGATTGAATCCATGTGACAAATAATAGGATTACAAGGCAAATCTACGCAGAAATCAAGAGGAGGTGGGGTGGGAGGATGTGATAGTTCAACGGAGGTTTGTGCGTGATCTCCCACATCACTCTGCGGTGGTGGAGGTGGTTGATGAGGTGAAGGCAGATAGTCTCTTATGATAGTGACTGTGCCTTCTCGGGATTTCATAGTTCCATCACCATAGTATGAGTGAGATTCAAGTGATTTTAAGAATCGCGGATTTTCATATATGTAAAGAAGATACTCAAATCTCCCATCGATAAATTCCAAATCAATATCATCTTTGGGGAATTTGTATGCAGGATTATAAAAGCATGTGTTAAATTGTTCAATGGATTCATTGGGTGCTTTTTGTTATTCTTGAAATTATTTGTTTAGTGCTTGATAGCTAAAGTTATTGAAAGCACGACCTATCTCTGCGACCAGATGAGCAAGAGAATGAATATATTTTTCGGGTAGCGTGGCACACCAATGCATTGGGTTCTCGAAGCGTGTAGAAGAATAGCGTGCAACTCATGTATTCTTCAAAGAATCCATGTCTTTCGCATGAGCCTACAATGTTGACCACATGCATAACCAAGGCAATGTAGCCTCCACCATCAAATGTTTTATGACACAAGTTATTCGAGACTTCTTTCGAGATGATGAAATGGTTTCCATAAGACATACACTATGGAAGAGAAACCCGGTAGTTAGTCATGACTCAGCTTGTCATCTGGCCTTCCTTCTAGCACCAAAATATTGGCAGTGCTATACCTGCCAACTTGTAAGGGGATCTCTTCAGTAAGAAGTCCCAATTAGACCTCAGATAGTTTGGTGTAGGAGTCCCAGCAGTGGGTTGTACTGTAATTCCTTGACCACAGTTTTGCATAGAGGCAAGTAAGATAACTCTATTGGTAGCAAGGGTGTGACAGTTGCAGCAAGCCAAGGAAGGTGCATGAGAGGTTCTAACACACTGAGGGTGAGGTGAGTACTCCCCTTGGAAACCTGTAATAGTACATGAATTGGAAGGAAACACACAAGTGAAGATGCGTCACAAGATGGAAAGAAAGTTAGCGAGTAATCCAAAGTGATGGTTAAGCCAACAACATATTTCAGAAATATTCATACACACTTATACAGAATAGTCCATACATGCATTCGCAAGCAAACAAATACATATTTCATTTAGAGTAAACCAGATAACAAAGAATACAATATGAAATATGAATGAAATGTGTTGGCTCTGTTATATTAAGTGTAATTTCTAGTCATACAATACATCTGGTGGGCTCCAGTATTGTAGCAATAATGCTACAACTCCTAGAGCTTCCTTCTCTAATTTTATCAACCCGGTAGTTCGTAACAAACTTGGAAGCGACGGTGTTGTATGCACAAGTACTAGCTCTTGTCGTAGTTGTCACTTGGTCAGCTGGCACAAGTCCGTTAGGGCTCAAGCCAACATCTATATGTTCTCAGAAGAAGCTTTCTAAATGCTGCATGAAGGCTATCTCAAAGGAAATTAACCTACTTTGCAAGAATGAACTGAAAGCCAACAAAGCATGGAAACCCTAGTAAACCCTAATCTGACTAGCTTAATCCTTATGATGCAATGGTGGGAATGCAACTTCTAGAATTGATGCCATTACTTCTGGTGAGATGAGATGCATGAATTTAAACTACTTCCATTGAAGAGAACACGTTTTTGTATTTTTGCTCAAGTGGGTGGAGTTATTATGATTGTGCTTCTTACTGGGTCTTGACTGTGCAGGGGTAGTTCAAAGGGGAGGAAGGCTTGAGAAAGGTCAGAAGGACTCTGAGAGGTTCCAGGGGATCCCTCACATCATTCCACAGAAGTCCACAATGTTCAGGTGCTTGGCAACCGTGTTTGCAGGCTTCTACAGGATGTCTGCAGGGGATCCTATAGGAAGCTCGGGATTTCTACAGGAAGTCTGCTAACTTCTACAGGATGTTTTGCAGTCGGAGTTTTGGATGATGGAGGAGTGAAGGAGCTGTATGGATGGAAGGGTAAGATGAAAGAGGAGCTTGAGATGGCTCAGGGACGGAGAGATGAGATGGGGAAGGTGTGTGTAAAGCTGGTTGGTCTAGAGGAGGGTAGTAGTAGTGGAAGGTCAAAAAGATTGAGCAACGTGGACAATAGAAGGTTTGGAAGGCAAATGAGCTGAACAGAGGATGAGTAGGTGGCTTAGGCACTGTTTAGAAGGATAAGAACACGATGAAGTGGTGCTGCGCAGTGTAAATGAAACAAATCACCCTTATCTTGCATGTAATACGAAAGTTCACCAACCTAGTCTAACTGTTTTATTAGGAATCAAAGAACAGCAATGTAAGTTGAAGGGAAACCGTGCATGATGCTGAACCAAAGAGTCATTACTCAAGATATAATCGTATGGACAATTCTTCAACCAAAAACATTACATCAATACTTGCATGCATATGTTAAAACAGTGTTTTTGGCAGTTGGCACGGTCTACACTTCTGGTCCCCAAACAAAGGTGAAAGTGAGCATGTATTCAACCCTTTTTTTGAACTCAACGTAACTTCAATCTCCTACGCTAATCCTGAACTACTGAAACAACTGCATTCATGAAACCAACCTACATAACCAAACCGAAACAGTCAACTCAGCAAACTGTGTTTTCCAAGTGCATGTAAAGGAAAGAAATGCAATGATAAAAGAAAGACAAGTAACAATATAAAGAAAAGGAGGTCTATTTCTTTCAGGTTGGGCCCTAACCTGAGAGCTATAGCTCCTCTAAGAACTCAGAATTGAATCCAAATCTGCCTGCCTTTTATTAAGAGATCATAATCATGAGTCTAACAACATCCCAAAATTGGCTTACAAAGAGCAAAAACAGAGCTATAGCTCGTGATTCAAAACTACAACAAAAGTTCAAGAGTCTCATCGAAGGCTACAGCCTCAATATTTATACATGATGAGGGCCAAGCTGGCCTCCTCAATTAGTGGGGCTTGGCTGTCCAACTAAAAGTAAACTGCTGTTCCTGTAGAATCCATTGGCTGCCTTCTAGCTCAGTGGTGATAGCTGTTGGAGCTCGGAGTTGGGGTGGAGATCATGAGGAAGGTCATTCAAGGTTGTGGATAACCTCCCTATAAACCCGCAATTCCACCTTAGCTGTCTCCTTGTCTTCATTTGAGTGGTCTTTGCTCCATTTAATGTCAAAAAACCTGAAATCATCATGTATTAGCCACATAGGCATAATGACTTCCCTTCTTCCTACAAATAACATGAATATACTAAGAAATGATGCATAAGTGATAAAAAATGAATGGTTGAGAAAGGTAAGTAGGCCAAATGAGCCCAAATTGTTACCAAAAATTCGGGCTCATCATCACCCCCCAGCTAAAATATTTGCTCATCCTTGAGCAATTAGTCCAACTCTTCATCCTTCATTGCCTTTACTGCTACCCTTACATCCTAAGCCTCTGTAGTAGTGTCCTCCTTGCTGATATGAAACCCAACCCTTCTGTTTACCTCTTCCCACTGTTCATTATCATCTGTCTATGTGCTGCCTTCCATCAATCCTAGCAGCAGTGGTGGGCTGAGTTTAAGGCCAATCCAGCTGGCCTGGAGGTTTTGCATGGATTTCTTATAGAGGGCTACTCGTACTAGGGCTTCCCTCATCCGAGTTGGGGTATGGTACTCTCGGATTTTCA
Source organism: Pinus tabuliformis (assembly GCA_031772625.1). NCBI lineage: Eukaryota > Viridiplantae > Streptophyta > Pinopsida > Pinales > Pinaceae > Pinus > Pinus tabuliformis. Next base: position 662,280,062 of record CM062814.1, on the reverse strand, counting down.
GACTGTGTGCCAATGTATTCCATCTACGTGTGCATGCTGGGACAACGTTGTCTCCTAACAGTCTCTCCATGTCCTCAAAATGAGCTATGGCTTGGGCCTGTTGATCCATATATCTTAATGAAGCTTGAGGGTCAGTGGACAAATGTTGGTGTGCTGAGATTAGTGCAACTGGATCCCCTGGTTCTGGTCTGATGAGAAATGGCTCGTTCAGCTCTCGGTTCATGATTGCTTTGGCTTCTACTGCTCTTTTGTCCTCATGGTTCAGCCATGAGGCAAATGCCAATAATTGCATATCTCCCAAGGCCGTATTGGGATCCCATGAAACTACATTAGGCAGGGCCAGATTATGGAGGTAGAACTCCGCTAATTTGGCCCTATCCTCTGATGAGCTAGTACTGCAAACTTCAGTGAATTGCTGCGGGTCTTGGAGCTGAGAGATGCCTCTTTGCGCCAAGGTATTGATTTGGAATTGCAGCCATTGGTCTTTCAAGTACAAGCCATAGGATTTGGCTGGCTGTCTGCATTGGATAGCATCCATGGCCCAGCTGGCCATGCAGGCCAATTGTGCCTCTTTTTGCTGCAGCTGTTCTCTGAGAGCTTGCACCTCAATTTGTGCTTGCTATTCCTCTGTGGTGTCCTTGGAGGATGTACCTGTCCCTGCCCTCAGCTCCTGTAGCTGCAATCTCAGCTTCTGGTTTTCTTCCTGTAGGAACACGCGTTGGCAATTTGCCACGTGTTTAGCCATGGACAATTCACTTCTGGCCTCCTTGAGCTGCTCTTGTAAGGGACCTATGTCCGCCACACCCTTTGACTTGGCTATTTTCATCCACGTGTGTGTACGAACTCTTTCTTCCTCTAATGCAAAAAACAGTGGCACAGTAAATTTCTGAGGTATAATTTTGCCAGCCTCTAAAAAGTTGTAATATGAACTCAGACTTGGCTGAGGGCTGGGCTCTGGTATATGCTCTTTCTCCATGTTGGACACCTAATCCTAAATGGTTAGTGTGGAAGTTGAATGGACAAAGCAGTCCAAGAGACCTTGGGATCTGAAACCCAAGAGTCAGATATTGTACTATAAATGTAAATCAATTGTTAATAAAAATTGAACTCACTGATTTATCTTTCATATCTTTTGTGCTGCCCATGTGTGTTTGACATGGTATCAGAGCAGGCGTATTCCTGCCCTGCAAAATTAATGTGAGCCATTTGTCTTATGGCCTTTCTGTGCAGTCATTTCTGCCATCAATTCTGCATCAGGAATATTTTCTCACTAATATTTCTTCAGCTAAATGTTAGCTGCTCCTGGCGCTGTCCAGCACTGTCCTTGTACCTGCGCTTCTGTTGTGCTGTCATCCTGACATTGAAACGCCTGAGCGCTGTCATAACCTGAGCGCTGCCCTCTTCACGCCTCTGGTCTCATAGATATTTTAGATTCTCTTGTAACTCCTATCTTCTGCCCATATTGCAGCACTGACACCTCCCTGACCTGGTAGCAGCGTTCTCTGCATTTTTCTAAACGTTGTATGTACGTTGGATCTGTAATCTGACATTGGATTTACGTTTGGAAGGTGCAACGATTGTCAAATCGTGAACGACTTTGAAGCTCACCCCACACCAGTTGCCGTGTTCTTTACCCAGAATAATGCATTCAATTCTCTGCCTCTGTCGTTCTGTCTCTGCGTTGTTCCTGACATAACGCTCTCTGGCTGCCTCTGTCCTATAACTCCTATTTTCTTTAAAGACTATCGATTCAAATCCCTTGGAGCTAACTGTGAGCGCTAGTTTTGGTTCTACAGTGCATTGAAATGTATTCCTCAGTCTCGATCAGAATGTGCGCTTGTGAGCGCTAGTTTTGGTTCTACAGTGCATTCAAATGTATTCCTCAGAGTCTCGATCAGAATGTGCGCTTAAAATAATTATATGTTAACGTACCAGCCTTCTGTTTGTATATTGTTATGAACCCCTCGGCAACGCAGTGGAACCGGGGTCTGTGTGCGCAGTTGGATATTTAGTTGATATTTCAGTGTCATCTGTGATTTTGGCACAAATCCTCCAAGATGCCTGGAAAATAATTAGGTTGTCATGATAGCTCGTCCACAGCTGTAGAAATCAAAGAGAAAAAGTCGTATTATTTGCAGACATTTGTGAGCAACGAATTATGATAAATATCAATCAAGATATCGTGTGTTTATGTTATCTATTCTCTCTACCGCATGAACCTAAAATTGTATGTACTCTGGTTTATTGAAGACCTAACACGACTGTTGAATTGTTGGAGAAATTTCTGTTCAGAACGACGTGCAGTGTGCGGCAGAAGTTTTCCATTTGGGATGAGGATATTTTGGGTTTCAATGTGTGCGCCTCCGGATTATGGGCATTGCAAGAGCACCGGTGGTGGGCCCGGACACTGATCGAGTTATTCAATTGATTGATTATATTATTGCAAATTCAGCCGCATAGCAGAAATAAGTTCCCATATCTACGACTCGCATATAGATGTTGAACTTCGTTCTTCTGCATATTAAATGTGATTTCTACAAGTCATCAATGCAAGTAGGTTCCGGCGCATAGAGTTTTGACCACCATCTCAGCGGACTGAAGAAAACATTTTACTTTAATATTTGTAAATGCAACAATGACACTAAGGTACAATTATCTGTAGTCTATTTCATTCTAGATCAAATCTTTGTGCATAACAGATTTAAGACTGATAGCAGCTGAACGTTCAATTCTCATTCTTATGTTACCAAGCTACCAAAGCATCTGAATGTTGCAAGAAATCAGAATAAACTCTGATCTATCGATAGAGTATCTGCCCGCTAACCATGGAAAGGAAATTTACTTTCAACTCCAAGATGTGCATGTATCTTACAAAAAATGAATCCGAAACCATCAACTGACTCGTTGAGACAAATATTGTTGAGACATATATTGAGCCCGAAACCATCAACTGACTCGTTTTTGGGTTTTGAAATTCATACACTGTTCACTGCACCACATTTTTTGGCAAGATATATATTTCCTCCATTAGAAAGACCGAGTGCATACTTTGGTGGTTGATAAATCACTGTTGGAAAGTCGAATGCTTTGTATTTTGCACAAGTCCATATTATCTTTGCTGTAGCAGACTCTTTTAGAGATGCCAAGTTGAATTGGTTAAATGATTTTGGTGATTGAAGTCAAGGAGTTCTTGCCTGTTCATTTTCAGAAACTTTGTTTCAGTCCTGTGGCTTTAATTTGAGAAGACAGTTGGTTCTAGGCCTAAAGTAATCTTTCTAAAGTTGGTTCGTGACCTGCATAGGCCAACTTTGTATTTTCTACAGCGACTTCCATAAAGAATGATCTAGCCCCAAGGCTACAAACTTGTATTTTTTGTGGTTGTTTCAGTTGAGCAGCATATCACTGTACCTGTGCTTGAAATCTTAATGAGTATAGACTATTGGAAGTGATGTTTGGTGATGTACCTCTGCTATAGAGGGTCTCAAACTTCCTCATCTCATTGGATGTGTGGCTGTGAATATATTGAAGACACTCCATATTTATTTCCCTGTCTTGGAGCTGAATACGTTGCATATAATTGTGGTGTTTTCTCTGTAATGATGGAGCTTCTTTGATGTTATAACACTTATCTACAGCCACTGCTCTTCCTAACATTTGCTGGTATATTCTACTTCAGATCTCTGTTATTATTAAAGTTGATATATCAGAAGTATATGTAATCCATTCCTGTAGTTGAAGTTCGAATTTCAAAGAAGGAAGAAGTCATCTAGTTGTGCATCCATACAAAGCGTATCTTGGTATACCTGAGCATTTTAAGGGTGAAACATATCTATTGTATCTGTGTTGGAAGGACTTTGAGCCTCTCATTCTTGCTGTGAAATTTCTACAGAATTTAAAGAACAAAATCTCTGAAAGTCTGGTGATATTTGTATAATTTTGACAGTTTCAAGATATCTCTGGTTGATTTAAGCTATAGGTCTCTCTTGTGCAACTTGAAGATATCTAGCAGCTTACATTTTTCTGTGGGATTTGGAGATTTTTAAGGTGTATAAAAATGGATAAGATTGAAAGAATATTAGAATTATTGAGAACTCTAATCATGTCCACTGATAACAGCACATTCAAAATTAACAAAGCCTCTCTTTCAGACATTCAAACATGTCTGCAATATGCACAAGAAAAGATAGAGTTTTTGCAGCTTGAATCACAACTGCAGCAGGAAGAATTACAGCAGTGGAGTCATCATTCTGAACCTGTTTCTATTTATAGGATTGAAACAGACTCCCATAAAGAACAAGTCAATAATGTTACCATTCATTCAAATAAAGCAACAGTTGTACATGCATATGCAGAAACTCAGTCTGCACTTCCCAAGCCCATCATCAGACCTTGGGAACAGCTTGTCCACAACAAGCACAGAACTGGTCTTGGATATGACAAGGACTTGTCCTTTCATATTCCAGACTATGCCAAGCCCATTCAGTTTCAGAGTGCTGGATTCATTTATGACAGTTCACCTGCTCCTCATGACAGTTCAGCTCCAGCTGTTCCAGATTCTACTCCTCTTCCACAGCAACAACAACAACAACAACAACAGATTGAGAAATGCCAACACTGTGATCGAGTTGGCCATCTGAAAGATCACTGTTTTGATCTTCATCCATGTAAGCACTGTCATAAAACCAGCCATTCTTCACACAGATGCTTCAGAAACAAACATCCTGCAAGAACAAATATTCATCTTGGATGGATCGCTTCTTGGCAATGGGCATCAACAGCCAAGAAGATATTCCAAACACATGTCAGAACTTGTTCTAGAGTATTGAATAGTCTTGCAGTTGAGTTTTCTCCATCTTCTCACCTTGTACCTGACAGGGGGGAAAATGATGGTCATCTACAAGCTTCAAAGTCACATCAAGCAAGCCTGAGCCACAACCTACCACACCAGTTTCAGAGTTGTAGCCAGAGACAAAGATGCCCGTGAACACAGATTGAGAACACTTCCTCTAGCAGAAGACTCCAGCTTCTTGCCAGTTTTGGAAGAGTTCCAGAGTTGTTGGTCATCCTTAAACCATCACAGATTGAGAACACTTCCTCTAGCAGAAGACTCCAGCTTCTTGCCAGTTTTGGAAGAGTTCCAGGAATTGCATTAAGCATTCCAGAGTTGTTGGTTATCCTTAAACCATCACAGGTTGAGACTTCCCTTTTCAGGTTGAAGTTTTACCTTTTATGCGGGGTGAGACCTCCCTTTTATGGTTGAAGGTTTCCCTCTTTAAAACAATAGGATCACTTCCTCTAGCAGAAAACTTCAGTTTCTTGCCAGTTTTGGAAGAGTTCCGGGAACTGCACTAAGCGTTCCAGTGTTGGTGGTCATCCTTAAACCACCGCCCATTTTTACCAACATTTCATAGAGCACATTCAGCCTAGTGCTGCCATGCATTTTTTGCACATTTTGTATTACAGCTCTCTTCTTGGACTCATACATAACCCTTCGGATTAAGGGGGGGAATGTTGGACACCTAATCCTAAATGGTTAGTGTGGAAGTTGAATGGACAAAGCAGTCCAAGAGACCTTGGGATCTGAAACCCAAGAGTCAGATATTGTACTATAAATGTAAATAAATTGTTAATAAAAATTGAACTCACTGATTTATCTTTCATATCTTTTGTGCTGCCCATGTGTGTTTGACACTCCACTTCCTTTGGTGGCTCTACTTCACCCTCCCTTGGTGGTGATAAGGGTGCTTCTCCTTCCATCCTTTCAGCTTCTTTAAGCCTGGCTAAGGTTTCCTGTAGAGCATCTTCAACATCCTGTAGCCGAGCTTTTTCAGTCAATTGGTCTAACTTTTCTTGCCACGTAGTTTTCTTAGGGCTCCCCCTCTCATAAGTGACTGATATCCTCAAGGGGGACCTTTCCTTGGGTGAAGTAGGGGCATCTTCAATGATGATCGGGCTACTGGATGGAGGCTGTGGCTTGCCCGTCTTTATTCTCACACTTCTTTGAGCTTTAAAATATAGAGGGGTCTCCCTCTTTCTCTTCTCCTTTGGCTTAGGAGGTGTGCTGAGGGCAGCCAGCACAGCTGCTGCCTCCCTTTCACGAATGTCAGCTTTCTTCTCCTTGGGTTTCACTTTTTCGGGGCTTCCTCTAGAAGACCCTGTTTTAGTCAATTTCGGGCTTCCTGTAGAAGACCCTTTTTCAGTTAATTTCGGGCTTCCTGTAGAAGCCGGTTTCGGCTTTCCTGTAGAAACAGGTGTCACCGCCTTGGTTTGCTTTGCTGCGTGAGTTTTGCTTTTTGACTTGGTTGTGGTCGCTGTCGAGGCACTCTTGCTGATGTGGACCTTCTCAGCCTTGTCCACTCAGCCCTGCAACCTTTTCTCTCTTGCTGTCAAGATGGGTGTGTCATCTTTCTCCTTGTCACCCTTTTTCTCTTGTTTCTTCTCTTGCTTTTTCTTCTGCTCTGTGGTCGGGGTCTTTTGGCCTTTTTCTTTCTTCACTGCGGGCACTGACTCTTTCTCCTCACTGCTAGATGAACCGAGCTCTTCGGTCAGCATCTTTATATCCCCATCCTTTGTCAAATTTCTGAAGGCTTCCCATGAGAGAGGAACCTTGTATGTGTGGAGCGCATCCTCCACGAGGAGTTTGATCAGTCCATGGTGGGCTACCTGGTCTGGTGTGCCTTCTTTCAACTTGGTGGCACACTCAATCAGAGATTATAATAGAAAGTAAGGGAGACTGAGTTTGTTTTCTACAGATAGATCCATCTAGTGCCGTAATTCAGTGAGTAACCGAAAATGATACCCGTATACAATGCTAAAACGGCCTTCACAGGTGATGTACTTCATAATTTGCAGGCTAACTTCATTCCACGGTGGCAGTAAACTGGTTCTACGAACCCCATTTTTGTCTTCTGAGAATTCCTCCTCTGGCGGAAAGAATTCTTTCTTAGCTTGTTGGCCCAATTTCCTTTATTCTTTATCCCATGGTAATCCCATTGGGAGCTCCGTAACTCGGCTTATGAATTGTGGGGTGAGTTTGAGGCTTAAACCCCTGAAGTTAACGGTGGCCAACGTTTTAGATTTCGGCCTCAGAGCTTGCAAAAATTCTTCTGCCACTTCGTCGTCATAGCCCTGCAATTTGTCACAGAAGGATAACCATTGTGCTCGTGTGAAGAGCTCCACCACCTCATGATTTTCTCTTAAATTTTTTGAATCAGTGGGTTCCCTTCTGATGAACCCACCTGGCATGGTGAAAAACTGCTGCGTTAGCTGGAGGTGGCAAATGCGGAAGAAATTTGGTCTACTGGGATAGAGCGTAGGATTACGCCTCTGTCATGCACATAATTCACAAATCTTATCCCCTAAGAACCTTTAACACAGCTAATTACACTGACATCCTGTAGGACGACAGTTCATGCACGGCTGAAAACATTGGCAACAATTTTCTACGACCCGACTATAGACGACGATTCTGCCACCCTCAAAAACCAATTGCATGGAGAGTTCAGGCTTACCTTTTTAATCTGCCACCTTTTGACGTGAGGAACCCGTCTTCCTGTAGAAACAACTTTCCTGTAGGAGCAGCGTGCGATTTCCGGGGGATACTGCAGTGGGTCTGCGCTCTTGGTGTTGCTTCACAGGCGTTCTGATGGCAAAAGACTCGGAGTATCGAGCTGCAGAGGGATCCGGATGATCACTCGAGTCTCAAATAGTGAATGATAAATGCATGGGGTGGCAATCTAGCCGATTAGATTTGAATCGGTGGAATCCGTGGCGCGGGGGTGAGCTGTCCCTACCGGACCGTTGGACGACGTCATCCCATCATTTTCCTGCGAGTTCCCTTACTGCTGCATCATTCCCCGCAGATCCGCCGCCGTCTCTTCTGTTAAACTCGTTTTTTCGACGGGATTGCTCTCACGTGTGCACTGCCCGTCTCTTTTGCCACTACTGCCACCCAAACATACGACTAGCCCATTAACTGATCCACGTGGCCAGTCGAATGGCCATACAACCGCTCAACCCATTCACTTCACACTTGCAAAAATTTTCAAAGTAAAATTCATGCAATTCGACGGAAGAAAGGGTCGAGACACTTACCTGTGCAGCCGCAACGCGATTTTTCGGTTCTTGGACAATGATGAGTGAATTTATTTGCTGTTGGTGGATTTGCACAGGCCCGGAGGTTCATATTCACCGGCCGCTGACGATGGATCTGATGCTTCGGCTGCATGCGCCCGCGTTTTCATTGTATATGGCAAGCGCTGTGAATGGTGTGCACTCTAGCGGGCTTAACTGTTACGGGACTCCTGCAGGATGTCCTGTAACAGTTTTTTCCTCCTCGGGTGCATGCTGCACGACGAAGGCAATGGCCCCACGATCACGCTCACAGAGCTCATGGATGGCTGGGATGGATATGGTATGACATCTCAGCGTTTTCTTCATCTTAAAAATTGTTTTCTCTTGATAACTCAATGATCTGCTTTGATGGTGCAGGTAACTTCGTTGCATGTCGACAGGGATGGTAGAAAGAGGTGACAGCAGTGTATAAGGGTGCCCACAGTAGCTTGCATGCGTCCAAACTGACCCTTGGTCGTTAGATCTCCTCATAAAATGAATTTTGGGCAGTCCCGAACTTCTACAGGAAGTTTCCTGTAGAAATACAGAACTTCATGTAGAAGGTTTGCGTTTCCTGTAGAAAGTCTGCACCTTCCTGTAGAAAGTCTGCATCTTCCTGTAGAAGGCTCAAGCCGTGATAAAATTGTGCACATACCTTGGAAAAAAATGAGTATTCTTGGAGGAGGTGCTGGTGAGGTCTCCTGGCAGCATGATAAGGATCTTTGGCTTTGCGTTAAAAGACCTCCTCTCCTTCATAGAACACCTGCAACCTGCATGCATTTTCACATTATAAACTTGTTGTCCCTATCTTTTTGCTTATTGTCTTCTTTTCTCTTTTCTCTTTTCTTTTTTCTCTTTTTTTTTTTTTTTTTTTTTTTTTTTGAAAAATAGCAGGGGCGCCTCAATGAGGTTTTCACCCTTGCCATCTGCCTTAAGCGCCTCAGAGAGGTTTTCACTCAAGGATCTTTTTCAAATCTCTATTTTTTTTTTTTTTTTGAAAGACAATAGGGGCGCCTCAATGAGGTTTTCACCCCTACCACCTGCCTTGGGAGCCTCAGAAAGGTTTTCACCCAAGGATCTTCATTATTTATTATTAATTTTTTATTTTTTATTTTAGATCTTTCAGGGTATGCCCAAAGCAGAGGCATAACCCTTCTCTATGACCAACACTGATGTCTCCATAGTTTTGATGAACTCTTGCCTTGAGAGAGGTTTCCTGTAGATCTTTAATTGATGCCCATTGAAAAGCATGGGGATGGCTTCCTCATCAATGGTTCGAATAAGAACAGATCCATTTTCATGGAATTTTTCCACTGCATATGGTCCTAGCCATCTGGTTCTCAGCTTCCCCTTGAAATCTTTGTACCTGGAGTCATACAACAAGGCCCAATCTCCTGGCTGGAATTGCTTGTCATGGAGGTGTTGGTCATGCCACACCTTTCTCTGAAGTTGAACCACTTCTGAGTGAAGGAGGGCCTGCATCCGGTGCTCATCTAGTCCATTCAGCTGTAATAACCTTTCTTGTTGTGCATGGCTGAGATCTAGGTCCAGCTGAGCTACCATCCTCAAAGTGTTGTATTCAAACTCAATGGACAGCAAAGCTTTCTTCCCATAGATCAGCTCATAAGGTGTGAAGCCGGTGGTGGTCTTCCAGGTGGTGTTGTAAGCCCATGTGGCCTCAACCAGGCGATTTGCCCAATCTTTCCTACTGATGCTCACCACCTTAGTCAAAATCCCTTCCAATGCTCTGTTGGTGACTTCCACTTGCCCATTTGCCTGTGAATGATAGGGGGTGGAAGTCCTATGCTTGATTTTGTGGTGAGCTAGCAGGTCTTCAATCAAGTTGGATGTGAACTGGCTCCCTTGATCGGTGACCAGTTCTCTTGGGTAGCCAAATTTGTAAAAGATGTTTTCTCTTAAGAACTCGGCCACCTTCTCTTCTGTTGCTGCCTTGATTGCTTTAGTCTCTGCCCACTTTGTCAGGTAGTCAGTGCACACAATGATGTAAGACCTTTGCCTCGAAGGAGGGTTGATTGGACCCACAAAATCCATACCCCACTTCTCAAATGGCTCAAGAGTCACTTGAGGTTGGAGAGGCATCTCATCCCTTGGAGTCGGTTTCCCCATTCTTTGGCATCGGTCACATTGGCTGATATATCTTCTGACATCTTGATGAAGTGTGGGCCAATAGTAGCCTACCTGTAGGATTTTGAAGGCAATCCTCTTTGCTGCAAAACGTCCTCCACAAGGCCCATCATGATAGGTGAGGAGGATATCAAAGACTTCCTCCTCCCTTACACAACGCCTTAAGATCTGATAAGGGCCAATCTTGAACAGATTGCCCCCGATCCAAGTAAATGAGGCACTTTTTCTGATGATTCTGCTCTTTTCTCTTGAAGATAGGTGCAGAGGGAACTGTGCTGAAACAAGGTAGTTTGCTATATCAGCAAACCATGGAGAGAGTACTGAGATAGCAAACAGATGTTCATCAGGCATCTGGTCATCCACTGTTCCATCCTCATCTGCAGACAAATCCAATCTAGATAAAAAGTCAGCAGCAACATTTTCTTTACCTGGTTTGTCAACAATGGTCAAATCAAACTGCTGCAACAAAAGTAAACATCTAATAATATGAGCATTCACATCTGGTTTATTCATTAAATATCTAATTGCAGCATGATCCGTATGTACAAAGGTTTGATAGCCAGTGATATAATGTCGGAACTTGTTCAGTGCATGGACCACAGCCAAGAATTCTTTCTCGTTTACAGTGTAATTCTGTTCGGCTTTGGACAAGTTTTTGCTAACAAAGTAAATGGCATATGGAAGTTTTTGTTCAACTTGTCCTAAAGCTGCCCCTATGGCTTTGTTTGAGGCATCAGTGTGGATGTGGAAAGGTAGGGCCTAGTTTGGACCTCTCAAGATTGGGGGTGACACCAACTTGTCCTTTAATTCATTCAAAGCCCTCTGACAATTGTCAGTCCATTTAAACTCCACATCTTTTGCGAACAGACCAAACAATGGCGAGGCTAGCTTGCTGAAGTCTTTAATGAATCTCCGGTAATACCCTCCTAATCCTAAGAAACTCCGGACATCCCTTACCTTTTGGGGAGGTGGAACCTTCTTGATGAGAGCAATTTTGTTAGGGTCCACTTGTAAGCCTTGGCAAGAAATGGTATGGCCTAGCACGATCCCTTCAGTCATCAGGAATTCACATTTTTCAGGACTAAGGGACAGGTTCATCTCAATGCATTTGGTTAGGACCTTTCCCAGATTGGACAATGCTTCCTGGAAGTTGGACCCATAAGGAGTGAAGTCATCCATATAGATTTCCACCGCATCATGGACCAGCTCCGAGAAGATGCTCAAGACAGCTCTCTGGAGTGTAGCAGGAGCATTGCATAGCCCAAAGGGGAGAACTCGGTAGGCAAAGGTACCCCAAGGACAAGTGAAGGTGGTCTTATCTTGATCTTCCGGGCTGATTTGGATTTGGTTGTACCCGCTAAACCCATCCAGGAAAGAGAAGAACTTCTTTCCTGCCAGTCCATCCAACACTTGATCTATGAAAGGTAGGGGGAAATGGTCTTTCTTGGTAGCTTTGTTCAGTTCTCGGTAGTCCACACAGATTCTCCACTTCCCATTTTTCTTGGGAACCAACACCAGAGGGGACACCCATTCACTATCTGAGATGGGGTAAATGAATCCGGCATCCAACAGTTTTTGCAATTCTTCCTTTACAATGTCCTTAAGGGCTGGATTCATTCGCCTCTGAGGTTGCCTAACCGGTTTACAATCCTCTTTGATGTATATGTGATGGGTACAGACCGAAGGATGGACTCCTTTCATCTCCTTATAGCTCCAAGCAAAAGCATCTAGATGACTGGCCAACAGGCTACACATCTCCTTTTCCTGGGAAGGAGATAGGGAGGAGCTGATCTTTAACGTTCTCTCAGGGCCGAACTCCACATTCTTGACTCTGGGAGTGACAGGGTTGGTGTCACAAAGGTCCACTAAGGTGCTGGCTTGGGCGTCCTCCACCAATTTCTCTAAGGATAGTGCACTGGAATGTGGATTCTGGATCAAAGTCTCAATCAAGTCATCCTCGGTTGGGGGGTCTCTTCTAGTGGTATCTAGGGTGCACAAAGGTGCTGAGTACACCTCATCCTCTTCTCCTTCCTCCAACCACAGTGGTAAGTCATGCTCTAAGGAGGGTTGGGCAGGAGGGTATAGGACTAGCTGCTTGGACATAGGACCATTTTTTATGGTCATGTTTCCTGCACGGCAACTTATGTAAGCATCTGCAGTGGCTAACCAAGGCCTTCCCAAAATAAGAGGATATCCAGTAAGCTTTGCCTTGGGTTGCAGAACCAATAAATCTGCAGGGTATTCCCAAGAGTCGACAGAGACCAAGACATCCTCCACAATCCCTTCGAGAGTCACGGTGGAGCGATCTGCTAGTTGCAGGACTGTCGAGGTCTTCCTCAAGGAACCCTGAAGATTGAGTTTGAGAATGATATCCCTGGTCATCACATTAATGGCAGCCCCCAGATCAGTCAAGGTGTGAGGTATGATGGTGCCATTGATGTGGACATCTACTACAGGACTCCCGGGATCTAGGTACTTTGGGCAGATGACTTGTCCTAACATGAGGTCAGACAGTTGTCCTAAGACATTGATGGTTGAAGCATCTCTCTTTCGCCTACCTCGGTGTTTAAAACACTTTTCCTTAACCAGTTTGTTGTATATTGGCACATCCTTGATGGCTTGGAGAAGTGGTATTTTCACACACAACTACTTGAGCTCTCCCAGAAGCTCATCCTCCTCTGGGTTCGGTTGTGTGGTGGCTATTAGTCTCTCAGGAAAGGGTGGAATAGCCTTTGGTTCACTTTCCTGTCTGTCCTCCTCGTCCTCTGGGGGAGGAGGTTGGCGATCCGGAAGAGTCTTTCCAGATCGAAGATTGATCTCCTGGATCTCCACAGCATAGGTAGGGCATGATGTTTCCCTAGTGTATACCTTCTAGGCCTGTCTGTTGTTGGGGTTCGGGTTCGGTTGAGCAGGCATTTGAGGTTGCCTTGGAGGAGCAGGAGGTAATGGTTGAGGTTGAACTGGTGGTGGAGGCAAAATGGTGGGAGGAGTGTTGTACTGGGGCCTCCACCCCGACTGAGGTGCGTTCCACTGGGGCTGTGGTTGGGCATGTGAATGATATGAATGAGTAGTGGGTTGAGTAGGGTACTGAGGTGGATAAGACCATGGAGGAGGCATAGACCAGGAAGGATGAGCAGGGGGACCCCAGGAAGGCATAGGAGTCGATTGGTTGGGGCTGTAATAAGCTTGAAGTGCCCCTTGCATCCCCTGCTGGTAAGGTCTAGGTCCTTGTGGCCTCCTTTGGTTGAGGAAATAGAGAGGTTCCGTGGGAGCTTCTGTCCCTTGGTACATAGCTTTAAGTCCAGGTAAGGTAGGGCATTGATTTGTGGGATGGTCCTCCTCACAAACGAAGCACACTTCGACCGAATGCAATGGGCATTCGTTCTTAGGGTGTCTCCTTGTACATCTAGGGCAGAAGATAGCCAAGGCCCTCTCAGCTTCTTCCTTCTTCTGCTGGATCCTGAATGTGTCCAGTTGCATGGCGATGGTCTGTCTCACCTCACTCTTAAGATCTTCTAATTGATTTGCAAACTCATGCTTGGAGAAAGGAATACCAGCCGAGAGAAGGTTTCCTCTACCTCGTTTCCGGGCTACCCTAGAGTGGTTTCTGAACACAGTCTTGATGTCCTCATAAGGCAGTTGGTAAATATCTCCCCCAGCTAACATGTGAAGGGTATCTAAAAGGTCTTCAGGGACTCCTCGGAGCAGGACCAACTTGAGGGATTCAGGGTCAAGTGTGCACCTGGCCCGCTTATAGCTAAGTTGGAACCTCTCCTCATAATCCTCTAAGGACTCATCATTTCCCATGGTCATCCGAAAGATTTCTCCCTTGGTTTCCTTGGACCTACAGTAGTCCCGGTACTTGGTATTGAAAGCTTGCTGCATCTGAGCCCAAGTGGTGATACTATTCCCAAGTAAGCCCATGAACCAGCGTAATGCTGCATCCTTAAGAGTTGAAGGGAAGAGTTTCAGCTTCTGCTCATCTTCAGTATAGTCATAGGTTCTACAAAGGACAACAAACTCAAACAGGAAGGTATCAGGATCTTCAGTAGTCAGTCCATGGAAGTGAGGCAGAGCGGAGGGGCTAATGTTTTTCATTTTCATGTCTCCATTGGTTTCTCGGATGGGGAAAGCACCTTCTATTCTCTCATCTTCTCTTCTATTATCAGCCATAGCTTCAGATGGGATGGTCTCTACTTCTTCTTATGCTATAGGATCTTCGTATAGCTCAGGAGGTTCACCTATAGGTTCTTCTGGATCACTGTCACCGAAGAAGAGAGAAGGGTGACTCAGTGATGTGGTGGGGGTGTTGGGTAGGAATTTGCCTGTTTTATCTCGATTCCTACGAGGCATGAAATGGAAAGAATTTTTGATTGCTTTTGTTTTTTTTTCTCTTTGGTACCTGCAAAACTGAAACAGATTGATCTACAACTAACTATCTTGCTGAAAAAAATGCAGAATTGAAATGTAAGCAGGAAAGGACTAATCTACTTTGCTCAAATGGAATTGCAGGAATGGAAATGCTAGTCTACGCTTGCAGAATTGAAATGCTAATCTATACTTGCAAAATTGAAATTGCGGAATTGAAATGCTAATCTATGAAAGCAGGAAATGTCTATGCTACTTTTGCAGAATGGAAATGAAATAAACTACTTGGCAGAAGGCGAGAGTAAGAAAATAGAAGAAAAGCAACAATTACTAATACTCTGACGCTTCCTCGGCAACGGCGCCAAAAAGATGGTGGGCTCCAGTATTGTAGCAATAATGCTACAACTCCTGGAGCTTCCTTCTCTAATTTTATCAACCCGGTAGTTCGTAACAAACTTGGAAGCGACGGTGCTGTATGCACAAGTACTAGCTCTTGTCGCAGCTGTCACTTGGTCAGCTGGCACAAGTCCGCTAGGGCTCAAGCCAACTTCTATATGTTCTCAGAAGAAGCTTTCTAAATGATGCACGAAGGCTATCTCAAAGGAAATTAACCTACTTTGCAAGAATGAACTGAAAGCCAACAAAGCATGGAAACCCTAGTAAACCCTAATCTGACTAGCTTAATCCTTATGATGCAATGGTGGGAATGCAACTTCTAGAATTGATGCCATTACTTCTGGTGAGATGAGATGCATGAATTTAAACTACTTCCATTGAAGAGAACAAGTTTTTGTATTTTTGCTCAAGTGGGTGGAGTTATTATGATTGTGCTTCTTACTGGGTCTTGACTGTGCAGGGGTAGTTCAAAGGGGAGGAAGGCTTGAGAAAGGTCAGAAGGACTCTGAGAGGTTCCAGGGGATCCCTCACATCATTCCACAGAAGTCCACAATGTTCAGGTGCTTGGCAACCATGTTTGCAGGCTTCTACAGGATGTTTGCAGCGGATCCTACAGGAAGCTTGGGATTTCTACAGGAAGTCTGCTAACTTCTACAGGATGTTTTGCAGTCAGAGTTTTGGATGATGGAGGAGTGAAGGAGCTGTATGGATGGATGGGTAAGATGAAAGAGGAGCTTGAGATGGCTCAGGGATGGAGATATGAGATGGGGAAGGTGTGTGTAAAGCTGGTTGGTCTAGAGGAGGGTAGTAGTAGTGGAAGGTCAAAAAGATTGAGCAACGTGGATAGTAGAAGGGTTGGAAGGAAAATGAGCTGAACAGAGGATGAGTAGGTGGCTTAGGCACTGTTTAGAAGGATAAGAACACGATGAAGTGGTGATGCGCAGTGTAAATGAAACAAATCACCCTTATCTTGCATGTAATACGAAAGTTCACCAACCTAGTCTAACTGTTTTATTAGGAATCAAAGAACAGTAATGTAAGTTGAAGGGAAACCGTGCATGATGCTGAACCAAAGAGTCATTACTCAAGATATAATCGTATGGACAATTCTTCAACCGAAAACATTACATCAATACTTTCATGCATATGTTAAAACAATGTTTTTGGCAGTTGGCACTGTCTACACTTCCGGTCCCCAAACAGAGGTGAAAGTGAGCATGCATTCAACCCTTTTTTTGAACTCAACGTAACTTCAATCTCCTATGCTAATCCTGAACTACTGAAACAACTGCATTCATGAAACCAACCTACATAACCAAACCGAAACAGTCAACTCAGCAAACTGTGTTTTCCAAGTGCATGTAAAGGAAAGAAATGCAATGATAAAAGAAAGACAAGTAACAATACAAAGAAAAGGAGGTCTATTGCTCTCAGGTTGGGCCCTAACCTGAGAGCTATAGCTCCTCTAAGAACTCAGAATTGAATCCAAATATGCCTGCCTTTTATTAAGAGATCATAATCATGAGTCTAACAACATGCCAAAATTGGCTTACAAAGAGCAAAAACAGAGCTACAGCTCGTGATTCAAAACTACAACAAAAGTTCAAGAGTCTCATCGAAGGCTACAGCCTCAATATTTATACATGATGAGGGCCAAGCTGGCCTCCTCAATTAGTGGGGCTTGGCTGTCCAACTAAAAGTAAACTGTTGTTCCTGTAGAATCCGTTGGTTGCCTTCTAGCTCGGTGGTGATAGCTGTTGGAGCTCGGAGTTGGGGTGGAGATCACGAGGAAGGTCATTCAAGGCTGTGGATAACCTCCCTATAAACCCGCAATGCCACCTTGGCTGTCTCCTTGTCTTCATTTGCATGGTCTTTGCTCCATTTAATATCAAAAAACCTGAAATCATCATGTATTAGCCACATAGGCATAATGACTGCCCTTCTTCCTACAAATAACACGAATATACTAATAAATGATGCATAAGTGATAAAAAATGAAGGGTTGAGCAAGGTAAGTAGGCCAAATGAGCCCAAATTGTTACCAAAAATTGGGGCTCATCAACATCCATGTCCAACCACTAGTTCCAATAGTGGAACATTACAGCCACAATCGCTTGCTCCTCCAAAGAGATGTACTAGCTCTGCACAGTGGAGAAGCCAAGGCTCATTACAATATTGTCCAAGCTTTGTCTAAGATACTCGTATCAAAGCTTGGCTGGCCTAAAGCCAATACAATGAGTTATGAGGGATCATTTATACCAAAGGGTGGGGTGACCCTTAACATTCCCCTTTGTGATAGTTCAACTACCCCCATGACTCTTCATCTACTCTATCACTCTTACATCCAACTATCGACACTTGAATTACACTTAACAAGGCATTACATTACAATGCACATGTACTCATGTGAGACAACATGGCTTGAGTGATCCATGCAAGACATCACTGACACTCGATCTGTTGTGGTGAGACCAACTCTTTGACATGATTATGAAGGTGAAGGTGGTGAGCTGATGTCAAGCTTGGTCGTCAGGGATGGTGTGCATGCACCTCATGGTGATAGTGAACTCTTTCCTCTATTGCTTTCAAGTGCACTGGTATGGTTCCTTCATCTAACTCATCTATTAGCATGCGCATGGCCTTCTTGGTGCAACTGAACTGGGAACAAACTCATGCATAGTGTCTGTGTTGATCTTTTAGTGTGTGCTAGTGGTCATGCACATCAACTTCTAGCTACATGCTTAGCTCCAGTTATACTTGCTTCTTGTATTCGCCTTGGCGAGTGTGTTGATTGGGTTGGATCGCATGCGTGTGCACAATGACATGCATGCAGCTAAATCATTACATGCAATGAACAACACTGCTCAACATGTCTGCTCCATGCTAGCTACTGGGATGAATCTATAAATTCTACAGGTGTAGTTTCATCCGTGAGTGCATGTTGCACCACCTACTGTTCCTGTTCCTGTTGCAACTCATTTACTTGTCTATGTAGCTCATGTTATTCCTTGAGTTGATACCTGAACACATGCAACTCCTTCATTGTTCCATTCTCTGTCTTCACATGATCGCGCTGTCACCTCATAGTCTGAGTCTCTAATTTTTTTTTCATCATTAGTGGATCTGCTTGAGCTTGCCACTTTGTTTCGCCTCCGTGTTTTCAACAACCTTCCTTTGGCATTCGTTGCATCCAGTATTTTGCCTTCAACTGTTGTTCATGATTTTGCTCGTTGCGATGTTGTCGCCATCATATCTTGATGTCATTGTCTACGAACAAGTTGATGTCTTCATGAGTAGGCAAGCTTATAGACACTTGATCGACTGCATCCCCAAGAGTGCTTTGAACAGTGTCCTCGACTATGCCCTCCTGGAAACCATTGTACATGTGCTGCTGAGAGGTAAATGAGCACCTTCTATATTGGAGACATGGCAACACTCATGGAAAGCAATCTATCAGTTGAAAACTAAAATGACTGATCATACTTGTAACATACCTGTGTGACTGATCATGAAGGTTGTGCAATTTCCACCGAGGGGTCAGGATACTAACTACCAAGACTATGCAAGACATAGTCCAAGTTGTCACGAGGCTGAGTGGCCACTGAAACTGCGTAATGCACAGTCCAGTCTAGCTGTGGACTATTGAAATTGCTTGATGCATAGGTTCGGTGACTGCATTGCACAATTTTCTGGGCTAGCCATTACTGTCCCTCTGGACTGTATAAAGCAGGCCTGGGGAATAGCTACTGGGAAGAAATGTGCATTTTTGGAGAGGAAGGAAAAGCCTTCCCTCTCGGGACTACACAACGTTGTTTGGGTGAGGCAGAGTCTGGGCCAAGGTTGCCCAGACCCATCGACGGGAAATTGAAAGCGAATGTGATTGCGAATGCATGTAGATACTGAGTATCAGCATAAGTGAATGATCATGCATAGAAACAATGAATGATAGATTCAGAAAATAGAGCAACATGCATGTAGGTGAGCCGAGTCGCCAAATCTGCGACCACTCATGAAAAGTAGTTTCATGCATGTGACAAAATTGAGATGTTAATGAAAACTAAAATGGTGTTAGTATAAGCTAGTATTTATCAAAATCGTAGAAAGCGCTCACTGAGATGAAGAAGACAGTGATCATACAAAGAGAAACACAAAAAGCGCCAAAAATGCAACATAAGACATAGAAAGTGGGCTTACCCCAAAACAAATGAGTTGAATGTGACGAAGGCTCCTAGATGCGATGTGGGATGTCAGAGCTGCAAGGTTGATGTGAGGAATGAGCCCTATAGTGTTTGGTTGATGTGTTTTGATAAAATAGAGGTTGTGATGCACATGCCACAAATCTAGGGAAAGTGACACTTGGTGGGAGGTTTCTAAAATTAATCCTTGCATGTAACCTCCAATTGCCAAAAATAGATCCCTAAAACAAGAGATGCCTTTGCATGCTACCTTGGGGGAAGTTGCTCGTGCATGCAAGTCTGTTTTTCTTGGTCGTGGAGGGAACTAGTCAACTCAGCTGCACATGCAAGAGGCTTCTCAACTGCTGGGAGAAAATGCACATTTCTTGCTGGGAGTTTAGCTAGCTACGCAAAGGATTTGCACAATTTATGGGTAGGGCATCTAACTTTTGCCTAGATTTGTTCAAATTATAAGCTGAGAAGCCCAACTAGGAAGGATTGCACAATTTTTTGGACGAATCTTGCTCAACAGAATTGCGCAATTCTAGGGCCCAATAGGCTGCCAGTCAGGATTGCACACTTTTTGGAGGGAAGGTTGGTTTCCCTCCATATTTGTGAAAATTCTTGAAGGAGCTGCTCAACCTGTTTCTAGACCGAGAAAGGATGAATAGCCTATGAGGGGAATGCATCAAGGTTTGATCGAAAGGCGACCTTTTTGCAAGAAAATCACTAGAGCTTGTGTACTTGATGAAGCAAGACATGTTGCTGTGAAAGGTTGGCAGAGAGGCTCCAAAACGAAGCTAAGAAAAAATTTTCGAGGGTGGTTGTAGCTGCTACAACAAACTCTTACTAAACTAACTTAAGATTCCAAAGGGAACTGATTATAAAATAATATCTAAGAATTTTTGGAAAAAAATATGAACAATAAACAAAAGATAAAAACAATCACTAGAAAACTGCAGGAAATCTAGAACTGCTAGAAAATCTTCAGCCTTCAAATCTGGAAATTGGTTCATTAATATTGATCCCCTACCTTGGAATCTAGAGAGTTTGAATTTGTCTTCACAAAACCTATTCACTACGCTTTAAAATTTGATTAACTCTGTGATTTGTATCAATTAGATGTCCCTTAAACTACTATTTTTGAGCCAAAAAAAGCTGAAAATAATTGCATTTCTATTGATGTTTTCCACCTAGTTGATCAATATATTATTTGTATTTTGGAGTTAAATAAAATTTGTGTTGGAATGTTTTCACATAGTCTTTTCCTTCATCATATTTAAATAATTCATTATTGTCTCAAAATATTTACTTTCACCTCATTTAATTTAACCTCATTTACTTTCTTCTGTAACCTCATTTTATAAATATATCACCTGCAAGTCTCCTTTTACTTTCACCTGTACACTCGTTTCATAAATATATGATCCTTTTACTTTCACCTGTAACCTCATTTACTTTAGCCTATAACCTCATTTCATAAATATATCACCTGTAAGTCTCCTTTTACTTTCACCTGCACATTAGTTTCATAAATATATGACTTGTAAAAATCTCCTTTCACCTCAGTCACATTTTACTCAACC
The DNA here is from genome assembly GCA_031772625.1 of Pinus tabuliformis. Taxonomy (NCBI): domain Eukaryota; kingdom Viridiplantae; phylum Streptophyta; class Pinopsida; order Pinales; family Pinaceae; genus Pinus; species Pinus tabuliformis. The sequence goes on along the minus strand of CM062814.1, from coordinate 662,259,280 downwards.
TCCTTCATTTGTAAACTCATTTCATAAATATATGAAATTTTCTTTATCTTCTTTCTAGCCACATTTTCATATAAATCAATACAAATAATGGATTTTTTTTTTTGGTGTGGGGGGGGGGGGGGCGAGGCGAGTGGGTAGGTAATAAGTGGTTTAGGATCAGGGGAGGTATGAAAGTCTAAGGTATGAAGTGCGAGGTGGGGTTATAACTTAATTTTTACTTTTCAATTTTACTTGTCACTTGATGTATTTAGCATCTAATAAAAGTTGGTTTCTAAAGTTTAGAAGTTGTGTTGCTAAGTTATTTAAAATTAATATATTTCAAATAAATAATTTTACACTTGGGAATTTTTCCTTTGTTTTTTGGTTTTGAGGAGAAAACTTCAACCTACTCTATCTTTTAATCCAGAAGTCAGTTTCAAGAACCGAATATACCATTGGAAAGTTTCTTCTGACCACTTTATCATGAAAACACCTAAAACATGATGTGACCAAGAATTTATATGCAAAATGTCTCCAAAAAATTTAGGATTTTCTTGACCACATCAATTCAAGAACTGAAGAGGTTCCTTGGACAAGCATACCTTTAGGCTATGGTTCCTAGTGATTCATAGGCTAATATGAAAAAAATTAATAGAAAGAGGCCAACACCATTGATTTCTATTATAGGAACCTAACAAGGGGATAGCCATTAAGCTTGGTTTCAGGCTGGAGAACCAGGAAATCGGTAGGATACTCCCAAGAGTCAATGGAGACCATAACATCTTCAACAAATCCCTCAAGAGATACTATGGATCTATCTGCAAGTTGTAGCACTGTGATGGTATTTTTGGAGGTTGAGCTTTATCATGGTTTCCTTAGTCATTTGTTAAAATTGGCAACCAAGGCAAAACTTCATGTCGGTCATCTTATTCATGGCTGATAATATTTTTATTAGATTCCTCTCATCGAGAGGTGTAGGACTGATATAAAGATCATTTGATTCCAATAAGTATTCATGGAGATATGAATTTATTTTGATTATGGAATTATTATCAAGCCGACCTACAACTCATGTAGGCTCAGAAGCCCAACAGTCGCATCTATTCAAACACCAACGTTGTGTATAAATATAAGAGGAATTTTCCTCATGTGGACTCACTCATCTCATCACATCTCTCTCTCTCTACTGTGCAGAAAAGAGTCTCTTCTCTACTGCGCAGAAAAGGGTCTCTCTCTCACACATGTGAAGCCGGACGCTGTTGAACCTAAAGTTGCAAATGCAAAAGTAAAGATTGACCTGCGTGGACTAGAATATCTCCTCATCTGAATTGTGTTGTAGGTTCATCTGAACCTCCTCTAAAAGCCGCAACTTTTGGTCGTGGAATCAAGTCAATCCGATAGACGTTTTGCAAGATATCAACTGCCCTAGTTTGAAGCCAGAAGCTGCTGAAACTGAAGTGGCAATTGCAGAAGTAAATATTGACCTACGTGAACTAAAGGATCTCCTCATCTGAACTATTCTATAGGTTCATCTGAACCTCCTCTAGAAGCCGTAATTTTTGGTGGTGGAATCAAGCTGATCTGACGGTCGGTTTGTGAGATATCATCTGCCCTAGTTTGATGATGAAGCTGCTAATGCTAATGATGCTGATCTAGGGTTTGCTACTACTGATATGAATCAGATTTATTGTACTATTTCTCTTTGCTAAATTATTGAAGGTAAAAGAAGATTTGATCAAAGGGTTTCCTCACACATTGTGGGGTTTGTCCCTGGCTAGCCGCCACATCTTGTGTCTCTTGTCTTGGCTTGTTTTCTGTTGATTATTTAATGTTCTATTTGCACTTTACTTTATGTACATGTGATTGCTAATCTGTGGAATATAATAAGAAAAAGAAGCAAACTGTTATGATCATAGAACATATTATAACTTAACATGGTATCAGAGCTAAGGTGAAGACAAAGCCCGAGCAAGAACAAGAGCAATCACCGAAGATAAGATTGGCAAGGTTATCCTAAAAGAACTATGGGGTCCTCAACACTCTTTCCTGCCGAAGACAAGCTCCTTGAGAAAGCTGACTATCACAGATGGAAGATTTCTATCTATCTTACATGGTGCTGGACCATGTAAGAGGCAATATTGTTGAGCCTCCATCAAAAGCATTCACTGCTGCCAGGCACAAATGGAAAACCGGAGAAGTAAAAACAAAGAAGATCATCTGGGACTCTATCAACAAGCACTTGGTGGCCTACATCTCTGACCTGAACACCTCCAAGGAAATCTATGATAGACCGGTGAGTTTATTTAAAGTTAATGATGCAAATCAATTTTTGCTTCTTAGAAATAAGCTGAGGGTTATCAAGAAGGGTAAAGATGAGAGTATGCAAGCATACTTCTTAAGGATCACCGAAATCAGGAACAATCTCCTATATACTGGGGAGGCTATTACTGACAGGGAAATGGCACTCATGACTCTTGGAGGATTACCATCCAAATGGTACATGTTCAGGACTACTCTTCTGAACGATAATGTAATTCCTGGTTTTGAGGAATCAATGGCTAGATTCATTCAAGAAGAAACAAGGGTAGAAGAGCAAGAAATGCCCATGCCTAAAGGTCCTCCCACTACCTTTTCTTCTCGTGCTAAGAAAATAAATAATTTCAAGACTAAATCAAAAGGAAAGGCTGGACCTAAGGATGGAAGAAAAGGACAATGTTACATTTGTGATAAAGCAGGTCACTATGTAAGGGAGTGCCCTGATAGAAAAGACTCACACTAGGACGATGATCAAAATCCCTCTAATGGAAATCAAAGGAATCAAAAATTCAATAGCAAAGGTAAGAGGAGAGCTGGGAATCAAGGAAGAGGACAATCATTCAAGAAGGCTAGAAATTACAAGATGTATTAAATGCACCTGACCTCAAAAAGAACCTGGTGTCCATCTTGGAAATGGAAGACAAAGGCTACAAGGTAACCTTCAACGATGGCAAGGTACGTATATGGAATAATAATGTTAAAGATGCCTTTATTCTTGGGTTTTGTGTTGATTCATTATACCAGGTCGATGGAAGTCCGCTAGGTGTCATATCTTATGACACATCTCTTCAGTCTGAACTTTGGCATTAGAGGTTTTCCCACCTTCATTATAAAGCTCTACCTGATGTAAGAAAAATGGTGACAGGGATGCTCAAATTCCGAGTAGAGAAAGAAGGTGTATGTCCATGATGTGCCGAAGGAAAGCTCAAAAAGAGGAGCATTCCCCTCAAGCTAAGGCAAGATCTCTGATATATTACAGTTGGTTCACTCAGGCATATCTGAGGCTAGCATTAAGAGGGATACTACTACACCACATACTCCTGAGAAGAATGGTGTGGCGAAAAGGAAGAATTGTATGATTGTGGAAGCTGTCTCTATGGGTAGATGATGTAACAATGCCTGATTTGGAGGAACCCATGGATCCTATTTATCCACTTGAGCCTTCCTCTTATAGGAAGAGGCCTTCATGGCTTAGGGGGATACTTCATGATGCTGAAGGACATGCTGCACCCTAAGGAACCTTCCGTAAAAGTAAGAAACCTAAGGGATACCTGACCATCATAGGCACAATCATGCAAAATGAGCCTTCATCATTCTCAGATGCCATCAAGCATCAAGTATGGAAGGATGCTATGACTGAAGAATATGACTCTATTATGGAGAATGTTGTCTAGGAAGTAGTTCCTAGACCCCAGGACAAGACAATTGTCACTTCTAAATGGATTTACAAGATAAAGCATGCAGCAGATGAAAGTGCGGAATAGTATAAGGCTCGTTTTGTTGCTCGTGGTTTCTACCAGAAGGAAGGTATAGACTATGATGTGATATTTGCATCTGTTGCCAAATATACAACCATCCACTCGATCATAGCCCTTGCAGCTTCACAAGGATGGAACCTACATCAGATGGATTTCAAGACCGTGTTCTTGCATGGTTCGATCAAAGAAGAGGTCTACGTGGAGCAACCTGAAGGATTTGAGATTTATGATCGAAAATCTCATGTATGCAGGTTGAAGAAGGCTCTCTATGGGCTGAAGCAAGCACCCTGAGCATGGTATGAGAGGATCGATAGCTACTTGATGAAGCTGGGATTCACTAGGAGTGAAAGTGATCCTAACCTTTACTTTAAGGTTGAAGATGACAAGCTTCTCATATTGGTACTGTATGTGGATGACCGCTTTCTAACAGGTGCAAACCCTCTCATTCACAAATGTAAGAGGGAGTTGGCTTCTAAATTTGAAATGAAGGACCAAGGACTTGAAGTGTGGCAGAAGCCATGCGAAATTTTCCTATCTCAAGGAGAATATTTGGTGAAGATATTTTAAAGATTTGGTATGATGGACTGCAAGCGTGTGACTAACTTGAGGATCTTAACTTTTAGAAGTTATATGGTAGTGATATCAGACCAGATTTGGGAAATGCCACTGAGTTTCATAAACTCATTCACATTGATGTTCTTGGTGAACCTCCATCCAAACATATTTTTTGCAGTTAGCATTGTGAGCTCATATTTGGTTGAGCCTCACTGGATTGATGCCAAGAATTTTCTCAAATATCTTCATGGCACAATTACTAATGGGTTAAGATACACTGCCGGAGATGTGAGACTACTTGGATATACTGATGTTGATTGGGCAGGCAGTGTGGTGGACTGTAAGAGCACTTCCGAGTGCTATTTCACCTTGGGATCTGCTTCGATATCCTAGATGAGCGTGAATCAGAAGTCGGTGGCTTTAAGCACCGCTGAAGCAGAATATATTGCTGCTAGCATGACCTCGTGTGAGGCAGTCTGGTTGTGAAAGCTCTTCAGTGAGCTGTTTGGATTTACATTCGATACCACTATGCTTCTCTGTAACAACCAGAGGTGGGATTCGATTATTGAGGAATCCCCCATTCATCGATTGCTCCAACAGATAGACATCATCTAGGATATGGTAAGTCGATGAGCAAGGAGGCTCCATTGCATTAAGATGATGTACAGGTTGATACACCTTGTCAAAGCCCCGAGGAAAGATCTAATATGTGATTTTCCCAAACAACTTGGATTCGTCAAGAAACCCTTGTACAAGGGTCCTGCATGTTGCATACATTGAGATCTGGGAGCTTTGAGGGCTTGCGGTTCTTACTGGAGCAACATACGACCACATGGTGACTCACCCTTCCCTAGTGGTGTGCACTGGAACAAGATGATTCACTCTCTTATGGGACAATATGATTCGCTCTCTTGTGGAACATGATGATTTGCTCTCCTCTGTAGCAGGATGATTAGTTCTCTTGTGAGGCCTGGATTGATGTGCTCTCCATGGCGACTGTAGCAGGATTGATGTGTTCTCCTGTGACACCTGGATTGATGTGTTCTCCATGGCAACTGTAGTAGGATTGATGTGTTCTCCTGTGAGGCCTGGATTGATGTGTTCTCCATGGCAATTTTAGCAGGATTGATGTGTTCTCCTGTGAGACCTCGATTGATGTGTTTTCCATGGCGGTCTGGATTGATGTGTTCTCCATGGCAATTGTAGCAGGATTTATGTGTTCTCCTATGAGGACAGGATTGATTAGTTCTCCTGTCGAGGCATCCTACCCATGTAGTCTGGGACTCATGGGAAGTACCTCTCATCTGATCAATGACTAGGGAAATGAAGTTAGGGACCATAGTAGTATCGGTGGATGCATCGTTGTATCTACGATACTCCCTACGCTAGGATGACCTCCATTGATCTGGGATCAATAATACTCGTCTGGGACCAGTGGTAGGAGTTGTACCTTACTATGACACTGACTTCAGGTCGGTTGAGACTGGTCTGGAACCAGTGGTACATACTCTGAGACTGACTTCGTGTCAGTGCAGTACTAGTCTGGGACCAGTGAGAGTGGTACATACTATGATGCTAATTTTGGGTCAGTTGAGACTGGTCTAGGACCAGTGGTACACTCTCTGAGACTGCGATACTAGCCTGGGACCAGTGGTAGGAGTGGTACTTACTATGAAGCTGACTTCGGGTCAGTTGAGACTAGTCTAGGACCAGTGGTACACACTTTGAGACTGAATTTGAGTCAGTGGAAGATGATACTGGTCTGGGACCAATGGAGTTGTACTCACTATGACGCTGACTTCGAGTTGGTTGACACTGGTCTGGGACGAGTGGTACATACTTTGAGACTGACTTTTGAGTTAGTATGATACATCCTCGATCAATAGGTACATTATAAGGGTTATGGTGTCATCCTCTAATGTTACAACTGTGTCTTTCTTGCATTTATTTACATTTTTTGTTATATTATGCTTAGTGAGAAGGATAAGATATGTTTTTCATCTCATGTGACCTAATAGAGTTTAATTAAAAGAAATGGAGCAATTTTTGAGATGATTTTTATGCAGGGGATTAGAGTATACAGCAAGGAGAGAATCTAAGGGGTTGTCCATTTCTTTAACTCCCCCAATTAGAATAAGATCACAATAATCTCTCTCATAAGCTCAAGGTCATTGGCATCCAAGCAAGTGAAAGTAATGAGGAACAAGATCCATCATTCTCAAGTTGTAGGAGACAAATACTCCTATTTTATTTGGAGCTGCTAGTAGCTACCCTCATGTGTAAATAACAATGTATAAGATCCCATCAGGATTCAAGTTTTGTTTTCAACTATGTAGCTACTGAGATCAGGAACTTGTCACTGTTACTTTGACTATTATTTGATGTATTAGACATTGCTTTAACAATAATGAGAAGATGCTTGTTGATTAATAAATGACTTAGTTCCAAAGGGCTAAGGCTGTTGGGTTTGGGCCCAACCCTAGTGGATTAGGTCCCCCTTGTGTATTTTTATCTCTTAATTTATTTTGAAATTACTTATTATTTTATTGCAGGTCAGTAGAGAATAATCCTTCAAAATTTGTGATTGCAGCCTCTACCTCATATCTCTCATAGCAGCATGAATAGAATGATTTACAACCACAAAAACAAAAGTATTATGTTTATGATTTATATGAAGAAGTTTTTTGTTAGTCATATTATTTTTCATGTGCATGTTGTAGCTTATAAGTTGGTTTATTTATTAGATCAGAGTCCCGACATAGATTAGATAGCATTTAAATTCAATTCATATTTTCCATTACTAGTTGATTGATTTTTGTCAATAACAAATGGATGTATGCATGTAATTATTGTAGTTTATATATATATATATATATATATATATATATATATATATATATATATATATATATATATATATTATATATATATATATATATATATATATATATATATATATATATATATATATATATATATATATATATATATATATATATATATATATATATAAAAGGGAACCTTTAACACCTCCATCTTAGACTCCCTCACCTTCTCTTGTGAACCCCAAATTCTATCCCAAAAATTCAGTTTCATGAGATCATTTTCCTAGGGTCACCGAGAACATCCCTCCTAATGCAAAACAGGCCTTCAAAAGGCTTTGATCTTGGCTAGGGGATTTGGACACCGTTCACTCATTTACCTCAACTTCCATCCACCTTTTCCATACCCTTAAAGCATCATTTTCACCTGTTAAACCTTTTCCAAAACCCTCCTATAGCATTACATGCCTTCCGGTAGCAATACATGGCAGTTGTAGCAACCTCTTGTAGCGCAGTTATAGGAGTATACTTATGCACCAGTTTTGATCATTGTTGTAAGTTGGACTTACTTTAGAAGCATGTTGACCCCAAGTTGTGACTTCATGATCAAGGGAAGCTCTTAGGACACTCCAAATCCTCCTTTTCCTTCACTGCAAAAACAAAATAACATTAGTTTCCTTATCACAAAGTTGGCATAAATAGAACATTGATTTACATGCAAGTGTGAGCTATTTAGATGGCACGTAGAATCTCGAATTGTGGTTTAGTAGGTTGTCTTCTCTTCTACAAGTAGATATGTTAACTAGTTGGATGATTGTAAGATAATTTACTTTCCTTTCTACAAGTAGTTTAATTCTTGCATTTTCATGAATTGTTTTAATGGGATTTAAAAGTTGAAGTTAATAGCATTTTCCTTTGCATAGTTAGAGGTAGATTCTAAATTGCATCTTCATTATCTAGATTTCATTCTAATTTAGTAGGAGGAATAGGCTTCGAGCAATATTAATCAGATGTCCTAGTTGAGGGTTGCATGATTAGAATCCCATTTATTGTTCATATAGCACTATCACCTCAAAGTTTGTACAAACCCCAGGTTGATAAATAAAGTTGAGGAGTCCTTGTGTGTTGCAGCACTCTTGGTGCAATACTAGAGCTCACCACTTTTTGGCATCGTTGTCAGAGATGTGTCTAGGTAGATTTTATTTTTACTCAAGCATTGTTTTCTATTTTGCATACAATTGTGAAGAAGTAACATAAAATAAAAGAGAAAATTTTTCCTTCATGCCACGTAAGAGTAGAGATACTCATGGAAAATTCTTACCAAAAACCCTCTTACCCTCAAGCAGTCAATCTTAACTTTTCTTTGATTATTGTCATCTTCCCTCTTTGACTATAAGGGAGTTAGAAGATCATCTAGGTGAGAAACCTAAAATTTTTGAAGAACCTATTAGGGAAGAAGAGGAACCCACTTCACCTACCAAACTATAGATGAAAATAGGAACAATGAGATTTTCCATATCAAAGAGACTAATGGAGAGGCTAGAATGAAGAATATAAGCCATACTTCCAAGATGCAAGATGAAAGATAATCCACCTACAAACTCCTATGGTAGACATTTTTAGGAGATACGAATGGCTAGAGTTCTTCGAGTTACTAAATGGTATGGTGATTACCTTTCCCTTGAATTTTCCATGGTGTTGGATTCCCAAAAAGAGGATAGTTCCACGACTGTTGTGAGGGAGTTGGATATCTCTCTTAGGATAGTAACAACCCTACCTCTAGGGATAAAATGTAGAAGATAAGACAAAGCCACCAGTGCCACCACTAAAAATAATTTATTCATTTCCAAAGAAAATCATGTTGAGGACAAAAATTGAGTTAGGAGAGAAAGCTTACCTTATCATTGGGATGAGGTGGCTTACCATATTCTAAACTACATGTCCTATGAGGGAAGAATGATAGTGATATATTCTTACCCATTTATATTACTTCATGAACTCAAATTCATGTCAAAATTGCCTCTTTCTCAAATACATAGTGTGTCATACTTCCTCCTAAATTCCATAAGGGAAATAAATGAAAATTTAAGAGAAGGAAAACACGAACACCTAGACCACCATGGTCTCATCAAACTAATAGTGGTGGATGCCTTGCACAAATTGAGAATCCCTATCGTTTGGTCCAAATTCATAGACATGGATAGAGAGACATTCATAGAAACACAAGCCATCACACTAGGAATGGAGGGAAAAATAGAGGGAGAAGAAGAAGGGGGAAGTTCAAAAGAAAAATAAAGAGAGACAGAACCATAAAGGACAACAAAAGAAGCATAGATGAAAATATAGGAAGAAGATGAAACAAATGCAAAGGTACGAGAATAAAAATATGAAAAAGAAGGGGGGGGGGGGACAAAAGGAAACATTAATTCCTAAGAGGACTACTGAGCCCAGAGAAAAATATATATCCCCATAGCAAGCAATATTGTCTCCAAGAACCATGGAACATGAGGTGGCAACAACTTTAGCTACCTTAGGAACCCCGGTAAAACCTAAAAGGATGAGACAATGGCAAGCCCCCCTATATTTTAAGACCAAGAAAAGCATAAAGATAAAGCAAGGGAGACCACAAACTCCCACAAAGGTCCCCATCACAATTGAGGAGTCCCCATGCAAGAAACAGGAGGTAGGACCAACTAAAGGAAAAATTGAAGAGGTCTCCTCTCCAAAAACCAAAACAAAGACTCTAATAGAATATGTGAGGAGGCATGCGACCAGATAAACCTTCGTCAAACAACCCAAGACACCAAAAACCCTCCAAAAATAAGAAAAAAGGAAGATTCAAGAGGGACACAGTATGCTACAGGAGGGGAAAGATGTGTTTTTAGAGGAGCATAATGTGACACTAGAAGGGCAGAATGTGACACAACAACTACAGGAGGCAACAACCTCACCAAGAACATTTGCGAAGTACTTCCCAGAGCTCCAAGAGACTAATACACAACCTAGCATGAGCTCCTACTACAAATTCATTGAAGGGGGGAGGATTATCCCCCAAAAAAGTGTAGTCCCACTTCTTTTTGAGCTATAGATAGAAAGAGGAAGAACACATAAGTGGATGAAAAATGATAAAACTAAGAAGGTATAGGATGTAGGCCTCATGGAAGAAAATGTCCTTGAAATGAGCAAAGACATAAGTGAGTTGAGAATGAGAGAGTCTATGATGAAGGAAAAACTAAAGTCAAAGAATATGAGGTTTGAGAGAGAGTCTGCAAGAGAAGGAAACAAAAATTTCCACCATGGCAAGCCTCTCTATGGAGGTATTGTAGTGCAACCAGCCATCAAATTCCCATGCCTTCTTTCTCAAAGAAAAGAAGTTCCAATTCCAAATGAAAACCTTGGCACAAATTGGATCTATGCCTTTCTATGATTACAAAAAGTTCATTGAATTTTGAAATGAAGATAACTTGCAAGACAAAGGAAAATTGGTTTAATTTTACATACACATCCTCACTTAGATAGATATGAACTTTTGCAATCACAATGCAAGATTGCGGGATACACAATTGATGGCCCTAGCATCATGGATGACTCATGAGGAGGCAAGATCTGAGGAAGTGAAAAGAGTAATGGAAAAGAAAGAAAAGGAACAATTGTATATCAGGGCAGAGTTACTGAGACCAATGGTTGTCATTAGCAATCATGGCATAATCTCCAATGATGTTGTTTTAGAACCTAAATACCTTTCCAACTAGGAATAGACCATCCTACATTTTGAAGATACATCTAGGTTGTTGGGAACAAAAGTCCTACAAGACTACCAAAGGATATGGCATGACTTACCCCACAACCTACAAATCAGAGAATATCACTCTCCTTAAATGCTAAGGAATTCCTTGGAGAGAACACCCTTATATATGACGATCATGTAATGGTTAAAAGTCAGGTTGATAGGAATCAGGCTTAGTCCACCCTTTCTGATAGGCCTACAGGAAGGAAGACATGAAGAATGAGAGCAGACAGAGTGGACATAAATAGAGAAGAATGTAGGTTTCTATCCCCAAGAGGGAAAACTATATAAGTATCCTTGGGATGTCAGGAAAGCCACCGATGACATGAGAGATATTCACATAGATGACTGAATTTATCCGAGGATGAGTGACAATTTTAGTAGGGGCTGATGATGAGGCTCATCAATAGGTAAATTATAAGGGTCATGGTGCCATCCTTCAGATTTAGAACTATCTATTTCTCACATTTCTTTACATTTTTTTGTTATGTTATGCTTAGTGAAAATGATAAAAGATGTTTTTCATGCCATGTTACCTAATATGGTTTTATTGAAAGAAATGGAGCAATTTTTGAGATGATTTCTTATAGGAGCTCGAAGTAGACATAAAGGAGATAATCTAGGTGGTTTTCCACCTATTTAACTCACTCAATACGTCCAAGATCAGCACACACTCTCTCTCATAAGCTCGAGGTCATTTCTGGCCAAGTAAGTGAAAGTAATGAGGAACAAGATCCATCATTCTTGAGTTGTAGGAGGAAAATATTCCTATTTTCTAGGGATATGCTAGTAGCTACCCTCTTATATAAATAAGCATGTATAATATCTCATTAAGGTTTGAGTATTTTTTTCAGCTAGGTAGCTATTGAGATCACAAACTTGACACCATTATTTTAACTGTTATTTGACGTATTAGAAATTGATTCAATGATAATGAGAATTTTCTTATTGATTCATCCTTGATTTACTTCCAAAGGGTTGAGACTCTTGGGTTTGCACCCAACCCCAGTGGCTTAGGTCCCTATCTTGTATTTGTATCTCTTTTATTTTCAGATTACTTCTTAGTTTCTTTCAAGTTAGTAGAGAATAATCCATCAAAATCTGTGATTGCAGTGTCTCCCTCATCGCTCTTATGGGAGCATGAATATAATGATTTAAAACCACAACCCCAAAGTATTATGTTTATGATTTCTTGGAAGAATGTTTGTGTTATTCATGTTATTTTTCATGTGCTTGCTATGTAGCTTAGAAGTTGGTTTATTGATTAAATTAGAGTCCATACATAGATTAGATAGCTTTTAAATTCAACTCATATTTTCCACCACTAGTTATTTCATTTTTGTCAATAACAAATGGATGTGTGCATGTAATGATTGTAGGGTTGTTTGAATTTGTAGATAATGGCACCTTCACCACCTCCATCTTGGACTCCCTCACCTTCTCTTGTGAACCCAAATTTTGTCCCAAAAAATTTGTTTCAAGAAATCATTCTCCTAGGGTCACAGAGAGCATCCCTCCTAATGAAAATCATGCCTTCAAAAGGATTTGAGCTTGGCTAGGGGATTTTTCAACCCTTCACTTATTTACCCTAACCTCCATGCACCTTTTCCATACCCTTAAACCATCATTGTCACCTCTTAAACCTTCTCGACAATCCTCCTGTAGCATTACAGGCTTTGCTGTAGCAATACATGTCATCTATGGTAGCCTCCTATAGTTGACTTGTAGTAGCCTATTTCTTCACCACTTTTGATCTTGTAACACCCCTCGATTGTGTACTACCTTATTGTAAAAATATTCTAAGTTAAAGCTAGGTATGATATCCTCCCTTGTGTGTTAATGTTTGTAGACCTAAGCTGATGAAAGTTAGGTTTGATACCCTACTTTATGGGTTAAACTATTCTACACCTAAGCTGAGGAAAGCTAGGTGATATGTAATATGAAAAGAAAATGTATTATTAAATAAGTTAATAAAATAAATCACTTGGAGGGTGGAGCACCAAGAGAAAGGAGATGCTTGCCAAATCTCATGAGGAATGGGATAGATATGAATCTTTCAGGATAAGCTTCTAGATGTGATTCTAGATAAGCTTGGATGGATTAGATATCCATTAGATGGATGGGAGATAAAGATGCATCAGACATAAAATATTTGTGTGAGATAAAGGCAAGATTTTATCTGGAAAAGTGTCCTGAAAGATAAAGACAAGCTTTTCTGGATAAGACTTAGGAAAATGGAAAAATCCATAAAGTAGGATGCCGCTAATGGTAACTAAATCATGAAAGAGGTTACTAAACACCCAATGCATCGATCAATTGAGGATAGTTGATCCTTGGAAAGATCTTCGGCTCGAGGGGAATCATCGGTGATTCATGGTTAGGTGGTGATGCTCCTCCCTCCAAGTGAGGTTTAGTTGGTGTCATATGCATGGAATGTGTGTACGATGATTCTTACTCTCTGTGTGTTATTCATCCGGTTGTTTATTTGAATAGTTCTTCCATTTCTTCTTCATGAGAATGTTTGATGAATAATGTATGCTTATGATGTTTCTCTCTAATCTGATGTGATTCACTTGCATGGTATGTGTTTCCTTACCTGTTAAGAGATAAAATAATTTAGCAAAGATATAAGAATGGTTAAATTTATCTCTGCTATGGGAAGGATGGTTTTCTTATGCATGTTGTATTCTAGTGTAAAGATATTTGTTACATTAACATCAAGTGGTAACTCTGGTGCATGTGGGACACTTAAGGTATCATGCTTCTAATTGAATAAGTAGAGAAATTGTTTCAAATAAGAATAATTTAATTAGTTAGTTATGCATGTTGATCCAAGGGTTGGTCAGATTACTTCGATGATGCTTAATTATATTAGTGATGCATGGTCAATGTCGATAATACCCCATTAATGCCCATGTGTATTAAAGAGAAGATTTTACAGGTTGCATGCCATGCTTATTCCTTCATACTCAATGATGATTCTGCTATACATAAGTTGTTTATATGAATCTAAGGGTTCCTAGTATGGATCCGATATAACATAAAAAAATGATGCGATATTATGAGGTTTTTTAGACTATTAAGAAATGAGTATAGTAACAAGAATAATATTGGTCCCTCCCATGATAAATATGTTACGTAGGACAATAGTTAGATCTTAGCTATAAAAACAAGAATTTTTTTGGATTGGGAGCCTAATACGCTATTATTCTAGGATAGGCCAAAGAGGTACATTACAAATGGTATTAGAGGCATAGGTTCAAACACTAAGGCCTATGGACTCGTCCACCTCCGTAGAGTTTTCGTTGATGGGTTTTAAAAGGCAATGAAGAAAATAACCTCCATGGAGAATTAGGATTATTAGAAAGTGAATCCAAGCATAAACATGGTTATTAAAGGATTAATAACATTTTTATATAACATGTTAAATTTCAAAGTATTTAAAACAAACTGCTTAAATTGTTTCCATGCGAAACTCGTGGAGTTATTATAATGGGTCATTTTGGAATGGTTGAATAGCAACGGAAGGAGCATAATGGTGGAGCACAAGCTAGCATTGTTGCAATATACTGACTCGGGAGGTGAGAACATAACCCACCCAAGATTATTCTTTACTTCAGAAGAGCAATGAACGAGAGACCTTACATCTTCTCTCTTGATACCTCGTTGTCTCTCGATTGATACCCAGATCTCGATTGAGACATAGATTTCTCTTCTTGCGACCTGATGACGATGAAAGAACTTGACAGATTGCCTTAGACACTAGACTATGATGCTAGAAAAATTGGTTGGTCGAACTAAACCGAGGCTGGTTTAACCCATTTTACTATAATGTAAGGTGGGAACGTGTGGGTAGATGATAAAACATGAGGTGGCAGTCATCACACCCATTTCCCACATCACACAAGGGCTCTTGACAAATTGATTTCAATGCAGAATATAATCATTGTCCTTCATGCTCAGTGCCAGTCAAATTTCGGTCATGCCGGAATAAATTTCCTTTTCCGGAGATGGAAGAGTTGACTTTCTATTATCACCAGTTACTTGATCCATCAACCCTTTCATGTATTCCTGTGACCACAATAAATTCAAGTTGATAATTTCTTTGAAGTTACCTTAAGGCACCTAGAGGATGTGTATTTTGAATTTTGAACTCACCCACATCCTTGGTTGGCAAGAATGTGGTTTCCTAATATCGTTAGGCTTTTTTATCTTGAATGGCACATCACATCATATTTTAGATAAAATTTGGATCCAAACATGTGTGTATTCATATTACCCTGGAGGATGTGCATTCGATATGGAAAGTCTCCATTAGTGGAGAACTCGTGTTCTTACAAAGAAATATTATGACAAGGCCATAAGTAAATACATGGGTGATCGACTAATGCGAGATTGTAATCAGAGAATAAGTGGGGATGCTCATCACTTGTGCTTGGGCGGTTTATGTATGACTTATCATCTACGGTGAAGATATGTATTTAGCATGCACTATCGTTAGAGTTGAGAGACCAGAATGCATGCACAGTAATAGCAGTTCATGGTGAGGGAGTGGCTTGGCAATGTTTTACAACTAAGCATGGCATGGCCAGGTGATCACGTTTACCACATTTAGAGAACCAAACATTTAGATATATCGCTGAGTTTGAAAATGGTAGATCCATGGGTTTGAATGTGAGAGAAACCTCATGAAATTATAGGACAAAGCACACATACAACAGTTAAAAAGCTCAGACAACTACAAGAGTTCAACCCAAGCCTTAACACCAGGGGTAGCGGATGATCATGAGGCCATTGTAATGGCTTTTACTAAATTAAAACACTAACATAGGATGTTAGTTAGGCCATTGGAATTTCTTTTACTAAATTAAAACTATATAGTTACATGAATTGGATATTGTTCAGGCATCATTGCTCAAGCTTCAAGCAAGTGACGAGGCACTTGATACACTGACCATGTTGTTTTATTCCTCATGAGTTCTTGGGGAAAGTACCTATTCTCTTTTGAATCTGATTAGAAGGTTTCCCATTCAGGACGTACACCGATAAGGTTGGCTGTAGACCATGTTTTATGGGGAGTGTGTAAGGAACAACAAAAAATTCCCGGCTACTACTGTTTCTTCTTTTTGAACACTGCCTTTCGGAATGCTTATCACATGTTTGGTGGGATCGAGGAAAGTCTGGTAATTGTTTCCTTTTTTCAATTGCAGAATCAGAAGCAGTGGTTTGGGATAATGACTATCCTAGTGTACATTATCGCCCTGTAGTTTTTATAGGTACTATCTATAAATCACACAACACTCAATCTTATCTGAGAAATAAAATTTAGTAATCATAAAAAGACTTCAAACTCTATCCGTGGGTGTGCGAGAAATACTCGCAAAAATCATGGGTAAGTATTGTTTGGTAGAATTTGTTCGGATTGAAATAAAAATAAGAATTGTGATACACTAGATTGTTTTTTGATTGTCACTACTCCATTCAATTGATATTACTTTGTTGAAAACGACCGGGTAAATTTGTTGCAGTCTTGCAGCTTGAATAGTTATTATCACTGATAATGTGTATTCCAATTTTCTTTTCTTTTTTTATCCTCCCATACTCATAAATATGGGAGAAAACTCATATTTCAAATACAGTTCGGTTGGAAGTTTCAGTTGTTCTCTAAGTTTGTGGAGAGGTAGCACTGTGGAGAGCAGCGTAGGATCTGGCTGTGCCCACAACTACCTAAGATAGAAGGTACAAGGGGTTCCGGTAAATTGAAAATTTAAACCTTAATTCATAATAGTATTTGCGGGGTGTATGGGTATTGTTTTCTTTAATTCTATTACAACATAATTATCACTGACCACCACATCTGGGTTTGTTATGTGGATACAAATTGATCGGGAATATTGATGCTCGAAATCAAATCCAAACAACAATTAACTAAAATGATAGAGGTTGTTGCAGATTACGAGGTGGACAGAGATATGGTGGGGGTGATTAGAGGCTCCATTAAGGCGGTCGTATGAGGGAATATGCAACTACGGCCTGGAGAATCGCAAATAATGGTGTTCAACAATGCAGGTTACACTCTTGGCATACAAGTCCTACACACCCATAGGTCTAAGATTAAATAAGTTTAATTATTATGAATGTTTCTTAACTACTGAAATTAATCTTAGTAGACAATTGGCTTAATCAGCAGTGAAAATTGCTAAAGCGTTGAAGTTAACCCTCTTCACATAATTATAATGAGACTGTAGATATTATTGTGGAGTCATTAAGTGTATTTCAATTATTGATTTTGAAGCACACTAGAACATGAAAGACCTTAGTTATTGGCATACTAAATCATTTCACTCAATGAAATGGCATAATTAAGGATTATGTATGATGAACAATTTCATTGTTATGCATGTGACTCTCATTACTTAAAGGAGTAGCTACATAGTAGGTAGTTGTTGTGGCTTGGGGCTATGGAGCCATCTTACGGCATGGGACCATTATACCAAAGTGGAACAGATTTCAATAACCTCGTTGTGGGATATACATATATGGGTGTATGAGACATCTAGTAAATCTAAATGTAATCATCATTACGAAACATATGATACCTATGGTTAACTGGAAAACGTTCATGGATAAGATTAGGGTACATGAGAAATCAGTATGGTATAATCTATGGTTCCAGTTATCTATGCTATACATTGATACTAGTTTAGCTAATCCTACTTGTTGCTTAAAAGAAGGGACCTCGAAGGAAATTGTGTGGTGCATACCATGATGCATGCCTTTCTCCAAGTTGGGGGTTTGTGCCCAAATGTTGATTTAAAGAGTCATTGTGCTTACATTCTTGTGATAACCATTGAATATTAACAATACATGAAGAAATCTAAATATTTAAGAAGCCTTGGAGTTAGTATGCTAATTTCCCCCAGAATTGATAAGAAAATAATATTATATCATCCATTAAAGGTCATATGATATGGCATTAGAAAAATAATGTGAATGTAGGGCACTGCTAAATTCCTCGTTAGGGATTGCTCTTATTTTTTAAATTGTCATTAAAGATATGATTTTTCTTATGTGCGTGATTGTGTTTATTAATATTCACAATAAAGGTTAGGACTACATGCAAATCCATTATAACCTTGTTGAAGTCACCTGAAATATTCTTGCTCTTGCAGAGAATTAAAACCGGGAATGAGATCAATTAATCTAAGAGGTGGATGGCATGGATGAATATACAACTATAATGCAAGAAAACTGATACCCCTACAAGTGCTATAAAGGGAATTGACTAAATAAAAGGACAATTGTATAAAAGAAGAAATGTTAAATCTTGGTAAGGGTTATGCAATGAAAAATGTTTTCATGAACAATGATAAGAATATAAAGAGCATGCATCTCTATTGTATCAAATAGTAGAGTTAGTGGTGCGTGGCACAGTAGGTAATTGTTCTTACTTGGGCCACAGAGTGATCCCATTCATTAGAGCTATTCATGGAGGATGAGGTATAAGAAGAACCACCTATATTTTGAACATATATGGATGGGTGAGACCTCTTTTTCAAAACCTAACCATTACTATGTTTAATATGGAACATGGTATGCTTCTAATGGATAATTAGATAAATATTTATACATTAAATCATTATGTATAATGATTTCCATAAATAAGCAAAGTCAATTCTAGTTTATATTCGCAGGATGATTTTTCATGTAAATCGCCAAACTAGTCATATTTGAGCATATGGATTATAGTTTCGGAAGCAAAGGTAAAATACATATATGCATGATAGCAACTAGAGAAAAACTTGGGAAAAATTGGTATTGTGCATAATGAAGAGAAATTAGAGAAATTTTGCTTTAAACCTCTAACAAAAACCATAACAGGTACCAGTTGAGGAACCATGTGGAAAACTATATTAGGTAATAGATTTAAATGGAATTATACCTATGCCTTGTCATGGATAGTTTTACATGTTATTACCATAGTATGGTTAAGTAGTCATTAAGATAAACATGTTGAGGAGGAACATGCTTAATATCCATGCATATTAATGAGTTATATGAATTTACCATGCAAGCACATGTGTGTGTAGTATTATAGACTTGTAAGAATAATACAATTATCAAATGGTTAATGGTGGGATGGTCTTGATTTTATGCATGCGTATAAGAAAGAGTCTTGAGTCTAAATCAATCTATATATGCATATGCTGTTATGTGCCAATAGTAAATAGGTAAAGTATGCATGACTATGTGAAAAGTCAGGTTGGGCTATAAAAACAACTTATAAATGGTATAATTGCCATAAAAGTATAATACCAAATTAAAGGATGGTGAGAGAATTTTATAGTATAAAGACTATATAACTCCACAAATTAATCCTTTATTAATGCATCTACTTACAATGTGACTCATTCTTCGGTTGGAAGAAAGTATGGTTAAATGGGAAATTTAACTTAAATAGATTTCCAGGACATGTGCATCTTTTGAAGGATATGTATAATAGAACCTATAGGTATCCTTGAGTGAAAAATATAGTGCTTGGTGAAGTAGCACAAATGGGATGGACCCCTGGGTCAATTAAATGATATTTAACAATCTATTAAAGTAGATTAATATCATAATTTGTACCAAGAAATTTTGAGAGGATATCTTATCAGATTGCATTGATAAGGTGTCTGGACAACATAAGGAAACGTTGCGTGATTCAAACAAGAATTCATAAATAGATAACTTATCTTTGCTAAAGGTGTGACTTAATGTTAAGAATGAGCTAACATGTAAATACCTTGAGATCATAAACACTTACAACTACAAGGAGTGTAGGATTGTAAGTAGTAAAAACATTCATGTATAATGACATGGAATTATGCATGGTCAACAGGTTGTTGAAGCATAAATAGGGCAATAGTAATACATACGTGGTGATTTAATGATCTCATGAATGTTAAACTTCAACAACTATGAGTTAATAATTTTCTTTAGAACATTAAGCAAAAGGTATGATTAAGAGGAAAATATGCATGAATCCAATAATGTGCGATTGATATTGTAACATGACATAAAATTTTTCTTAATTACATATATGAACCATGAAAAATAGATGTTGGTATTATATTAACATGATGGAAAATATGTGGATTGAGTTTATGTCATGCAGGTGATACCATGAGGATGGTATTATAGGCTGTACCACAGTTGGACTATGTACAATAATACATGGGACCATATGACTACATATGCCACAAGTTTGTAAAATGAAATGTGTATTTGTGTGTATGACATACCTTATGTGCAGGGTATGCAGTAGTCATTAGATGGATGTTTGGCGAGGTAAACAACCTGGAGATTACCCAGAATAAGGAAAGTAAGTTTGGTATAAGAAACTATGGTTAATCAGAGTTTGGCATAAACACAATTTCAATAAATATATGTATATGAAATGTGAAATAATCTGTTATAACTTTACAGGCATATTAATGTGGAAAATATGCTAACTGATGTATTGTATGTAGAGAGACTATAAGAAGTAGGTGTTCGACAAGAACACAAAGGCTTGAAATAATGTAAGTCGAGGACATGCATTCTTTAGAAAAAATAAATGATAAGAAATAGCTGCTTTAATAATAACAGATTATGATATTTATCATAGTTAAACTTTGCATCGATAAATTCTCACAAGTGGTTTGGAAAAAATGTGTGATAGGTAGGTATGGAAGGCAAGATGCTAGTAGCACTCCTTGAGACTGTTGTATCTATGGAAGGAGAGATGATGGGAGCACTCCTTGTGGCAAATGTACATGGGAAATTTTTCATTAGATGGAAAAGCCATGAAAGCTATTGATTTAGAAACCAATTACCTATGTATGAGGATATGATGCAGTGATACATCGAGGATGGTGTAAAATATAAGGGGTGGTGTATGTAACACCCCTCCATTCTGTACTACATTATTGTAAACCTCAGACAAGTTCAAGCTAGGTATAATATCCTCCCTTGTGTGTTAAAGGTTGTAGACCTAAGATGAGGAAAGCTAGGTTTGATACCCTCCTTTGTGGGTTAAACAATTCTACACCTAAGCTGAGGAAAGCTAGGTGATATGTAATATGAAAAGAAAATGTATTATTAAATAAATTAATAAAATAAATCACTTGGAGGGTGGAGCACCAAGAGAGAGGAGATGCTTGCCAAATCCCATAAGGAATGGGATAGAGATGAATCTTTCATGATAAGCTTCTAGATGTGATTCTAGATAAGCTTGGATGGATTGGATATCCATCAGATGGATGGGAGATAAAGATCCATTGGACATAAAAGCTTTGTGGGAGATAAAGGCAAGATTTTATGTGGAAAAGCATCATGGGAGATAAAGACGAGCTTTTCTGGATAAGACCTAGGCAAATGGAAAAATCCATAAAGTGGGATGCCACTAATGGTAAGTAAATCATGAAAGAGGGTATTAAATACCTAGTGCATCGATCAATTGAGGATAGTTGATCCTTGGCAAGATCTTCGGCTCGGGGGGAATCAAAGGTGATTCATGGCTGGGTGGTGGTGCTCCTCCCTCCAAGTGAGGTTTAGTTGGTGTCAGATGTGTGGAATGTGTGTATGATGATTCTTACTCTCTCTGTGTTATTCATTCAGTTGTTTATGAGAAGAGTTCTTATATTTCTTCTTCATGAGAATGTTTGATGAATAATGTATGCTTATGATGTTTCTCTCTAATCTGATGTGATTCACTTGCATGGTATGTGTTTCCTTACCTATTATGAGATAAAATAATTTAGCAAAGATATAAGAATGGTTAAATTTATCTCTACTATGGAAAGGATGGTTTTCTTATGCATGTTGTATTCTAGTGTAAAGATAGTCATTACATTAACATCAAGTGGTAACTCTGGTGCATGTGGGACACTTAAGGTATCATGCTTCTAATTGAATAAGTAGAGAAATTCTTTCAGATAAGAATAGTTTAATTAGTTAGTTATACATGTTGATTCAAGGGTTGGTCAGATTACTTTGATGATACTTAATTATATTATTGATGCATGGTCAATGTCAGATAATACCCCATTAATTCCCATGTGTATTAAAGAGAATATTTTACAGGTTGCATGCCATGCTTATTCCTTCATACTCATTGACGATTCTGTTATACATAAGTTGTTTATATGAATCTAAGGGTTCCTAGTAAGGATCCAATAAAGCATAAAAGAATGGTGCAATATTATGAGGTTGTTCAGACTATTAAGAAATGAGTATAGTAATAGGAATAATACTAGTCCCTACCACGATAAATATGTTACGTAGGACAATAGTTAGATCTTAGCTATAAAAAAAAAGATATTTTTTGGATTGGGAGCCTAATATGCTATTATTCTATGATAGGGAAAAGAGGTACATTACAAATCCATGCTATAATTTTGACTTATTTTACAACGATGATGACCCCCATCTATGACTTCATGATCAAGGGAAGCTCCAAGGCCACTCCAAAACCTCCTTTTGGGTCACTGCAAAAACATAATAGTTTTATTTTCCTTATCACATATTTGGCACAAATAGAACATTGATTTACATGAAAGTGTGAGCTAGTTAGATCGTACATATAATCTTGAATTATGGTTTGGTAGGTTAGATTCTTTTGTGCAAGTAGATATGATAACTAGAGGGATTATTACAAATTAATGTAGTTTCCTTTCTGCAAGTAGTTTAGCTCTTGCATTTTCATGAATTGTTTTAATAGCATTTGCAAGTTGAAGTTAATGACATTTTCCTTTTCATAGTTAGAGGTAGATTCGAAATTGCATCTCCATTAGCTAGCTTTCATTCTTATTAAATAGGAGGAATGGTCTTGGAGCACTATTGATCAGATGTCCTAGTTGATGGTGGCATGAGTAAAACCCCATCTACTCTGCATATAGCACTGTCACCTTGAAGTTTCTACATACTCTGGATTGATAAATAGAGTTGAGGAGCCGTTGGGACTTGAAACACTATTGGTGAAATAACAGGGCTCACCAATCACATTGATTGAAGGCCCAATATCATTTAGCGTGTTAGGGAATATAAGGCCATCAATGTGCACATCTACTACAGGGATTCTAGGGTCTAGATATTTCAGCAACATCACTCTCCAAAGCTTCAAATCAAATAATTTTCCAAAAACATTTATGCTAGGTGTGTCCATTTTTCTTCTCCCAAAATTTTTTAAACATTTCTCCTTGATGAGCTTATTATATAAGGGAACATCTTTCATAGCCCAGAGAAGGGATATTTTAACACATAAATTCTTCAATTTTCTCAAAATCTCAACCTCTTCTGGGGTGTGTTGGATAGGGTGGATCAACCTCTTAGGAAAAAGAGGCAGATCGTCATGATGAACACACTCTTCCTTATATTATTCAAGCTCTTTAGGTGAAGAAGGTGGGTGGTTATCTAGAAGAACTCTCCTCAACCGAAGGTTGATCTCTTGGATTTCCACAGCATAATAAAGATAATATGTCTCTCCATTGTAGACTTAGCATGATTTCTTATTGTTTGGGTTTGGATTTTGTTGAGAATGAGTATGAGGTTTCTTAGGTGGAGTAGGATGAACGAGTTGTGGCTAAGGATAGGGTGGGGGAAGTAAAGCAGGAGGTTAGTTAACTTGACAACTCCACCCTTATAATGGGTTTCCCCATTGAGAAGATTGGGTTGGATATGTCGAAAAAGGATGGTTGATAGGTTGAGGAGGATATGTAGGAGCATAAGGACAAGAGGTAGGTGTGGACCAGGATGGGTGTGTGGAAGAGTAGTAAGGTTGGAAGGGTATATTGTGATTTGGATTATAAAAAGAGTATTATGTACCTTGCATGCCTTGTTGATATGCATGAGTTCCTTGAGGTCTTCTTTGATTGTTGAAAAAAAATTTCTTTGACACCCCTTATTCTCCTTGATATACATCTTTTAGTCCTAGAAAATAAGGGAACTTATCTTTTGCATGATATTTTTCACAGACTAGGAAGGCCTCTATGACATTTAAGAGGCCCTTCTTCCCAGGATGTCTTTTGGTGCATCTAGGGCAGAAAATAGCTAGACCCATTCTTGTGTCCTCCTGTTTTCTTTCAATTTACATGGTATCCATTTTCATTAGAAAGGTATGCAAAATCTCACTCTTGAAATCCTCCAACATGTTACTATCTCATTCTTAATGGATGTTGTGGATGGAGAGGAACTGATGAACCCTTGACAAGCCCTACCCTTCTTCCTAGTAGCCCTAGAGTGATTCTTGAACATAATTTTAATCTCGTTATAGGATAACTGATAGATATCTTCTCCAAACATCATGTTGAGGGATTCCAACATGTCCTCCCTGATCCCTTAAAGGAGAACTAGTTTGAGTGATTCGGGATGAAGTGTGCAACTAAACCTCCTATAGCTAAGTTGAAACCTCTCCTCAAAGTCTTCTAGGGATTCATCAAGTCCCAGATTCATCCTAAAAATTTCTTCCTTGGTTTCTTTGGACCTAGAGTAGTCCCTGTACTTGTTATTAAAGGCGTGTTCGATTTGGGCATAGGTAGTGATTCTACCCCTAGGCATACCCATAAACTAGTGCAATGTTGCATCTTTAAGGGTATAGGGAAATAAATTCAGCTTCTTCTAATTAGAGGCATAGTCATAGGTCCTACATACAACAAAAAATTAAAACATGAAGGTATTAGGATCCTTAGAGGTTAAGCCATGGAAGTTTGGAAGGGAAATAAGGCTTAAGTTCTTCATTATAGTCTCTTCATTGGTTTCTCTGATGGGGAAAACCTAATTGTCCCTATTTTCAGCCATAATTTTGGTAGGTGAAATGGTTTCTTCTTCTTCCCCAATAGGCTTTTCACAAAATTTAGGTTCCATAGCTAGAGGGTCTTCTAACTCCCCCATAGTTAGAGAGGGAAGCTCACAGTCACGAAAAAGGAGTGAAGGTTAGATTTTTTAGGGTGTTGGGGTTATTTGTAAGAATTTTCCTTGATTATCACTAATTCTATGGGGCATGAAAGAAAATTCTTGTTTTGTTTAGTTTTTCAAAAATTGTATGCAAAAAAAAACAAGGATTAGGAATAAAAAACATCTGCTTAGACACCTCCCCGGAAAAGGAACCAAAAAGTGGTGAGTCGTGGTATTGCACCAAGAATGTTGCAACTCCCAAGGGCTACTCAACTCAAATTATCAACCTCAGGTTCGTAAAAAATTCAAGGTGACACTGCTATATGGATAGAAGATAGGATTCCACTCATGCCACCCTCAGATATGACATTAGATCAAAAAGTGCTCAACGACCATTCCTCCTACTAAATAAGAATGAAAGCTTGATAAAAGGACAACTTGAAATTTCTTCTAGCTATGAAAATAGAAATGCCATTGTCTCAACTTGTAAAAACCTAATTAATCAATTCATGACAGGAAAAAGCCTAACCTACTTGTAAAAATAAAGTTATGTTATCTCGCAGAATCCATCTAATTGCCTCATCTACTTGCAGAAAGGAAAATGATTTATATTTCATAATTTGTCAAAATATCAATTAGAATTTCATGTACCATCTACCTAGTTCATACTTTCTCATAAATCAATAACCTGCTTGCATGATAAAGAAACTAACTCTACTTTATTTTTTCTGTGAAGAAAAGGAAGGGTTGGACTAGCCTAGGATATTTCCCTTATCACAATATCACATATGGGGGTAGTTATGAATCTATTCTAAGTCAAAGTTACAGTGGGAATCAAAGGTAATGAATGAAAATTCTCTTATAGGTTTTCTACAGGAAATTTCTACGAGATGTTGGTAATGCTACAGGCATGCCTGTAATGCTAGAGGTAGGCAAGTAATGCTACAGGACGACATCTGAGTGGTCTTAGGGTGAGAAAAATGTCTTGAGGGTATGCATATGTGGATAGTAGTTGAATCAAATGAAATGAGGTTAATTTGATCCCCTAGCCAAGCTCAGGAACTCTCAAAGGTCTGTCTTGCACTAGGATGACTACTCTCAATGACCTAGATAGAATGGCTTATAAAACAAGGTTTTGGGACAGAGTTTGGAAGTGGAAGGAGAAGATGAAAGAGCTTAGAATGGAAGTAGTGAAGGTGTCCTTAGATGAAGATCAACCAACCATACAATTAATCACATGCATGCATCGATTTATCATTAAAAAAATGAAAAAACTTATGATGGAAAAGAGGAGTTGAATTTAAATAACATATAATTCATGAAATACCACTAATCTAATCACTAAATTGACTTCTAAGCTACAAAAAGAAAATATAAGACAAGAAAACTAACACTAGTTTATTTCCAAGAAATCATAAACAAAATCATTTTAGGTTGTGGATGTGAATCCTTCCCCTGATTCTCCTACAAGAGAGGTGATGGATAGGTTGAAACCACGTTATTTTATAGGTTGATTTCTACTAAAATGCAAGAAACTGTGAACATCTTGGAATAAAAAAGAAGCAGAAGCACAAGAAGAGGGACCAAAGCCTCTAGGTTGGGCCCAGACCCAAGGGTCTCAACCCTTTGAAAATAAATCATATGCAGCTTAAAATCAAAATTCTCATTATAAAAAATTGCATGTCTAATACATCACATAAAAGTCAAAAGTAACAATGTCAAGCTCGGAGCTGAATAACTACACCTAGCTGAATAAAAAATTTGAATCCTAATGAGCTCTTCTTCTAGTTTATTTATACAAAAAAAGTAGCTGAAGAAACTCCCTTCAATGTAGGAGTGGTTCCCTCCTTGATCTGGAAAATGATAGATCTTTTCCTTCTTGATCTTCACTTTGACTAGGAGCCAGTCGACTACCAATGAACTCAAACTGGAGAGAGAGGATGTGATGATCCCAAGTTGAGTTTAGGGAATTAAGGAGGTTTACAAACCCCCTAGTTTCTCTCCTAGTTGTTGTCCATTAAGCCCCTGCATAGTAATAGCCTAAAAAAATCTTAAGTTTCCTAAAATTAAACCACATTAGGCCACATACTATGCCAAACACCTTTTACTCCTCTTACTAAGGATAATATACTAAAAAATGTGAATGAATGAAAGAGAAGTATACTTTTAAGTCTAGAGGATGGAATATTGATGTTCAAAATGTACCTATTGATGGGACCCATAATTTATTATTTTGGGTCATAAATTGTATAGGATACTAGTGGAAGATCCACCTACCCTTTTTTCATTGATCTCTACTAAAAATGCAATAATATCATTTCCAAGACTGGGAAATTCATCTTCATTATGATTCTCCCTCAGGGCAAGACGAAGAATGTGGCCACATCCATAGCCTCCAGATAGATCTCCTCCACACGACAACAATAAATGGATAAGGTAGTGGAGGAGTATAGGGACATCCTCACTTCGCCCACACGGGTACCCCTACACTGTTAGGTCAAGGAATCCATTGATCTCACCTTGGGCACACTGCTACCTAATGGACTAATCTACTGACGCTTTGTTGTGGAGACTGATGAAATCAAGATGCATATGTAGGACAGAATGTAGAAAGGGCACATAAGGCCAATTACATGACCTTGTATGAGTCCAATCATGTTGGTAAAAAAGGAGGATGAACATTAGAGGTGTTTTATTGACTATCAGGCCCTAAATAAGATCATTTTCCTAAATACGTATCCAATCCCACAGATTGATGACCCTCTAGATTAGGTCAAAGGGGGAAAATATTTTAGCAATATTGACTTGAACTCTGGTTATCACCAGGTACCAATTGAACCCATTGATGTGCGGAATACTACCTTCAAATCGAAGGAGGGCCTTTTTGAATGGATGGTCATGCCTTTCAAGTGGAAGAATGCCCCTGCAACCTTTATGAGTTTGATGGATGATATCTTACAACTCTTCACTAAATTTTTCATGGTAGTGTATTTAAACGACATCTTTATCATCAACTAGAGTTGGGAAGATCACCTACACCATATTCAACAGGTCCTCTAAACACTTTGACAACACAAATTGTTTGCCAATTTAGACAAATACACTTTTGTTATAATACAGGTTCAATATCTAGGGTAAATTATTGATTAATGAGGTGTGCATATGGACCCAACCAAGATACAAGTTATTTAGGATTGGCTAGCCCCAACCACTCTAATAGAGCTCCACATATTTCTAGTTCTTGCATATTTATAACATAGGTTCATGTTGGGATTCTCTCATATCACTTGGCCTTCGAGTCAATTCATGAAGGGCAGAGTGAAAGAAATTTTATTTTTCTCTCAAACCCATCAAAAGGAATTTGTATAGTTGAAGCATCGCATTTTCTTTGCACAAGTGCTCACAAGACGAGACTTGCAACAACCATTTTAAATTGAGATAAATTCCTTTGACTATGTTATTGGTGTAGTTCTTACCCAACAAGGGCATCTAGTGGCATATGACAGTCAGACACTTATAGATGCAATACAAAAGTATCCCACTTATGACAAAGAGATGTAGTAGATTCTGCAGATCCACTGACAATGAAAGAATTACACTATTGGGATGAAAATGGTCATCCACACAGACAACCAAGACCTGCAGTTCATACAAATACAAGGGAAGTTGCAGATTGATTGCCATCATAAATGGTCCACATATATGCAATAGTTCATTTGAATCTCAAGTACAAGAAGGGAAATGCCAATAATGTTGCAAACTACCTCAGCTGACCACTATGCTCAACTCTTGTGGGAATGAGACTTTCGTATGGCCACATATTTATAAGAGAGATCCAAAATTTGTCACACCATACTAGATGGTCCTTGAAGGCAAGAAGGTTCCAATCTTTCACCTCTATGGAACATTGTTTTTTCACCTATGACACCTTTATGTTCCTTCAAGTGAGCAAGCCAAGATGATTTGTGAGGCACACTACATTCAGTTCCCTAGACATTTTTGGGTAGAGAAAGCAGTGGTAGTGTTGTAGAAGTACTTTTATTGGTTTATATTCAACATAATGTTGGGAAGTACATCTGATCATACACTTCCTACGTTATTGCCAAACCTACAATCAAGAAAAAGAGCTTGTATAATGTAACTACTCTTAGCGGGTCTTAAAAATCCATCTCGATGGATTACATGTCGGGCCTTTCTCCTACTAAGCATGGGGATGACTTCATTTTCATGTTCATTGAGAGATTCTATAACATGGCCATTCTTGGATGCTGCAAGAAGAGTATCACAGAAAAGGCCACTACCAAACTCTTCTTTAAATGAGTGTGAGTACACTTTGGGATCCCATAGTGTATTATGTTAGATAGAGACTAGAGAATCCTAATTACATTATTTTCAATCCTTTGGTTGTTGTTGGATACCAAGCTCACTAAGTCCAGGATGATCATGCACATTCTATCCATGTGCAAATTGAAGCATCCACACACATGGGTTAAAAGCCTCCCCTATATCTTACATGATAGCTCTCCATAGATCAAGTAGTCACAACCCCTTTTAGGTGGGGTTGGGATTCTAGCCACTATGTCCCATTGATGTTTCCATATAGCTTGGAGCTACTCAGACATATTTGGATCATATCTAGTTTCAAGAGGAAAGAACTATGATATTCATTGAATGCATTCAACACATCCTCTAACACATCCATGAAATATTGGACAAATAAAATTCCAACTACCAATAGTGTCAGGATCAACATCAGGTGTTACAAAAGTTCTAGGTAGGCAACAAAATTCGGTTACATTTGTAAAAGGAGGGTCGTGCTGGGCCCCACCGCAAGTTTCACCTACTCCGATATGGGCATTACACCATTACTAAGATTATAGGAGACAATTATTTCAAGGTCAACATTCCACTATTCCTTGGGCTGCACCTAGTATTCAATGTGATCGACTGTGGCCATACTTTCCCCCACTACTGGACACATGAGAGATTCTTGAGGAGTTGACACGAACATATTTGAACCCAAGTTACATTGAACATGACACAACTAATATGATCATGGATACATAGATCAAGAACACTCACCAACAAATGATACAACTATATCGAGTTGATAAAGTAGTCCAACTCCTTCACCAAGGCAAGTGGCTCACCAAGGACAAAGTTGAATAGAAATTTCCTTACCTCATGGAGGCTCTGCACATAATGGGGATAATTTCTTCCTAAGGGGGGAGGACTGATCCAGGTGGATATTGCTGGCCACCCAATTATTCCACCTATACCTCTAGTTGGTTTCATCATTTTCCATCATTTACGTGTTTTAGTAGTTTTTCGGGTCATGAACATGCGGGACTATTTTGACACCGTAAACAAATTTTTTTTGAGGTCTGCAGCAGGCCCAATAACCCATATCCTAGGCCTACTACAAATGATGTAGTATTCAGAGAGTTATTTCTAACATATGTGCCAAATGAAGGTCATAAGACCAAGTTATGACACTGGGAAGTTTGGTGTCCAACTAACCCCACAAACTCTTGCAATTCCATCTCCTAGAATTAGGGTTGGTTTTCCAACTTCAAATACAATGAATCTGAACAAAAACTACATAAATATAAAATTAAATAAATTTAAATATAAACTTAAACTCTCTCTCAATTTTGGTTACTATACGTACAAATTTGAATTAAACCAATCAAACTGAATAAAGAGGATAGGTTTGAAAAGAAGATTAACTCAAATATTACATAACCAATCAAGTCGAATAAAAGAGAGAAGTTTGAAAAGAAGTTGAACTCAGCTACTACATAATCACCTCCTCAACATAACTTATTTTTGTAGCCAATGCCGATTTACTGATCGATTAAATTGAAACCCAACATTGACTGTTTACTTATGGACTATACAACTATTTGAATGTTAATGCAATAATATTCTACTTAACTAGAGTTGCTCAATATTCCATAACTAACTTGAAATTAACTTAGTGGAGCTTTACTATAATATTATTCCATTTTCAAATTGAATCCATAATGAAAATTTCAATAAACCACAATGTTGGCCCACGAAGATTTCTTTTTACAGGCAATATTAATCCCTACATTAGTTGTCAACCCAAGGTAAGTATTTTTATCTCAAGAGTGCCAACATGGTATGTGCCATGAATCTAGAGGTTATCTAATGATGAATCATTGGAATCACTAAAGGCTAATTCTTCAATTCAATTCACACAATTCTAAAAAGAACTATCTATGGAAGAAATACTCTCAACACACTCTGCAATTCTATGCAACTTGTTCCGAAATCAATTGAAACTGAATGCAAATAAGAATTAGACACAGAATCATTCAAATAAGCTTAAGTAAAGAAACTATGACTATTGAACAATAATTTTAATCTATAAAAACCCAAATCAATCTGCATTACTCAATTGAACAACAATAGTAAGTGAACAACAATCAACAATCGATCATTGAACAACAATCGGTAATTGAACATCAAATAGCGATAAAAGATTCCTAAATGGAAAATGTTCTATATTGCAATATGTAGAAGCCAATAAGTCTTGTCTTTCAAGGTCTATGATAACATCTATTCAAATGAACATCAATATGCTATCAACACAAATTCACTCATTCTAATCAAAGCACTACTTAAGTATATCTCACGAATTCATTCTAAATCTAATTGAACAACAATATAAATCAATATCACAAATATTCATGATAAATGAAATAACTGAACATTAAATCAATTTCAAAGATTGAATATAGAAATATAACACAAAGGAGCAGTGGAACTTCTTATGACTAGGCCTAGAGTCCCCAAAAGTCTCTACTTAATAAAAACTCAGAATATGAAGATGTATCAAATGAAACCTTCCTTCATTAATTTTGAGTAAAAACTGACAGAGTCAGTGATATAACAACGTATATGTTTCAAAAAAAAAATTAAAAATTAAAAGTCCGAACTGTATGTAATTGCCTTTTGGCCCTATATATAACGTAAAAGAGAAACTTGGATAAAAGTGAATCCTCAGGATCAAGGGATCCTGAGGATTTCACACTATAAAATTAGATCATGTGATAAAACAAGAATGTTCGAACTGATCTTCCACTTCCTTGTCTGCCCAAGACACCGTGGATTTTCCCTTTTATGGCCTCAGGTTGTTCTGCCAACTAATCAGCTTTTGCCCAATCTGCATCTCTACATACAAAGATAGAAAATAATAAGTTTTTCATACTAGATTTTCCTATTCTGTCACCAAATAGTTTCCTCCAACTTTAGCCGATATTTTCCTCATTTTAATCTATAAACAAATATAATCGTATAAGGATGAATGATAAATAAAGCAGTTTATGAGGAGAAATCATACCCTTTTTCTATCCCATCATACTCCCCATCTTACCTTGTTGCACGTCCTCATGCAAGCGTATAGTTTAGAAGCGACCGAGTGAGGGAATAAGCAGGATATACTTCCTCCTTGTAATTCCTAAAACAATTATTTTGCTTAAGGATAGAAAAATCCTAGGTTACCTCATGATCCTTTAAGTTATAATCACTAGGATATTGATCAGGAGGGTACCATACGTTTGGGGTTGTGTAACAACATCCTATCCAATCTGGCCCCATTGTTAAAATCATATTGCTATATTTATAAAAATGGGAAGAGGCAACTTGGAAGTTTCAATATCCGAATGGCTCTTAGCCCCTTAGAGTGTTATTGGAAACCTCCCACCTCTGCCTTGATGCAGCCAAGGCTTCTTCTTTAATGTCCTAGAAGTATTCCTTTCCATCTTGAACGATATCATTATGGAGTGGCCCCAATTTTCCTATGAAACCATTTTTTTCATAAAATATTTATGCGGGACAGATAGGAGTAATGGCTGTGTAGGCTCTACTCTAACCCATAGGTCAATGCCATACTCACGCCTTTTGAACATGTTGTAAGCCTTGGCCCATTTTCGCTGATTAGCAGTAAATGAGAGGAATGCCTCAAATTGAATGTCTCCTATAAAATGGGTAGGGTGGCTGTCCCTGTCATCCTCTTAAACAAAATTATGCATATAGAGTTCACAAAGGAGGCTTTGAACCTTCTCATCATGCTTCTAAATCATTTGATAAAGTCAGGAGTGGTTTTTATTTCTTCCTGTTTACCAACCTTAACAACCTTAACTTTTAACAAGGAGGACCGTATCTTTCCACGTGAAATAAAGCATAATTTGTGGCAGGGGCTCAGTAAGATAGAGTGTCTGAATAGAGAGAACAGTCAGTCTCCATTTGCTCTCTAGCTCTTTGCAATTGACCCTCTAATTGTTCAACCTTTTTTTCTCAACCTTATATTGAGAAAAGGTCTCATCTTCAGTCTTGGTAAGTGCTTCAAACTTCTTCTTTAACCCTTAATGTTCATGCAGAGGAACCACCTTTTCCTTGAGCTGAGCTAGTTCTTAGTGAACTATCAATACCTCATTTTGTAGTTTTCTGATAACGGCCTCTCTTACCAAGGGGGTGTAAAGGGGTGTTTCATCTATTTGGACCTCTACATCTTAGGTCTTTGTAGGGTCAATGTGCATAGAAACTTCAAATTCTTCCTCAATTATACAATCAACTTGAACATTTTATTCAACGTGTATTTGGACAGCAATGTCCGCAGTGGGGTAGGTCGTTTGAGTTCCCTATGAAAAGATACAAGGCTCCTTATTTTCTATGGGAGTATCTTCTCTCATAGCTCGCTCAGTCTAGGTTTCTTTTGGAAAAATCTCAAGAAACTTTGTCTAAGTCTCAGCATCCTTCGCAAAACATTGTTCTATTTGCATTCCTGTAGTTTCCATTTTCACTTTCAATTTCCTGGTTTTGGTTTCTTCATTTAACCAATATTTCAACTGTCTAATTACTTGCTTCTATTTCCTGTACTTTTTGAGCACCTTTTTCAGCCTAGCTCTGTAGGGCTTCTCTACTCTAGGGCCTCCATCTGAAGTTGTGTTATCCTTTACTACCTATACAGGCTGTACTATGTCATCATCAAGAATGTTTCCAATTGGAACTGTGTTTTCTAGTGGCATTTCTACTTCCAACTCATAATTATTATGCATTTTATTTTTAGGAGATCCCAATGCAATGGTACCTCCTAAACAATTATTATTCTTGTGGTCTTCTCCTTGGTAGGCGTCATCCACAAGGGACTTTGAAAAGGGAATATCACTTGGTCGATTGGCATCTCTCAAGTTTTCATCTTCAGGGTTTCCTTCTACTAGGGGGTCCACTGGACTAGTGCCTACTGCTTGAGTTTCCTTTTTGTTGGTTGTTCCTTCATGTTCCTTAGCTTTGAGGGGTGTTTCCATAGCAGGAATTAACTCCCTCCATTCCTCCATGGCATCAATGCATGGCTAGGTTTCTTCATGACCAGAATTGTTAGCAGGGGCCGACCGGTCAAGGGTGCAATTCTATTTTTCAATGTTCGCTGGCTGATCCATACCTTCAGTAAACACTCGCGTGCTTCCCAAAACCCTTGCCACTTCCTCCTCATAGTCTTTCAAAGGAGGTCCTTGTGGACTAAGAGGAGATGTACGAGATGGTCTAGGTTCCTCTGCTTGGATTGGGATGTGCAACTGGGATTTTACTCACACAGAGATTCTACGCTTAGCTGATTCTAAGGGTGCAGAGGGGCTCTTTCGCTTTAGTATTTTCTTTGGGCCTGGGGTTCTTATCCCTTGCTTCTCTGTTTCCTCATTTTCCAGGGGTGGAGCCAAGGTAAGATTTATGATACTGTCCCAGGTTAATTGTTGTTGTGCCAATCTATTTGTGATAATTAACTTAATTAACCCATGATGGATGACTACACTATGTGGGTCCTTGGTTTTCCTTACCCGTTGGGCAACATCATGTAACAGGGAATTTAGATAAAATGGTAAATTAATTGAAATTCTTTTCTTTAAAATGGCTAGAAGTTTTAGTTGTCGAGGCTTTACCATGTCATGCCGTCCATCGCAGGTGATATATTTTTCGACGATGACCGCCAGCTCTTGCCATGGTTGTTGGAACGTCGTAGGATGAATTCCTTTCCCCGTTTGCACCAGCTGCTCGCCTAGATCCTGGAATGCTTCAATTGCACTGTATAAAAGGATGCATTTGTCTGCCCATTTTTCCCCTTCTGTCGGAAGTCAGGTGATTTTGTCCAGGACTTCTACAGAAACCATCATGCTTATGCCTTTGACCACTATACTACCATTCTGCAGAATTTGCAAAATTTCCAGCATTAGCTCTTCATGGAATCCCTGCAATATGTTTAAATACTACAGCCAGCCAGTGTGCTCAAGAATTTCGTCAGCTTGATTAGACACCATCAGTGTTGGAGGTTCACTCTAGATTTCTCTTTCAACCATAGCTGCTGCACTTGAGGCTGGTTCTTCTGTACACAATTGTGCTTTACCCCTGTAATGCAACACAACAACAATGTATATTACAACAACTATCAAGGAAATGAAGTTGCTTAGATAATTATTATCATTTTTAGTTAAGTCGTTCATCCTGTCATCCATACTTAATGCAAAATCGTAAGTTCACATGCACACCATAATGGTTTCCATTCTTCGACCAATTAGAATTTTCTGCTAATTATTACAAATTCATGCTCATCATGCAATTCATACTCTGGAGGTAATCCGAATGATTGTCACATAGTTATCCATAACTGGAATATGAGTTGTCCATACGCAGGCCATCCCCCCTCTAACAAAAAAATAGCATCCACGTCCTTTCAGCACGTAGAAAATAGGAAAATAAACCAATGCAAAATAAATGTAGGCAACCAATCTAAAAAAACACAACACGTAAATCAGTAAAGCATTTAAGCAATATCCGCCATCAGACGTGAATTGGCCAAATCAAATAAAAACAAAAATTTTGTGTCATTATGTCAAATATCTTTACCATAAGTGGAATTAATCACATCAGCATAATTATCGGTTTATGTTTAATGATTGTCATATAAGGCTCACACGTATAGAATATAATAAATATAGATTAAATTCGCCATGCTATTCGGCTTATAAAACTACTACCAAATGGAAATTTTTATTAGAAATAAAGTCATAGGTGATAAGAGGTAGATTGCATATGGAAATATAAGATGATACTCCAATACCACAAGCAGAGCCACTACTGCTAGCAAGCATTCATAGCCTCGACAAGGTTGCTTTTTAAGCCTCCCAAATGAGCGAGAGTCCTTATTACAATTAATTTTTCTCTCTTTTGTCACAAAGAGACTGCTATTCTAGCATGGTGACAAGATAACCATACTGCCACTCACCAGGGTGTAACAAAAATGATCAAGCTGGCTCGTCATGAGACCCCCTATTCTTCTAACAAATTAATTATCGAGAAGGTCATTACCTTGGTTTGGTAGCCAAATTGGAATGTCACCTATTACATCCTTATAATCATGATAGGCTGGCTCGTGATGAGACACCCTATCCTCTTTGGACAATGTTTTAAGCATTTTTCTATTTTATTTTATTTTGGAACCTGTTAGATACCTATACCAATAGGTTTCATATTTCATGATTGGCAAAGAAAGTTCCAAATATGCTCTGCTTTGGTGACGCAAACATCCCATATTTCCAAGAGAAAACAATGTGTGTACATAAGCTTGATGTTGACTCAATTTTGATGGATGGTCCAACAGCCTAAGCTGGATCATGCCATGTTTCAATTTCCTGTTGTAGAATAGAGAAAGAAGTCTGTCCAAATTGTTCAATCTTGGCAGACCACTAGTTAGGTAGAGAATTAAGGTTCCCAACTGCTTAATCTGGGGCCTTGGAAGCAATAAGGGTAGTTCTAGATAGAAAATCAAAAGAAAAAGCAAAAGGAAAAGAAAAGGCCCATGAGGGTCTGCAAGTCTAAGTGCACCCTCCATGAAGAAACAAAAAATGCTAGGCAAGTAGATGGGTAGGTAGGGAAGGTTGCAGAAATGTCATTCCTTTCAACTGAATTTTGCTGGTCTAACATAAAGGAAGCATCAATGGATAAGAGAAGCTCCTCTTCCCTATCATTTGCAGCAACACAATGGAGCATGTATAAATTCCTAATCTTCCCCCTCACATTCATTGCTAACATCCCATTACAAGTTATGTTCATGAAAGAAAGTCAAGGTCTTATGGTGGTTCTTGTTTCTTTAAAAGCCACATTTCTTTTCTAAAATTCTTTTCATTTTGATCTACTTCCTAAACTAAGTTGATTCCATATAAAACTTAGAGTTTCCACTTCTCAATCCACCTCTTCCACTCATGATTAACCCCTAACTTCTTACTATATAACTCCCTATACCCCCTATTCGCCTTATTACTATGTAAATTATGCAAAAAACCTCAAAATACCTATGTATCCCCTTCCCCGAGCATTATAGCTCTAAGTTTGGTTTTAAATGGTTTAAGCACTAAACCTTTGAGCGCGACCCACAGAGCGCCAAAAATTGATCCAGGGATTAATCCAAGATCAGCTTGGATTAATAACCTTAATCCGGGCTTTGTTAATAAACCCGCGCATAACCCATTTTTCCCATAACACAGTCAAACACCCACTTTTCCAATGTTTTGCCGGGCGCGAATTTCACAAATAATAATATTTTATTGGTCCTGCCTGACCGTATCATCTGGCCACCTCTGCCTCCCGCCAGCCATCGGATCTGGGCTTTCCCATCCGATGGCCCTTATCAATTTCGGAGCGGCCCAGGCATACTACAGTTAGCTTCCGAAATTTGT
Source organism: Pinus tabuliformis (assembly GCA_031772625.1). Classification (NCBI taxonomy): domain Eukaryota; kingdom Viridiplantae; phylum Streptophyta; class Pinopsida; order Pinales; family Pinaceae; genus Pinus; species Pinus tabuliformis. The sequence goes on along the minus strand of CM062814.1, from coordinate 662,221,677 downwards.
CAGAGGGTGACGTCAGGCCTCTGCCACGCGTTGCCCCCACATTGTATCGGGCCGACCTCTGACAATCCCGCTTCCGTATAAAGAGCGGTGCGATATTATACCGCTTACCATTTCCGGTTTTCCGCTGACCGCTCATGCCAGTGTCATGCCACCTCACCACCGCGTCAGCGCCCCCGCCAGCCATCGCTCTGACGTGTCCTCCAGCTCTACAGTCCCCGTGGACCACACACAGGCCGCCACATCAACCGATGACGTCATGCTGACGTCACCCGACCTTGACCCCACCTGATGATGTCATGCTGACGCCATCCAAAAAAAAAAGCGCCAATATCCCAAAAAGTCCATATTTTTGCCGAAAATCGCGGTTTTTCTCACTTTTTGAAAAACAAAGACTGTTCCGCTCTGCATGCATACTACGACCGTTAGACGCCAACCTGCAGAAACCAATACAAAGACCGTGGGCGCATCCATTACACCTGCATTTGTGACCATAGCTGGCAATTCATAAGGTATTTTTCCAAATCGCTCCCTCCGCGCCTGGTTTTGTCCATAATTCTCTAAAGATAGCTTAAAAGAGTGAAGAACACTGTAACTACCAGCAAACCTCCAGTAACCTGTGTCTATTTTCAATTGTTGGGTCGGAATTCCTTTGCAGAACCCGCATTTAGCCAAATTTTCCCAAATTCACCAACAGTTCACACATTCGTGGACTTAAAACCTGAGCTGCACTAATTCACTGCGAAAACAGTGCTACTGGTCCCTGCATTCGCTCAATTAACTCTCATTGGAGAATTTGAACTATTCTTACCACTGTTTACTCCATTTGTCCTTGGCAATTTGCCTCACTGCTGCCAAAAAATACCCCTCTATATTGTTCTGCCCACTGCAACCAGTTCTAATACAAATCATAGTACTACTTAACCATGGATGCACCAGTAGCACCTGTGGCCCTGAATATTGCTCCATTGAATGCCCCTCAGAGAGAGTTGGAGTGGAAAGCATTAGCAGATCTAGATTATCAAATATCAGAGGAAATGGTAATGCATAGCAAGTACCACATTCACTTGCTAAATGAATTGAAGATTAAGCATGAGAGTGGAATGGATGTATTGGGCATTTGGGACTCTTTCCTCCCTATCTTCAAGCTCCCTCAGGTCAACCAATTTCCTGACCTAATCCACCGATGTGCTGACTGCTATAACCCCACTCAGAGGGCTATGCTTGACCCTTCAGGCTCAGTTGTTTTTTATATCACCCCTGAAGCCATCAGAGAGATGCTACACTTCAATACTGATAAGAAATTAGTTCCTTTATCACTGGTAGATCTGATAAAGCAAGGAGCTAAGTTGAAAGATGCTCAGGTCACCAAGATGAAGCAATTGTACATTGACTCTGACACCGTGCAATACCCTCCCATTTCTCATGTATACCTCAACCAATTGGGCAGAGATCTTGTAGACATGATTAGTCCCATACTGGGCTATAATTCAATAGAATTTGTTGATGAAACTGTGCTGGTGATGATGCTCATGTTTTCCCCTGGCAAGTCCCCAATCTGTTATGACTATGCCACTTACATATCCGATAAAATACATGAGCAATTGATGAACTTGGCAAGGGAAAGGGTGTTCAGATACACCTCCTATATCTACCACTTAATCTTATATTATCAGAATGAGAAATTTCCTTTCGTTGTGAAAAGAGTCGATGCACAAGGCAATCCAAGGTCAGTGGTTTATTGGTCCTCTGCCTTCCACTGCAGATCTTGTTCTCCATATACTTATTGTGAGTTTATAGACCTCTTCATCCACCCAGCCATGTCTCTGCTTCTGAGCTCACCTCCTCCAAGACTAACTTATGAGATGCAGAGGATTCTTCAGTTGTCTAAGGTATACAGCATTGGGAATTGGTATTATTACTAAAACCACACAGTTATCAGAATATATGGGTGTGAGTTGCCCCCATACAGATTACCCAAATATGTGCCTATGAGATTGTTTGCCCTCGAGTACTTCAGGCAATTTGGGAATGCTGATGTACTCCATTTTTCAGGTAAGGGCAAGAAAGCACAGCTCAAAGTCAGAAATCAATTAGGCCACTTCATTTACAATAAAAGGGAGGAAGGTTGGCAAGAGGCAGATAGAATGCTAGAAGCCCTTGGCTTATAGACCAGCTTCCTTTGGAAACCATATGACCCCAATCATTTCATAAGTTTAAGAAGGGTCAGATATAGGCTGGCCAGTTATGACCACATAAGGTTGCCTCACATAGAAAAATATGCAAATCAACTAAAGTGGAGGGAAGGCACCTTAGAGGAGGCTGCCACACAAGAAGAACTAGGTCAAAGAGCAATAAAAAATCTCCAAAAGTTGGCTGACTTAGAGCTTTGTTCACAGGTATTTTCTCTTCCAGGCACTCAAGTGGGAGCAGTTGCCTCATCTTCTACAGCACATCAGCAAACAGCCAAAGCTACTGATCGGGCTTCCAGCAAAGGCAAAGAGAAAGAGATGGAGCCAGAACAGCCACCTCATGAAGAAGTACAGCAGCAAGACCAAATAGCTGAACCCCCAATATACACCGAGCAACAGGCTCAAGAGAATGTGCCTCCTAGGCAAGAAAAGACAGTGGAGGCCTCAGTGCTACAAACTCCACAAAAGGAAGAAAAGGGAAAAAAGAGGGACAAAGAGCAGGAGACTCCCCTCACCACCTCCACAACTCACGGGGAGAAAAGGCACAGAATGAATCCCCTCTCTGAGGAAGAAATGCCTATTGGGCAATCTTTGGGCATGGGCCCACCAAGCATGGAGGCATCTGCAAGTTCCTTTCAGCAAGAACAAGAGAGGACAGTTGGAGGAGAAGTCAGATCCTCAAGCCAGCAAAGGGGAGCTGAAATAGGCATCAAACAACAGTTTATTGATATTAAAAAGAGGAATGAGCCAATAAGGATACAGCTGTACAACCACTTATTGAAGATGGCTCCTACAAACCAGCAGAGATTAATGTCTGCATATGATGTACATGAGGGAAAAATGGTAATGAGTCATTTCATGCCAACCATGTTGCAGCCACAGTCTGCAGCTGATTACATAAGGACCAACCTTGAGGTCCTTGCAAAGGATATCCACCCTATGGATCAAATAGAATTGCACAAGCAAACGGGTGAGATGGTATATGCTACCCTTGCAGACAAAACATTGGTGAATTATAGGCTGGAAAATAGCCTAAACAACATAGCTGCCCAACTTGAGTTGGAGAAAGCATCCTCCTAGGCAAAGGACAACAGAATCAAAGCATTGGAGGATATCATTATAGAGCTTGGGCATGATGCCAAGGACACCAAAGCTATACAAGCGTTGTTGAAATTAAGAGATGCAGATGTGGCACCGTCAAGAAAAATGGTTAAGATCCCTGCAACTCTTCATCCTCAAACAGGAGAAGTGGCCCAGCTAAGGCATGACCAAGATGCAGCAGCTATGCTGGTATCATTATACAAACAACTGATCCAGACACAAGAGAAATTGGGAGAATCAGAGGCTGCACTGCAGGCAGCCCTGCAACAGAAGGAAGGAGGTCAAACATCTCAGCCCCCTCCACAAATAATCAACCTTGAGGAACCTCCTCAAACTATTCCTCCTCCTACAGAACAGACATCTCAGACAGCGGCATCTACATCAGCACCAGCACAAACAACAGAGCAGGCTCCAAGCCTTGATATGAAGAAGCTGAAAAATGAAATTCAGGCCTTAGAAGCCCAAATGGCAGAATTAAATGAAGCCAGGGACAATTTGGCTAAGCTCAATGAAAAATATTTCAAGTCAAAACAAAGCATAGCTGAAAAGGGAAGAGAAGTGAAGGCTCTCAAAGAGAAGATAAAGGAGCTAGAGAAAGAGCTCACCCTTGACAAAGTGGTGGCTCAGCTCAAGACAATTTTATGGGCCAATATTGGCCAATCAATTACAGACCAGTGGCAGTACATTGAGACTATTCATAAGGAAACAGAACTCATAGCCAAAGCACACAAGGAAGTCCAAACATCAAGGGCATCTCTAGTCAATATGCCTGAGATAGCCAACAGAATGATCAATGTGCTCAATAACCGCACAGGTCCTCAGCTGGCAGCAATGGGAATCTCCAATAGAACTGAAACCATCCAGCTGATAAAGATGGTCCTCACATTGAAAAGCCTGGTACAAACATTAGACAGAAGAAGCCAGGACATGCAAACAGAAGTCAACAGGTTCATGGACAAGTTTGCATCACTACAAAGCAGAGGTCTTCCTGGCTTACTGAACAGCGGTGGGAAACTACTTTCACATGAGAACTATGCTAAAAGGGTCAATACATTTGCTACCAATCAGATCACTGAAAGACCAAGCACCTCAGAAGAAACAAGGCCAGCATCTGGGCAAAGTCTCTATAACAGAGTAGAGAATTTATTTTTCATTATGAATGAGATTAGACATATATTTGAAGTGCCTCCAAACTTCTACAAATACACAGAGGCAGATGAAACCTTAGATGCAATCTTAAGGCATCAATTGCCTACACAGGAGTGGTGGACCAGAATGATACAGATGTTGCTGTAAACAGGAAGGTTTTTTTTTCATCAAAAGACATAAGTCACCACCTTCAGAAAAAGTGACGCACACAGTATGATTAGAGAAGAGTGGACTGAGCCAACTCAGCAGAAAGATTCGGCCACTAAAGCAACACTGACAGCTGCAAATGACAGGGCCGAGAAAGCTACAGCATGACAAAGCATAAAGACACATCATTCAGCATTTATGCAGAACGCTCAAACCGACTCAGTGGCCTCCAAAGGTCTAAAGGATTTCTGACAGAATTAAAGAGCATTCATTTTGTATTTACAGCAGTAATAACTTCTTTATCTGCTATATTGTAAAGTTGGTGAGCGTATTCAATTATCATATGACTTAGCGGTTCAGATATTTTTGTAGAACCGATTGTATATATTCCCCCTCGCATAAGCTTGCAGGGGTTGTTGTTACTTATTCAAAAAAGAGAACTCGACTGGATTTTGGGAGAAATAATACAAAGAAGCTTTGGGATCTCAGAGATTGTCTTTTCTGATGTATGCTGTGTTGGAACCGTTGAATGCTGTGGAATTCTAGTGCTATAGCTTGATACAATAACTTTCTCTATCTCTGTCTGTGTTGTATTTTGTGTATTTCATTTCTCATATATGTGGTTTAATCTCAACAAGAAAGAAGAAGAATAACTCAGGATTTGTCCATGGAGACACCCTGAATTCAATCTTTCATTGTTATAAATGTTTTCTTCAGGTTTATCTGTTAAATTGGAATTCTTAAATGCTCCAAATTACTATAAATCTTTAACAGTTTCTGTGCAATAATTCTTAGATGCAACTGAATAGAATCTACTCTTTTCAACTTGCAGTCAGACTGTGTATAAGTTTCCATTTCACTTTGTTTCATTTATAAACCAAAAATTGTGTCATGAATAGTTGTCTAGCTCTGCAGTAAATCTTTCTCCATCGCAGACATCAGGACCTACTCAATTTCTGACTCCATATGCCCAATGGACTAAAAAATCCCTCAAACATTTCATGCCCTTCTCAAAACAACAGTTCACAACCAAAACCTTAAAAACAAAAGCTGAATTCACAACTAGCCTAAAATCTTCACAAACAGAGCTAAAACTTAAAGAGAGAGCCCTCTCTGATTATAGGTAGGCTAGGACCTATAATCCAAAGTTTGATTAGTGGTTACCCTGGCCGTATTCCCTTGGGAGTCAAAGGGAACAACCTGGGTGTTAACATAAATGGCGACTCCACTGGGGACCTAGATGAACTTTGCAACCTCCTATCTGATTCTTAATGTTGTAGATAAAGCCTGAGTGACAGCCAGATAGCCTCAGAAACTGCCTCTGCTTTGCATTTGTAGGAGTATATAAAAGTTGCCTCAGTCAATCTTTATTCAGTATTAATTCTCATATAGTTGTGCTATAGCTGACCAGTCCTTGTCAAAAGATCACTACCTCCTTAGAAATTCTCAAAAAGAAAGTTATAGAAGTTGGCTCCTAAAAGGAAAACTAGGCACACCAGGTCAAATCCTGACCCAAATCCTCCTCCTGTTTTCGAGAACCCCAATTTGATCCATAAAACTCATAAGAGCCAAAAGGAACCAGAGCAATCTCCTGAATCTAGCCCTGAGGCAGTTCAGCACACCTTTATTCCCACCCCTTCTAAGCCAACTTTTCACCTCCATACAACTCATTCCTCCCCTTCTTCATCATCCACTTCACAAAACACATTGTCAACACCTAATACACAGACTGCCATTGTTGTCCCTGTTGTTCCTGTTGTTCCAGTTGTCCCACCAAACATGGCAAATCGTTATGCTCCCCTCCAGCTGCCTAACAATCCTTGGGCCATGCCTCAGGATTACCAAGGCAAAATCACTTATTTTGATGGAACCAGCACATACACTGCCTTACAACATACCAAGAAAATGCAAGATTACTTCGAAAACTATGAGATAGATGATGATGATGTGAGAATGAAAATATTTGTACAAAGTCTGACAGGTGAAGTAAGAACTTGGTTCAGGGCACTGGCTGCAAACTCTATAGATAATTCTACTGCCCTTTACCAGTCCTTTCTAAACCGATGGGAAAAGAAAAAAGACCCTCTACATATTTTATCTGAATATGACACCATAAAGAGAGGTCCACAAGAAACTGTCTCGGACTATTGCACTAGATTCAATTCTATCTACAGTGCTGTTCCTCAAAACCTTAGACCTCCACCTGATTTAGCATTAATAAAGTTCCCTGATGAGTTTGATGCTGATATGGCATATCAATTGAGAGAAAGAGCCCCTGCAACTCTGGCAGACATGCAAGACATAGCAGTGAGTGTAGAGGCAAACTTGATTGCCAAGAGGAATAGGGCTAGAACTGAAAGAAGAACTACCTTTAAAGAAGAACCCTCAGCATTTGAGCAGAAGTTAGATGCTATCATCAAAGGTATGGATAGACTTGGGGACAGAGTGGAAACCATAGAAAGAAAGGCATCATGGGAAGGGAAAACAAGTAATATAAGGAACCAAAACTTTAGAAAAAATCAAAATCCCAATGCTGGAAGAACTGATCCTGACCAACATGTCAGACCCCCTTTCCAAGAGAATTATGCTGAAGCTTCCACATCCAGTGAGCCCAATGAGGATCCTCACATCAACCTAATGGGTTTGGATAGTGGGAATCAAGTCTTTTTAACACAAGAAGATCATAAGGATGATGACATCAAGCAGTTCCAAACCAAATCGGGTGAGTCATTTGATTTCAAACAAGGCTATGATACAGCGGTTTTTTAAGTTCATAAGCAATACAGATTGAGGAGTAGGACAATAAATGTGACACAGCCTGACAAAACAAAGGACACCCCACAGCCTAAGAAAGCTATTGTCATAGAACCAAGTGACAAAACTGGTCCAATTACAAATGAGGTAACAGTTGAGGAAATAACTGAAGCATCTCCCTCAAATCAACAACCAGTGGATACAACACCCATCCAACATAAACCCAGCAATATTTCTCAAAAGATGAGTAAAAAGGACAAACCCCAAGATCAAAATGAGAATCAAGGAGAAAGCTCTAAGGAATCCATAGAAAGGGAAAATGTTGTCAACCAGAACACCAAAACCCAATCTGAAAAACCTTTTGACTTGGAAGCTGAAATTGGAAAACTGAAAATAGCCATTCCTCTCTCAGAGTTGGCCAAACATGACATCTATAAACAACAAATTAAGAGATCCCTTCAGCTTACTCATAACAAAGATGATGTTAATGTGTTGGATGATACTCCAGAACTACTTTTCGGTCCAGAGGTTGATGGAAAGACAGCAGTTACGGGAATCTTACCTTTTTATGTCAGCCTGCATGTTCATGATAGGATATTACACAATGCAATGTTTGACTCAGGTGCTTCCCACAACCTGATGCCCAAATCAGTCATGGAAAGGTTAAATCTAGATATTACAAGACCATATAAGGACCTATTTTCATTTGACTCAAGCCAAGTCAAGTGTTTAGGCCTGATAAAGGATCTTTGTGTCTCACTTGTTCAATACCCCAATAAGACAATCTTGATGGATGTTGTAGTTGCTGATATTCCACCTAAATATGGAATGTTGTTATCAAGATCGTGGGGGGCTAAACTTAAAGGTTCTCTTCAATTAGACATGTCCTATGCCACCATATCTGTCTTTGGGCAACCAAAAAGACTATACAGAGAAACACTGATGAAATACATGGTAAGCAGTGAAGAAAAACCTCAAAACTTCCCCATATATGCTGTCCATTCTGACATTGACTCCTATATTCTCTTCAATGATAATACAGGTTCTACAAATGATGATGAAACTAAGACATTCAAACAAGAGCAGGATATAAATGAACAATTTGCTACTTAGGAAATAATGGTTGAAAGGTCAACAAATGAAAGTGTTCAAGAAGAAAAACCAAGTGTAAGCCAAGATCTCAAGTTGTTGATGCCTAGCCCCATGGTGGTTGACAATTCCTCCCTTAACCAAGAAATCCTATGGTTCATTGAATTTGATGGGTCAGTCAACAAATTAGGGGCAGGAGCAGGAGTTTGGATACATAACAAACAAAACAATCATGCAGAAGGTCGAGCCTATAGACTAAATTTCAGATGCACCAACAATATGGCAGAATATGAAGCTCTTTTGCTAGACCTCAAACTAGTAAAATCCTTACAAGCCACAAAACTTTCAGTCATGGGGGATTCAGACCTAATTATCCAACAAGTGAAGGGAAATTTTGTTACTAATGACAAAAGACTGAGATCTTATAGGTCTGCTGCTGTTGAATTACTAAGTTCCTTCACTGAATTTCAAATTACCAAAATTTCTAGAACCCATAATCTCCATGCTCACAGTTTGGCCACATTTGCAAGCACATGCAAACTACCTTTTCAACCCAAGCACTGCTTTACAGCTGAGATTAAACACAGACCTCTGTCCCAAACAATATCAAGGATTGGCAAGTATTTGAGGATGACACACAAATAAACAACTTCTTGACTTTACAGCAAGAATTTTCAGGACTAAACATTGATACAAAGGTTGTAAGTGAGTCACAAACTATATGTGAACAGAACCAAACAGCAATATCACCCAAAACAGCTAACCAAATGCTACATTCAACCATTTTTAACAAAGACAACATACAAGAAATTCAACAAATCAGTTGTGAAGAAGTGGTTGATGCTGAAGCTGAAGTGATACAATTGAAAGACAATTTTCTTCCAACAGGCCTAACTCCATTGGAGGATATTTTTGACTCAAATGATGTCCCCAGAAAACCAAAAATGTAGCCCCTTAATGCTGCCATTGAAGAATGCAACATTGGAACTGTTGAAAAGCCCAAGATAATAAAATTGTCTGCATCCTTACCTCCTGATCAGAAGCCTAAATACATTGACCTCTTCAAAGAGTTTCAAGATGTCTTTGCATGGAGTTATGAGGATTTAAAATCCTATGACACCTCTGTTATCCAACACACCATCCCTCTCAAACCTAATCAAAAGCCATTCAAGCAAAAATTGAGAAGGATAAATCCTATGCTTCTCCCTTCAATTGAGAAAGAGGTACAAAAAATGTTTAAAGCGGGTATCATAGCACCCATCAGGTTTTCAGACTGGATTTCAAATTTGGTGCCCACAAGAAAGAAAACTGGTGAGATAAGACTTTGTGTTGATCTAAGGAACTTAAACCAAGTATCCCTCAAGGACAATTATCCCTTACCCAAGATGGATCACATTCTCCAAAGAGTGGTAGGGGCTTCAAGGATTTCACTACTTGATGCATTCTCAGGTTTCAACCAGATTTTAGTTCACCCTGATGATCAGGACAAAACAGCATTCATGACCCCATGGGGAACCTTCAAATATGTCAAAATTCCTTTTGGATTGAAAAACGCAGGAGCTACCTTTCAAAGAGCAATGGATATTGCGTTTGCCAAAGAAATTCATGATTTCCTTGTCATCTATTTAGATGACCTCACACCTTTCTCAAAATCTGACCAAGAACATTTGAAACATCTAAGGCAAATATTCATAACTTGTAGGAAATACGGAATTTCCTTAAATCCTAAGAAATCTCTGTTTGGTTTGGAAGAAGGTAAGCTTTTAGGTCACATCATTTCAAAGGATGGGATTAGAATTGACCCAGACAGGATACAAGCTATCTTACAAATGCCCCACCCAAGAAACATCAAAGAATTACAAGCTTTCTTGGGAAAAATTAACTTCTTAAGGAGGTTTATCCCAAACCTAGCAGAGTTGATCAGATTACTAATTAACATGCTTAAGAAGGATTCAAAAGTGAAGTGGACAGGAGAAGAAAATCAAGCTTTTGAAGGCATAAAGTTGGCCCTTACCCAAACACCAGTCTTAACAAATCCTCAATTTGACAGAGAATTTATCATTTTCTCCTTTGCCTCCCAGCATACCATTGCTGCTGTCTTATTACAGAAAGATGACCAAGGAAATGAAAAACCCATTGCTTTCTTTAGTAGAGCTCTTAGAGATGCACCCCTGAAATATCAGATCATGGAGAAGCAAGCTTATGCTTTGGTCAAGGCCATTAAAGACTTTAGGATTTACATCCTATACTCCCATGTTATAGCTTATGTGCCAAGTCCCATTGTGAAAGACATACTCACCCAAGAAAACCTAGAGGGCAGAAGAGGCAAATGGATTGCCAACATCTTGGAATTTGATATTGAAATAAAACCTACAAAACTGATAAAAGGGCAAGGTTTGGCCAAACTAATGACAGAAGCAAACTTTCAAGCCTTAGACATTAACCAACTGGACAATGAACCGGAGCTGGCGACTCCAAAGATCAATGCAGCCTTTGAACAATCCTCTTGGTATTCTGATATATGTTATGTGTTACAAAACCTGTGTGCTCCCCCAGGATTGTCCAGAACTAAATGTAGGTTCTTAAAAATGAAAGCTTCAAGATTTTGTGTCATGGATGGCAATTTGCTTTGGAAAAACCATGAGGGTATATTGTTAAACTTCTTAATTGAGAATGAGACTAACAATGTCATGAAAGAATTCCATGCAGGTGACTGTGGTGGACACCTCTATTGGAAGTCCACTATGGACAAAATACTGAGGGCTGGTTATTATTGGCCCACTGTTTTCTCTGATGTCAAAAAATTTACCACTTCATGTCATAAATGCCAAGTGTTTGAGGGAAAGAGAAAGTTACTGCCACTTCCTTTGAGGCCTATTGCAACAGAAAGACCTTTTCAACAATGGGGCTTGGATTTCATTGGGGAAATTCATCCCTCATCCTCAGGCCAACATAGATGGATCCTCACAGCCACAGACTACTTCACCAAATGGATTGAGGCCATCCCATGTAGACAGGCAAATGATTCAACAATCATTCAGTTTTTGGAGAATAACATATTGTCTAGATTTGGTTGTCCTGATAAGATCATAACAGACAATGCTGCTGCCTTTAGATCCAAGAAGATGGTCAATTTTTGTCACAAATTCCACATTACTTTGGGCCATTCTACTGCATACTACCCTCAAGGAAATGGCCTAGCTGAATCATCAAATAAAATCCTTGTAAACATCATAAAGAAGGTATTGGAAGAAAATAAGAAGAATTGGCATAAAAAGCTGGTCAATGCCTTATGGGCAGATAGACTAACAACTAAGAGATCCATTGGGGTCAGGTCATATGAGTTAGTCTATGGATTAGAAGCCAAATTTCCTTCATCACTAGGGATCCCTGTCATGAAACTTCTTCAAGAAAGCCAGGCTGAACCAAATGATGTGCAAAGAAGGATCAATCAAATAATATGTTTGCAGCAAACTAGAGACCAAGTTTATAGCAGAGTTCAAGTTTTACAAGAAAAGTTAAAGAAAGCTTTTGATAGAAGAACTAAGGCTGAAGATTTCAACGTGGGTGACAAAGTCCTTAAGTGGGATTCAAGAAGGGAAGATAAAGGAAAACATGGAAAATTTGATTCCCTTTGGAGAGGACCATTTGTTATCCAAGCAGTGCAAGGAAACAATACTTACTTTCTTAAAAGTCTTGATGAAACTGATTTGGATGAAGGTCTTGTGAATGGCAGGATGTTGAAGCACTATTTTGACTACTCTCCATGTATATAGCATGGCTGTTGCCCTGTACATAATTTGTTGTATATAATGTTTTCTTTCAGCATGTGAATAGCTCAGTTTGAAAGGTCTTGCAGAATCAGGAAAAGGCTTTAGTTCAGCAAGGTCCACAAGTATGACAGATTCCAATTTTGAGATTTCAAGGAAGAAAAACTCCAAGTTTTGGTAAAGAGAAGTCAAAGGGCCAAGGCATTCTGACCTGCTGTTCTTGGTCTTTCAAGAAGAAAAACCATCCCCATGTGGAGCCACTGTTAGATACCTATACCAATAGGTTTCATATTTCATGATTGGCAAAGAAAGTTCCAAATATGCTCTGCTTTGGTGATGCAAAGATCCCATATTTCCAAGAGAAAACAATGTGTGTACATAAGCTTGATGTTGACTCAATTTTGATGGATGGTCCAACAGCCTAAGCTGGATCATGCCATGTTTCAATTTCTTGATGTAGAATAGAGAAAGAAGTCTGTCCAAACTGTTCAATCTTGGCAGACCACTAGTTAGGTAGAGAATTAAGGTTCCCAACTGCTTAATCTGGGGCCTTGGAAGAAATAAGGGTAGTTCTAGATAGAAAATAAAAAGAAAAAGCCAAAGGAAAAGAAAAGGCCCATGAGGGTCTGCAAGTCTAAGTGCACCCTCCATGAAGAAACAAAAAATGCTAGGCAAGTAGATGGGTAGGTAGGGAAGGTTGCAGAAATGTCATTGCTTTCAACTGAATTTTGTTGGTCTAACATAAAGGAAGCATCAATGGATAAGAGAAGCTCCTCTTCCCTATCATTTGCAGCAACACAATGGAGCATGTCTAACTTCCTAATCTTCCCCCTCACATTCATTGCTAACATCCCATTACAAGTTATGTTCATGAAAGAAAGTCAAGGTCTTATGGTGGTTCTTGTTTCTTTAAAAGCCACATTTCTTGTCTAAAATTCTTTTCATTTTGATCTACTTCCTAAACTAAGTTGATTCCATATAAAACTTAGAGTTTCCACTTCTCAATCCACCTCTTCCACTCATGATTAACCCCTAACTTCTTACTATATAACTCCCTATACCCCCTATTCCCCTTATTACTATTCAAATTATGCAAAAAACCCCAAAATACCTATGTATCCCCTTCCCCGAGAATTATAGCTCTAAGTTTGGTTTTAAATGGTTTAAGCACTAAAACTTTGAGCGCGACCCACAGAGCGCCAAAAATTAATCCAGGGATTAATCCAAGATCAGCTTGGATTAATAACCTTAATCCGGGCTTTGTTAATAAACCCGCGCATAACCCACTTTTTCAATGTTTTGCCGGGCGCGAATTTCACAAATAATAATATTTTATTGGTCCCGCCTGACCGTATCGTCCGGCCACCTCTGCCTCCCGCCAGCCGTCGGATCTGGGCTTTCCCATCTGACGGCCCTTATCAATTTCGGAGCGGCCCCGACGTACTACAGTTAGCTTCCGAAATTTGTCAGAGGGTGACGTCAGGCCTCTGCCACGCGTCGCCCCCAAATTGTATCGGGCCGCCCTCTTACAATCCCGCTTCCATATAAAGAGCGGTGTGATATTATACCGCTTACCGTTTCCGGTTTTCCGCTGACCGGTCATGCCAGCGTCACGCCACCTCACCACCGCGTCAGCGCCCCCGCCCGCCATCGCTCTGACATGTCCTCCACCTCTGCAGTCCCCGTGGACCACTCACAGGCCGCCACGTCAGTCGATGACATCATGCTGACGTCACCTGACCGTGACCCCACCTGATGACGTCATGCTGATGTCATCCAAAAAATAAAGCGCCAATATCCCAAAAAGTCCATATTTTTGCAGAAAATCGCAGTTTTTCTCACTTTTTGTAAAACAAAGACTGTTCCGCTCTACATGCATACTACGACCGTTAGCCGCCAACCTGCAGAAACCAATACAAAGACCGTGGGTGCATCCATTACACCTGCATTTGTGACCATAGCCGGCAATTCATAAGGTATTTTTCCAAATCGCTCCCTCCGCGCCTGGTTTTGTCCATAATTCTCTAAAGATAGCTTAAAAGAGTGAAGAACACTGTAACTACCAGCAAACCTCCAGTAACCTGTGTCTATTTTCAATTGTTGGGTCGGAATTCCTTTGCAGAACCCGCATTTAGCCAAATTTTCCCAAATTCACCAACAGTTCGCGCATTCGTGGACTTAAAACCTGAGCCGCACTAATTCACCGCGAAAACAGTGCTACTGGTCCCTGCATTCACTCAGTTAACTCTCATTGGAGAATTTGAACTATTCTTACCACTGTTTACTCCATTTGTCCTTCGCAATTTTCCTCACTGCTGCCAAAAAATACCCCTCTATATTGTTCTGCCCACTACAACCAGTTCTAATACAAATCATAGTACTACTTAACCATGGATGCACCAGTAGCACCTATGGCCCTGAATATTTCTCCATTGAATGCCCCACAGAGAGAGTTGGAGTGGAAAGCATTAGCAGATCTAGATTATCAAATATCAGAGGAAATGCTAATGCATAGCAAGTACCACATTCACTTGCTAAATGAATTGAAGATTAAGCATGAGAGTGGAATGGATGTATTGGGCATTTGGGACTCTTTCCTCCCTATCCTCAAGCTCCCTCAGGTCAACCAGTTTCCTGACCTAATCCACCGATGTGCTGACTGCTATGACCCCACTCAGAGGGTTGTGCTTGACCCTTCAGGCTCAGTTGTTTTTCATATCACCCCTGAAGCCATCAGAGAGATGCTACACTTCAATACTGATAAGAAATTAGTTCCTTTATCACTGGTAGATCTGATAAAGCAAGGAGCTAAGCTGACAGATGCTCAGGTCACCAAGATGAATCAATTGTACATTGACTCTGACACCGTGCAATACCCTCCCATTTCTCATGTATACCTCAACCAATTGGGCAGAGATCTTGTAGACATGATTAGTCCCATACTGGGCTATAATTCAATAGAATTTGTTGATGAAACTGTGCTGGTGATGATGCTCATGTTTTCCCCTGGCAAGTCCCCAATCTGTTATGACTATGCCACTTACATATCCGATAAAATACATGAGCAATTGATGAACTTGGCAAGGGAAAGGGTGTTCAGATACACCTCCTATATCTACCACTTAATCTTATATTATCAGCATGAGAAATTTCCTTTCGTTGTGAAAGGAGTCGATGCACAAGGCAATCCAAGGTCAGTGGTTTATTGGTCCTCTGCCTTCCACTGCAGATCTTGTTCTCCATATACTTATTGTGAGTTTATAGACCTCTTCATCCACCCAGCCATGTCTCTGCTTCTGAGCTCACCTCCTCCAAGACTAACTGATGAGATGCAGAGGATTCTTCAGTTGTCTAAGGTATACAACATTGGGGATTGATATTATTACCAAAACCACACAGTTATCAGAATATATGGGTGTGAGTTGCCCCCATACAGATTACCCAAATATGTGCCTATGAGATTGTTTGCCCTCGAGTACTTCAGGCAATTTGGGAATGCTGATGTACTCCATTTTTCAGGTAAGGGCAAGAAAGCACAGCTCAAAGTCAGAAATCAATTAGGCCACTTCATTTACAATAAAAGGGAGGAAGGTTGGCAAGAGGCAGATAGAATGCTAGAAGCCCTTGGCTTACAGACCAGCTTCCTTTGGAAACCATATGACCCCAATCATTTCATAAGTTTAAGAAGGGTCAGATATAGGCTGGCCAGTTATGACCACATAAGGTTGCCTCACATAGAAAAATATGCAAATCAACTAAAGTGGAGGGAAGGCACCTTAGAGGAGGCTGCCACACAAGAAGAACTAGGTCAAAGAGCAATAAAAAATCTCCAAAAGTTGGCTGACTTAGAGCTTTGTTCACAGGTATTTTCTCTTCCAGGCACTCAAGTGGGAGCAGCTGCCTCATCTTCTACAACACATCAGCAAACAGCCAAAGCTACTGATCAGGCTTCCAGCAAAGGCAAAGAGAAAGAGATGGATCCAGAACAACCACCTCATGGAGAAGTACAGCAGCAAGAACAAACAGCTGAACCCCCAATATCCACCGAGCAACAGGCTCAAGAGAATGTGCCTCCTAGGCAAGAAAAGACAGTGGAGGCTGTTGTTGGGAAAAGTATCCAATACGGAATGACCCTATCCCACTCTAAGCGTGATAGTACCTCAGCAACAACCGAAGCAAAGCTATCTAAGATTTCTTCGTTATGAAAGTAAAATAGGGGAGAAAGAGATCCACTAACCGATGTCTTTCGCTAATGGTTGATCCAATCTTCTCTCCTTGCTGCTTGCTCCCAGCTCCTTGCTCTTTCACTGGCCTAGCTACACCAAGATCCTGCAAAATGGCAAGAGAGGGAAACTACAAGAAGCATACATTCATAATTGATTCAAGGATTAGAATAAATCAAATACACAAGTATAACAATACATCATTGAGACACATGCATATAGAAGAACCTCAAATGCTTTATTAATGGAAGAAGTAAAGTTCAGGAAGTGATACAACCATAAGAGGCCCAATCCAGCATCACCTTCCCAGCAGAAAGAAATCTCCTCTTCACCTCCTTCAAAGCAAATCACCCAATAGTTCTAAACTCAAACCAATAGCACTTCCTTACATTCACAAGATTCCAGCCTCCCTAGACCTCATGAGAGAGCTCTATATATAGGATTTTTGGAGAAAGGATGAGTCAGCTTGAGGCTGGCATGAAGCTGACTAGTGTCCTCTCTCACTTCAGTTATTCTTTAGTTCTTGAGTCCACTTGGAGATCTAGACCCTCTTACTCATCACCAGTCGAATTCCTTGATCCAAGTGTCATTTTGGAAGCTTCCTGGGCATTGACACCTTGAGGAATGACTGTGCCACATGTCCAAACTCGCCCAGCGCAGGTAGCGTTCTTTGCAGTTGACATTCAGTGCAGGTAGACAGTGGAGCAGTTGACATTCAGCGCAGATGCTCAGTGGAGCAGTTGACATGATCCAGAATTTCCTTGTTTTTGAGTGTTTTCAGGTGGAGAACTTTTATTCAGTGCTGTGGTTTGCTGACCTTGTTCCTCTAGGGGTAGGAACAAAATGTTTAGGGACTTTGGATCCCTTAGATTATGGACATTTCATGCTTCATGCTGTAAGGCACAAAAAATGTCTATAACAGAGGCCTCAGTGCTACAAACTCCACAAAAGGAAGAAAAGGGAAAAAAGAGGGACAGAGAGCAGGAGACTCCCCTCACCACCTCCACAACTCACGGGGAGAAAAGGCACAGAATGAATCCCCTCTCTAAGGAAGAAATGCCTATTGGGCAATCTTTGGGCATGGGCCCGCCAAGCATGGAGGCATCTGCAAGTTCCTTTCAGCAGGAACAAGAGAGGACAGTTGGAGGAGAAGTCAGCTCCTCAAGCCAGCAAAGGGGAGCTGAAATAGGCATCAAACAACAGTTTATTGATATTAAAAAGAGGAATGAGCCAATAAGGATACAACTGTACAACCACTTATTGAAGATGGCTCCTACAAACCAGCAGAGATTAATGTCCGCATATGATGTACATGAGGGCAAAATGGTAATGAGTCATTTCATGCCAACCATGTTGCAGCCACAGTCTGCAGCTGATTACATAAGGACCAACCTTGAGGTCCTTGCAAAGGACATCCACCCTATGGATCAAATAGAATTGCACAAGAAAACGGGTGAGATGGTATATGCTACCCTTGCAGACAAAACATTGGTGAATTATAGGCTGGAAAATAGCGTAAACAACACAGCTGCCCAACTTGAGTTGGAGAAAGCATCCTCCCAGGCAAAGGACAATAGAATCAAAGCATTGGAGGATATCATTATAGAGCTTGGGCATGATCCCAAGGACACCAAAGCTATACAAGCGGTGTTGAAATTAAGAGATGCAGATATGGCACCGTTAAGAAAAATGGTTAAGATCCCAGCAACTCTTCATCCTCAAATAGGAGAAGTGGCCCAGCTAAGGCATGACCAAGATGCAGCAGCTATGCTGGTATCATTATACAAACAGCTGATCCAGACACAAGAGAAATTGGGAGAATCAGAGGCTGCACTGCAGGCATCCCTGCAACAGAAGGAAGGAGGTCAAACATCTTAGCCCCCTCCACAAATAATCAACCTTGAGGAACCTCCTCAAACTATTCCTCCTCCTACAGAACAGACAGCTCAGACAGCGCCATCGACATCAGCACCAGCACAAACAATAGAGCAGGCTCCAAGCCTTGATATGCAGAAGCTGAAAAATGAAATTCAGGCCTTAGAAGCCCAAATGGCAGAATTAAATGAAGCCAGGGACAATTTGGCTAAGCTCAATGAAAAATATGACAAGTCAAAACAAATCATAGTTGAAAAGGGAAGAGAAGTGAAGGATCTTAAAGAGAAGATAAAGGAGCTGGAGAGAGAGCTCACCCTTAAAAAAGTGGTGGCTCAGCTCAAGACAGTTTTATGGGCCAACATTGGCCAATCAATTACAGACCAGTGGCAGTACATTAAGACTATTCATGAACAAACAGAACTCATAGCCAAAGCACACAAGGAAGTCCAAAGATCAAGGGCATCTCTAGGCAATATGCCTGAGATAGCCAACATAATGATCAATGTGCTCAATAACCGCACAGGTACTCAGCTGGCAGCAATGGGAATCTCCAATAGAACTGAAACCATCCAGCTGATAAAGAGGGTCCTCACATTGAAAAGCTTGGTACAAACATTAGACAGAAGAAGCCAGGACATGCAAACAGAAGTCAACAGGTTCATGGACAAGTTTGCAGCACTACAAAGGAGAGGTCTTCCTGGCTTACTGAACAGCGCAGGGAAACTACTTTCACATGAGAACTATGCGAAAAGGGTCAATACATTTGCTACCAATCAGATCACTAAAAGACAAAGCACCTCAGAAGAAACAGGGCCAGCATCTGGGCAAAGTCTTTATAACAGAGTAGAGAATTTATTTTTCATTATGAATGAGATTAGACATTTATTTGAAGTGCCTCCAAACTTCTACAAATACACAGAGGCAGATGAAACCTTAGATGCAATCTTAAGGCATCAATTGCCTACACAGGAGTGGTGGACCAGAATGATACAGATGTTGCTGTAAACAGGAAGATTTTTTTTCATCAAAAGACATAAGTCATCACCTTCAGAAAAAGTGACGCACACAGTATGATTAGAGAAGAGTGGACTGAGCCAACTCAGCAGAAAGATTCGGCCACTAAAGCAACACTGACAGCTACAAATAATAGGGCCGAGAAAGCTACAGCATGACAAAGCATAAAGACACATCATTCAACATTTATGCAGAACGCTCAAACCGACTCAGTGGCCTCCAAAAGTCAAAAGGATTTCTGACAGAATTAAAGAGCATTCATTTTGTATTTACAGCAGTAATAACTTCTTTATCTGCTATGTTGTAAAGTTGGTGAGCGTATTTAATTATCAGATGACTCAGCGGTTCAGATATTTTTGTAGAACCAATTGTATATATTCCCCCTCGCATAAGCTTGTAGGGGTTGTTGTTACTTATTCAAAAAATAGAACTCGGCTGGATTTTGGGAGAAATAATACAAAGAAGGTTTGGAATCTGAGAGATTGTCTTTTCTGATGTATGCTGTGTTGGAACCATTGAATGCTGTGGAATTCTAGTGCTATAGCTTGATACAATAAGTTTCTCTATCTCTGTCTGTGTTGTATTTTGTGTATTTCATTTCTCATATATGTGGTTTAATCTCAACAAGAAAGAAGAAGAATAACTCAGGATTTGTCCATGGAGACACCCTGAATTCAATCTTTCATTGTTATAAATGTTTTCTTCAGGTTTATCTGTTAAATTAGAATTCTTAAATGCTCCAAATTACTATAAATCTTTAACAGTTTCTGTGCAGTAATTCTTAGATGCTACTGAATAGAATCTGCTCTTTTCAACTTGCAGTCAGACTGTGTATAAGTTTCCATTTCACTCTGTTTCATTTATAAACCAAAAATTGTGTCATGAATAGCTGTCTAGCTCTGCAGTAAATCTTTCTCCATCACAGACATCAGGACCTACTCAATTTCTGACTCCATATGCCCAATGGACTAAAAAATCCCTCAAACATTTCATGCCCTTCTCAAAACAACAGTTCACAACCAAAACCTTAAAAACAAAAGCTGAATTCACAATTAGCCTGAAATCTTCACAAATAGAGCTAAAACTTAAAGAGAGAGCCCTCTCTGATTATAGGTAGGCTAGGACCTATAATCCAAAGTTTGGTTAGTGGTTACCCCGGCCGTATTCCCTTGGGAGTCAAAGGGAACAACCTGGGTGTTAACAGAACCTTTCTTGTAGAAAAAGGGAGATGCATTTGCTCCTTAAGAGTTAGGGATGGTGTAAGAAGTAAGAATATGCCAATGGAAGTGTTATAATCTTATCCCCTTAACATGATATTGATGAGTTTTATCCATTCAGAAGTATAAACATAAGCCAACATGTATTAAGAATAATGAATCATTTCATGATGTGTCTAAAAGAAAAGATGTTCTGACAGCCATTGTAATGATACACCATACTAGCTTATGGATAAAGGTAACCAACAAAAGGATTTTAGAAGTCATAATGATATTGTTAGTACAATTTTTCTTTAGAAGAGGCACAAATCAAAGCAAATCATGCTTATTTGCAATACAAAAGAAGAAGAAAATGGCATAATGATCAAGAGAAAAATGAGAAGAATTCACAATTTAGCTCTTAAAAGGTGCGGTTCAATCGATTGAAAGACAATCATTCAATCGTTTTATTGGCAAAATAAAAATAGAAAATAAAAAGTGTTGTTCAATTGATTGAACAGAAATCGTTCAATAATTTTCACAGCGAAATCAATCAAAGAAAAAAAAAATTGTTCAATCAATTGAATGGTAGTCATTTAGTTGTTTGAACGACGAAATGAAAATAAAAATAAAATGTGTTATTCAATCAATTTAATGGCATGCATTCAATGGTTTGAATAACAAAAATAAACAAGAAAAATTGCATTGTTCAATCAATTGAAAGACAATCATTCAATAGTTTGAATAGTGAAAAAAATAAGAAAATTATGTTGTTCACTCAATTGAACGACAATCATTCAATAGTTTGAACAATGAAAACAAATAAGAAGATTCACTATTCACTCAATTCAACGAAAATCGTTCAATAGTTTGTACAACAAAAACAAATAAGAAAAATTGCATTGTTCAATCAATTGAACAACAATCATTCAATAGTTTCAACAACAAAAACAAATAAGCAAAAAATTGCATTATTCAATCAATTGAATGGAAATCATTCAATAGTTTGAACAGTGAATACAAAATAAGAAAAAATTGTGGCTGGATAAGCCAGATCAACTGGATCAACGACTGCTATCTTACTATGGACCAACAGAATCCTATATACGACCACTTCATCGCCAGAATCAACTGGATCAACGGCGTTCCGGTTGTGGCTTTTGGTTGCCTACGCCTTTGCTTTGTAGCCTTCACATCTGCTTCAACCTATGCCTGTGTATCCACTATCGAGTGTGCTAACGCACCCTGGTGTTTTTTTGTATTTGAGTAGGGAGAGTGTAGTTAACTAAGCTCAGTTGGTTTCTAGTAGTCCGGGGTGAACGAAAACCTTTCAATAGTTTGAATAGAAAAAACAAATGAAAGAAAGATGTGTTGTTCAATCAATTGAATGACAAACGTTCACTTGTTTGAATAGCGAATAACAAAAAGGAACATGTGATGTTCAATCAATTGAACATAAAACATTCAATTGTTTTGAACAATGTAAAACAACAAAGGAAAATGTGTTGTTCAATCAATAGAACAACAAATGTTCACTTGTTTGAATACAGAATTACAAAAAGAAAAATGTGTTGTTCAATCAATTGAACAGAAAATGTTCAATTGTTTGAACAACGAAAAACAATAAAGAAAAATGTGTTGTTCAATCAATTGAATGACAAACATTCAATTGTTTGTACAGCGAAAAACAAAAAACAAAAATGTGTTGTTCAATCAATTGAACGAAAAACGTTCTATTGTCTGAACAACAAAAAAAAATAAGAAAAAAATGAATCTTAAAAAAAATATATATATTTACCTGCTGATGCCTACAATGATATGTACATTATTTACAAATTTTCAAGCAATTTCAAATTTTTAAAGAAACATCTGTTGGGTTATCATTCCCTGCAGCTAGAATTTGCATGGAAGGTTCCTCGCATACCTGGTCATAGAAAGACTCCTTGGTAAGCGGTTGGTGATAGAGGCACACTCGATGCCCGTTTACCATAAAGGAATAGTTGGATCTGTCTATGGTTGTCAATGTAAGAGTACCATTGTTATGTATTTCTTGAATCTCATAAGGGCCGAGCCATCTTCTTTAAAACTTCCCCAAGAAGTCCTGGAATCTGGAATCCTACAAAAGTGCCCAATCCCATTTTTGAAATGTTTTCTTCTTGATAAGGTTGTGTTATGAAACCAACTCAAGAAAAGATAGAAAAGATAGATCAACGCCTTAGAATTCAGCCTCTTCGAGGGGGCAACCTCCTTTACATTACATAAATGAACAATTCTTGGATGATACAAATGACAAAACCTCCTTTCTATATATAGGAGTCTAAGGAGTCACAATATAATCCAGCCGACCTAAAATAATAATATAAAGCCACACAAATAACAATAGGGGATTCTATGGGGCACAGAAATAACAATATGGGGGTAATAGGGGCACAACAATATAAATAAGGGGTATAACTACAATAGTAATGGGGTAATCACTAGTATTATAGGGACCCAACATGCCCCTCTCCTTCAAAAAAGTGTTGTCCTCAACGCTTGAGTAGTTCTGGATACTTCTGCATAAAATTCTCATCCTCCCATGTGGAATCTTCAGCGGATAAGTTCTTCCACTTGATAAGATACTCTGAAATTGATCGATTTCGTAGCTGTCGAGTTCTTGTTTCTGTGACTGCTTCCGGTTCCAATATAATTTTTCCTTCCTCATCAAGTTCTGGCAATATTGTTTGAATTGGGAGCTTGTCACCTATAACCTTCTTTAAACATGAAACATGGAAAACTGGGTGCAATCGAGAAGCTGCAGGAAGCTCCAATTTGTATGCCATAGTACCAATCTTTTGCAACACCTTGTACGGACCATAATACTTTGGTGATAATTTATTATCCTTCTTAGCTTGCTTTAGGGACATTTGCTTATATGGTTGTAGCCGTAGGAATACCCAATCACCTACATCAAAACTTCTTTCACTGCGATGTTGATCTGCCTGTTGTTTCATTCTATTTTGTGCCAACACGAGGTTATCCTTTAAGAGTTGGAGGACTTGTTGTTGATGTTCGATGTGATGTTCCACTGCCTGAACCTTAGAATTTTCTCTTAAATATGATGTGATGGATGGTGGTTGATACCCATAAAGTGCCATAAATGGGGTCATTTTTGTTGCTGTATGGAAGGAAGTGTTATACCACCATTCAGCCAGAGGCAACCATTTGACCCATTGTGTCTGTTTATCAGATACAAAGCAACGAAGATATCCTTCCAAACATTTGTTTACTATCTCAGTTTGCCCATCAGATTGAGGATGATAAGATGAGCTATGAGCTAACTGAGTACCAAGACAAGAAAATAATTCTGTCCAAAAATTTCCAGTGAAAATGGGATCTCTGTCACTTACAATAATCTTTGGGTTTCCATGTAGCTTTTGAACTGTTTCCATAAATGCAGTAGAAACTGTACTGGCTTTAAATGGATGTGATAATGCACAAAAGTGTGCATACTTGGTAAGTCTGTCAACTACCACCATGATGACACTCTTTCCCTCAGACTTGGGTAAACCTGTGATAAAATCCATTGAAACCTCCTCCCAACGTTGGCTTGGAATGGATAAAGGTTGTAATAGACCCGGTGTCTTAATTGTTTCAACTTTATTTTGCTGGCAAACCAAACATTCCGCCACAAACTTTTGAATATCTGATTTAAGGCCATCCCAAAAAAATTCCTTCTTAACCCTGTGGTAAGTTTTTAAAAATCCTGAGTGCCCTCCTAAGGGAGAAGTGTGCAATTCCATAAGAATCTTTTGTTTTAGCTGGGAATT
The DNA here is from genome assembly GCA_031772625.1 of Pinus tabuliformis. Lineage (NCBI taxonomy): Eukaryota > Viridiplantae > Streptophyta > Pinopsida > Pinales > Pinaceae > Pinus > Pinus tabuliformis. The sequence continues at coordinate 662,197,361 of CM062814.1, read as the reverse complement.
CTTACAGAGGTATAAGCGATCTTTGTACCATAACGAATCATTTTTCCAGCTAAATGTATCAGAAGTACTGGAATCTTGTTGTAGCTTTCGAATAAGTGCCCACACTTCTTCGTCATTCTTCCATTCCTCCCTTGCTTCGTTTATCCAATCTGGTTGGATAATAGAAATGGCACACAACAATGCTTCCACATCCTCATCCTTTCTTGAGAGTGCATCTGCCACCACATTTTGCTTCCCTTTTTTGTAGATGATTTCAAAGTCATAACCCAACATCTTTGTGACCCACTTTTGTTGCTCTTCAGAGGATAATCTTTGTTCTAAAAAGTATTTAAGGCTATCATGATCCGTTTTTACCTTGAAGTGTCTTCCCATTAGGTAGGGTCGCCATTTCTTAAGTGCATGGAGTATTGCCAACATTTCCTTCTCATAAATAGCTTTGCTTAAAAACTTTCCCTTGATTGGACGACTTTCAAAAGCAATGGGTCTTTCATCTTGCATTAGAACAGCACCAATTCCATTTCCTGAAGCATCACATTCCACAATAAAGGTTTTTGTGAAGTCCGGTGTAGCTAAGACCGGTGCTTGGCACATTGCCTCTTTAAGATGTTCAAAGGCCTTTGTTGCTTCCGGAGTCCATGAAAATGAATCTTTCTTCAATAATGTTGTTAGAGGTGCTGCTATTCTCCCATAATTCTTAACAAACTTGCGATAATACCCTGTCAACCCAAGAAATCCTCGCAGATGCTTTATGGATGTGGGGATTTTCCATTCCTTAATGGCTTTAATTTTGCTAGGGTCTACCTTAACTCCTTCATGAGATACAATATGACCCAAATATTCCACCTCCTGGACTCCAAAGAAACATTTGGATCTTTTTGCATATAATTGTTTCTCCTCCAATAGTTGTAGCACCCTGTCAACATGTTCAACATGATCCTTCCAAGACTTGCTGTAGATTAGTATATCATCAAAAAATACTAACACAAATTTTCTAAGGAATGGTTTGAAAATTGAATTCATCAAACCTTGAAATGTTGAAGGTGCATTGGTAAGGCCAAAAGGCATGACCAAAAATTCATAATGACCCTCATGAGTTCTAAATGCCGTTTTTGGAATGTCTTCAATCTTCATTCTGATTTGATGATATCCCGAACGAAGATCCAACTTGGTGAAGTAAATTGATCCATGCAATTCATCCAGTAATTCATCAATAACAGGAATGGGGAACTTATCTTTAATAGTGAGCTTGTTGAGCTCCCTATAATCTGGACACATGCGCCATGATCCATCCTTCTTGTGCACCAATACTACTGGAGCTGAGAAAGAACTTTGACTCGGTTGAATTATACCAGCCTCTAGCATTTCTGCAACCATACGTTCAATTTCACTTTTTTGGACATAGGGATATCTGTACGGCCTGATGTTTGGAGGAACACTTCCTGGAATCAGATGAATAGCATGATCATGATCACGCATAGGTGGGAGACCCTTGGGAGTCTCAAATACCTTGGAATGATTGTCCAAGACTTTTTGGAGATCTGGAGAAATAGATGATTCCAATGTGGAAACATCTAGCGAACATAATTGTGCAATTACACCTCTTTGCTCCTTTTTTAGAAGCTTTGTCATACCATTAGAGCTGATTATCTTTCCTGGTTTCCCTGCAATACCCCTTAATTCAACTTCCTTTCCTTCCGAAGAAAATTTGATGAAAAGTTCTTGAAAATTAAAAGCTATTGTACCCAAGGATTGTAGCCATTGGACTCCTAGTACAACATCAGCACCTCCCATTGGAATGGAAAGCATTGGGCTAGTCAATACATATTCTCCCATGGATAGCTTGATATTATGGCACTTTCCAGAGCAATTTATTGTTCCTCCATTTGCAATCATCACTTGACACTCTGGTGCTGGATATAGGAAGCAATTCAATTCTTTTGCTACCCTACAATGAATAAAATTGTGGGTGCTTCCTGAATCAATCAACACTATTACCTTTTTCTTCTTGATTTGTCCTTCTATCTTGATGGTTTGAGGAGTGGTAATTCCCGCCAATGCATTACAAGATATGGTCGGATTTATTTGTTCTTCATCTAGGCTTTGTTCCTGGAATATATCCTCTTCTTTTGACCTTTCTTGCTCCTTTTCTTCTTCCTCTTCACAATCTATGTAGAATAATTTCTTCTCAGCACACTTATGACCTTTTGTGTATTTGCTATCACAATTGTAACAAAGCCCTTTTGCTCTTTTTTCTTCCAATTGTTGTGGTGTCAACCTTGTAGGTTGTGGAAGACTATGGGCAACAACACTTCCATCTTTATAGTTGTGAGTGGTATGCTTCCTAGTTGCCATAATTTTGCTTTCCATTTTTCTTGCTAACCTGAATGCCTTCTCTAATGAATCAGGTTCCCAAAGGCGCACATCATGTTGGATATTATCCTTTAAAGACCCTATGAACACATCAATCCTATGCTCCTCTGGAATATCTTTTACCCTTATGTTCAATTTTTGGAACTCCTCAATGTGCTCCATTATTGAACCCTTTTGTTTGAGACTTATCAATTGGCTAAAAAAAGTGTTGCTTTTTGTATCCTCATAATGTGCTATCAATTCTTCCGTAAAAATTGCCCAAGTGATAAATTGTTTACGAGAACAAAGCCATTGATACCATACAAACTGATTTGGTTCCAAATATAAAGTTGCCATACGTACCTTTTGTGTGTTTTGCACATTATTGAGATCGAAGAATTGCTCCATCTGTAATATCCATGTGGCGGGATCCTTGCCATCAAACTTCCTCATATCGATTTTTGGAACATGGTGAGTCTTCGATCCAACATTAGAGTCTATGGAATCATGATTAACATTTCTTTTGTTCTCATCATGAGTTTCCTTTACTACCTTTTCACCATTAGTGACCCTTTCTTGTAGCAAGTTCTTCAATTCTTCCATGTCTGTCTTCAAATCTATCTTCAAATTTACCATCGAATCCTCCACCTTAGTTTCCATGCCCTTTATCTTAGATTCCACGCCATTTATCTTAGATTCCACGCCACTTATCTTAGCTTCTGTTAGCTTTTGTGAGCGTGACATTTGTTGCACTTGTTCTTGTAATTTTGATATATCATGTAGCATTTCTTCCTCTTCTTCATGAGTCATGCTAGAGCTTTCAGGTTCCTTACTAGGTGTTTGCATTTTCTTTCCTCGGGGCATCAGTTACCGATAATAATGCTTTACTATGCCCTTTGAATTCCGTTAAACCAAGCTTACATAAAAATTTAAAAAAAAAAAACTACACACCTTTTTTCACTTTATAGAAGCCTTATATTGAATCTGATGTATCTCTGTAATTTCGGATCATCCAGTTCTGAAATTACTACCTATAGTAGCCTTCTGCGTCCTCTTTGTAATGCCACAAGTCTGAGCGAAATTGGATTCTCCAAGTAAGAGTTATGTGAAATCTCCCACAGTGACTTTCTTTTAGACTGGTTCAGTAGAGCGAACTTGTACGACGTGCCACGAGTCACTGTTTTAACCTTTGAATCTGAAACACACATACAAGAAACTACAGTCCGTCCTCTTTCTGTACCTTTTTACGAAATTTCAATCTGATCCTCAGAGAGAGAGTTATGACGATTTTCCCCGGGTCACCTGTTTTGAATGTAATTCAGGAGTCTGCAGAAAGGCCAACTTCCTCAGATCATATCTCCAAAAATGTCGTGCGAAAAGCTCTGAAATTCGGACCCAAGGTGCAGCGCCAATTCTTCTCAAATGGGTTTTTCTTGCGACTTCTGAAACGTCACAGAAAAAAAGTTATAGCGAAAATTCCACGATGACCTGTTTGGAGCAGCGAAACCCTAGAATCCAAAGCTCTGATACCAAATGTTATGAAACCAACTCAAGAAAAGATAGAAAAGATAGATCAACGGCTTAGAATTCAGCCTCTTCGAGGGGGCAACCTCCTTTACATTACATAAATGAACAATTCTTGGATGATACAAATGACAAAACCTCATTTCTATATATAGGAGTCTAAGGAGTCACAATATAATCTAGCCGACCTAACAATAATAATATAAAGCCACACAAATAACAATAGGGGGCTTCTATGGGGCACAGAAATAACAATATGGGGGGTAATAGGGGCACAAAAATATAAATAAGGGGTATAACTACAATATTAATGGGGTAATCACTAGTATTATAGGGACCCAACAGGTTGTCATGTCATTTTGCCCTTTGCTGTTGTATTATTGTAGTTCATTACAAAGTAAGCAATTGAGCCTCATATAGTTCATTAATCTGTTGAAGGCACTTGGTTTGGGCTTCTGTTAAATCCAGACCCACTTCATCGGTCGTCCTTAGAGTCTTTATTTCGAATTCAATTGGAAAAATTGGTTCTTTACCAAACACAAGCTGGTTGGGAGAGTATCTACTAGTATTCCTCCAAGTCATATGATAGTCCCAGAAGGCCTCTGGCAGTCTAGAAACCCAATCTCTCCAGTGTGTTGAGACTGTCTTGGTCAAAATTGCTTCTATAACCTTGTTGATGCTTTCGACCTACCCGTTCGCTTGTCATTGATATGTAGAAGTGATCCTGTGCGTGATATGATGGTTTCTGAGAGTGGTAGTAATTTTGTGCCCTGTGAATTTCTTTCCTCCATCTATGATCACCTCTCGCAGTAATCCGTACCACACAAATAGCCAAAAAATGAAGTTAATCACTGCTTCCTCTGTGGCTCTTGGTAAATCTACTGTTTCCACCCATTTTGTCACATAATCTGTGGCTACCAATATGTAGGTCTTCTGATTGGATGGCAGATGGAATGGACCTATGAAGTCTAATGCCCAACGCTTGAAGGGTTCTATGACAAATTGTGGCTGCAAAGGCATTTCATCAGATTGGCTAGGTTGGCCCATCCTTTGGCAACTATCGTAGGCCTGGGAATATTTTTTAGCATCCTGAAAAATAGCGAGCCAATAATAGCACATTTTTAATACCTTACGTCCTATCCTTCGGTCTGAGAAATGTCCCCCACAAGGTTCGTCATAGAAACCCTTAAGAATTTCATGGATTTCATCCTCGTGGATACATCTACATATACACATGTCAACCCCTGTATGAAAAAGATATCAGCCTATCCCAGAGAACTGGGCGCTGCACTGAACAATCAGTTTTATTATCTTGTCGTTAAATGTTTAGGTAGCTTCCCTATTTCTAGATAACTTTCCACATCTGTGTACCATGGCGTCTTAACTACCATGACAAACAGGTGTTCATCCAGGAATTGGTCATCTACGGCCAGTGGACCATTAACCTTCGGGATTCGAGATAGAAAATCAAAAACTGGATTTTGCTTTCCTTGACAATATTTGGTAGTAATGTCAAACTCCTGCAAAAGAAATAGCGGTCGTGTTACTTGACCATTTGTGATTGGTTTATTAGCTAGATACCTAATGGAAGAGTGATTAGTGTACACAAAGACTTGGTAGCTAGTTATATAGTGTCTAAATTTGTTTATTGCATAAATAACAACTAAGAATTCTTTTTCTGTCACTATGTAATTGAATTCTACAGGAGTGAGATTTTTTCTAATATAATATATAGCATAAGGTTTCTTATCCTCCTCCTAGCTGAGGATAGTGCCTATAGCTACATCTGATGCGTCTGTGGAGATGTGGAAAGGCAGCTCCTAGTTTGGTCCACGTAATACTAGTACTATTGAGACTATTTTCTTTAAACCTGCAAAAGCTATGTCACACTTTTCAAACCAACTGAAATCAACATTTCCAGTTAGGTTTCAATGTGTGATAATTTCTTGATAAACTTGTGATAATAACATGCATACCCTAGAAAAATACGTAGCTTTGTTTGGGTGCAGGGGATAGGCAGTAAAAGAATTACCTGTATTTTTGCTGGATCTACCTGTATTCCTACTACAGAGATGTAATGTCCTAGGATCATGCCCTTGGTCATCATTGTGTGACACTTGATATTTATTAAACATAACCTGGTAGTGATGCATCATTCTAAGACCTTTCCTAGCATTTGCAATGCTTGATCAAAGTCATCCCTATATGGAGTAAACTCATCCATATATACCTCCAGTCCTTCATTTATTAGATTAGCAAAGATGCTTAATATAGCTCTATGAAATGTGGTTGGGGCATTGTACAAGACAAATGGTAATACCCTATATGCGAATGTGCCTAGGGACATGTGAAGGTTGTTTTGTCCTGGTCTTCAGGGGCAATCTGAATTTGATTGTAACCACTAAAGCCATCTAAAAAGGAGAAGAATTACTTCCCTGCCAATGTATCTAGGACCCGATCAATGAATGGGAGGGGGGAGTGATCTTTTTGTGTTGCCTTGTTTAGCTCTTGATAGTCTACAAAAAAATGCCACTTCTCATTTTTCTTAGGGATGACAAGTAATGGAGAGACTCATTTACTATCCAAGATAGGATAAATAAAATTTACATCCAGTAGCTTCTGCAATTCCTCTTTCATGATATCCTTGAGTTGTGGGTTCAACCTCCATTGAGGCTGCCATATGGGTCACACATCCTTCTCTGTATAAATGTGGTGTGTACATAGCTATGGGTCTATCCCTTTCATATCAAGATAATCCCAGGTAAAAGCCCCTTTATTTTTTTGCAATACCTAGATAAGCTTTTTCTACTATTCATTATCGAGATCAACATTGATATTTAGAACTTTCCCTGGTTTGATCTCAACTGCTTTGCTGTTATGAAAAACAATCATCTGAATATGTTGGTCGTCTGTATCCTTTAGGGGACCTTCCATGACTTTGTTATCAAGGATTGGTTTCAACATCTAACATTGTACATTACCCACATTAGCTATATGATTTATAAAATTGTTGCTAATGTCATCTTCAGTATGATCTTTAAATTCCAATGCTTCTGCTACTGTGAATGGTGAACGGATGCTCTCTTCTAGGTATGCTAGTGGTTGCTTACATACTTTTACAATGGGAAAACTTGGCCTGGTAGGAGGATATAACACCAAACCTTTTACAACATCTCGCTTTGTAATAGTCATGCTGCCTTCTCGATAGCCAATATATGCATCAGCTGTTACTAGCCAAGGTCAATCCAGAATCAAATGATGCCCATCCAACCTACTCCTTGGCTTTATAACTAGGAAATCTATTGGATATTCCCAGGAGTCAGCATAAAATATGATATCTTGTAAGGTCCCCTCTAGTCTTACCATCAATTGGTTAGCAAGTTTTAATAAAGTTGTGGTTGATTCTAAGGTTGTAATACCAAGTGCTTGACAAGTTTTTGTTGTTAATATGTTAATGGCAGCTCCTAAGTCAACTAGCGTATTTGGAAAAGAGAGGCCATATATCTGAACTGTTACTATGGGGTTTCCAAGATCTTTGTACTTTATTGGAGTTTCCTCTCCCAAGAGTAGATCGGATAAGGTCCCTTATGGGTAGTGGGTGAGGTTTTTACCTTCCTCACAGGATTCCTTACACACAATTCTTTGATTGTTTTGGCATGGATGGGAATGTATTGAATAGCCCGGAGGGAGGAATCTTAATACACAAATTTTTTAGTTCCCCTAAAAGATTGAAATCAGGGTAGGTGATTGGTTTAGGTATCGTTAGCCTTTCAGGGAATGGAGGAGAAGTGACTATAATTTTTTCAGGGTCATCATGCTGATGTGATTCTTCCCCTTTCTTTGATTCAATATTATTTACAAGTGGTGGAACATGTATAGGTGATGGAATATGTACTGGTGGAGTTAAATTTATAATTGAAGGTTAGTCCCTGTTTTCCTCAGGGGTAATGACACGTCCTGACCTCAATCTGAGCTCATTACATTCTTTCTGGTCAATCTTGGTTTTCAATAATTTGTACCAACTAGACTAGTTTATTATTAAGATTTGAGTTTGGCTGAGCTGGTAACTATGGTCTTAGAAGAGGTTGAGAATTACGTTGTAATGTATAAGGAGCTGATAATGAAGGTTGAGGCTGAGGGCCTATCTCCATAGGTACATTAGATATCCCCAGAGGTCTCTGCCAGTTTGTAGACAAATTTAGATTTTTAGAGGTGGAGGAAGGCCACTGAGTTTGATAAGGATAGCCTTGCCAAATAGGAGTAAAATTAGAATTCGGCCAGCCATATCTTCCAAAATATTGTGTTGGCCAAGATGTCATAGTGAATGGTGGGCTTTGCTAATTTGGGTAGGGTGATTGGCCTTGCCAGGTTACCCCAAGGTTCTGCTTTTGATTAAACTACGAGGAAGGAAAGAATTGGGGTGTATCTTGTGACATACCTGTAGGTTTAGCTTGCCATTGTCGACATTTTTTCATCAGATATACCGGTTCTGTTTCTTCCTCTACTTCTTTTAATACTTCTTTCAGCCTAGGTAATGATGGACATTGTTCAGTGTCGTGATCTTTATCATAGATGGCACACGTCTGAACCATGTCTAATGGGCATTCTCGTTGGCTATGCTTCTTTTGACAACGTGGGCAGAATATGGCCAAATTTTGTTCTACTAAAGCTTGTTTTTGTTTAGCCTGTAGGACTTCCAGTTGTGTTGTAAGAGTGCCCAGGATGTCCATCTTAAAATATTATAGGAGGTTTCCAATCTCCATCTGTTTTACACCTCCACTGTGTGGTCTTCTTCCTCTGCTCATTGGATCTTGGCTAACTGATCTTGTGCATGTGCTTCCCCACAAACACCTAATACACAAATGAATAATTTCATCATAATATTCCTGAGAAATATCTCCTTTTCCCATTAAGTATAGAGTTTCTACCCATTCCTCTTTCATTCCATTAATCAAGATATCTCTTAGGACTTCTTTTGGTAGGGCAATGTGTGGAGACCTCTGCAAATTATCATTAAATTGTTCTACATATTCTTCTAGTGTTTCATTACCTTTTGCAGTCATCTTAAAAATCTCCTCTTTCAGTTCCCTAGTTTTACAAAAGTCCTGGTATGTTTTAAGGAAGGAGGTTTTCATTTCATCCTAAGAATTGATGGTTCGCTCACCTAGACCCATAAACCATCTCAAAGCTACCCCTTTCAGAGTGGAAGGGAACAATTTCAGCTTTTGGGGGTTGGTGGTATAGTCATACCCTCTATAGAGGACATCAAACTCAAACAGGAAAGCATCAATATCCTCTGTGATCATCCCAAGGAAGGCTGGGATGCTCTATAGAGGAATAGCCTTCATAGGGGCATTGGCCACCTAGTCGACTATGGGGTACTCTACTATCAAGGTTTGACCTTGGGGTGGATGACCTACCATTTGATCATAGATATGCCAATAATCTTCGAGGATTTCAATGGGTGCTTCTGGAGTAAGCAAAGAGTTAGCAACCCGAGTTGGCTTTACGACAGTTCCTAGTCCTGGAATCTCAGGAGATCCTTGTTCACATAGTTATGGTTCTACGTTAGTAGTCCCACTAGTTTCTCCTTTTCCTTCTCTTAAGTTACAATATTTTCCCTCTTATTGAGGATCAAAGTGTAAGCTTATTGTAGCTTGAAAACTCTACTCTGATCCTCCTAAATGGATTTGAATCTCAACATGAGATGAAGATGGTGAGCCTTCTACTTGAGGGATAGTAGTAGAACGTTTTCCAGGTATAGCCTGGAATCCTACTGATGCTCGAGACTTTGCCCTTCTTATGATTTTTTCCATAAAGGTCATTCTCCCAAGGTTCACCAATCCTTTGGGTTTTTTTGGTTTTGGTGGAGGATTTTGCTCTTTTCCTATCTTTTTGTTTCTATTCATTTGTAAAAATAAATTCCTATTTAACCTCTAACGTTTTGTTTTAAAGCAGGCAGATAAGCAAGCACTTTACTTGCTAGGTACATAGATTCTTACCTCCCATTTTTAAAACCCAGTTCTCCTACAACAAAGAAATAAAAACAATCACTTGAAACACTCTCCCCGACAATGACACCAAAATGTTGGCTCACTAAGATGTCTTTTTATAGGATATCTTAATCCCTACATTAGTTGTTAACCCGAGGTAAGTCTTTTTATATCAAAAGTTCCAACACACTATGTGCAGTGAATATAGAGGTTATCTAATGACGAAGCGTTACAATCACTAAAGGCTAATTCTTTAATTCAATTCACACAATTCCGAAAAGAACTATCTATGGAAGAAATAATCTCAACACACTATGCAATTCTACGTGACTTGTTCCGAAATCAATTGAAAGTGAATGCAAATAAGAATTACACTTAGAATAATTCAAATAAGCTTAATTAAAGAAACTATGGCTATTGAACAACACTATTAATCTATAACAACCCAAATCAATTTGCATTACTCAATTGAACAACAACAGTAACTGAACAACAATCAACAATTGGTAATTGAACAAAAAATAACAATAAAAGATTCCTAAATGGAAAAAATTCTATATTGCAATCTATAGATGTTAAACAATCTTGTCTTTCAAGATCTATGATAACATCTATTCAAATGAACAACAATATTCTATCAACACGCATTCACTTATTCTAATCAGATTTCTACTTAAGTATATCTCACGACTTCACTCTGAATCTAATTGAACAACAATATAAATCAATATCAAAAATCTTCACGATAAATGAAATAAATGAACATTAAATCAATTGCAAAGACTGAATATAGAACTATAACAAGGGAGCAATGGAACTTCTTGTGATTGGGCCCAGAGTCGCTAGAAGCCTCTACATAATAAAAACTCAGAATACGAAGATGTATCAAACACAACCTTCTTTCATTAATTTTGAGTAACAATTGACAGAGTCACTGATATAACAACATATATGTTTCAAAAAGAATAATTAGAAATTAAAAGTCTGAGCCGTATCTAATTGCCTTTCATCCCTATATATAACATAAAAGAGAAACTTGGATAAAAGCGAATCCTTAGGATCAAGGGATAGTGAGGATTTCACACTATAAAATATGATCATGTGATAAAACAGGAATGTTCGAACTGATCTTCTGCTTGCTTATCTGCCCAAGACACCGTGGCTTTCTGTTTTTATGGCTTCGTGTTGTTCTCCAAACTGAACAACTTTTTCCCAATCCGCATCTCTGCATACAAATATATGAAAGAATCAGTTTTTCGTACTAGATTTGCCTATTCTATCACCAAATAGTTTCATCAAACTTTAGCCAATATTTCCCTCATTTTAATCTATAAACAGAGATAATGATATAAGGATGAATGATAAATAAAGCAGTCTATGAAGAGAAATCATACCCTTTTTCTGTCCCAACAGACAATTCAGCCCAACTCTCAAAACTCTTTACCAACATCTAGATAATAATTCATACGTGAAGTCTAGATAATAATTCATATGTGAAAACAAGCAAGTGCAGGTCGTGTTGTGGGATGGTCTATTTTTTCCTTTCATTTCTATGTGAATCTCTCACTATAATACATTTTAACTTTAATATAATTTAATTGATTTTAAATTTATAAATAAAGATATAATCTTTTAAATAATTGAGTGAATTGTAGAAATCCAACTATAGCAATATTTTGCACTCACAATTTTTATTAGTGAAACAAAATAATTTATTTTTCAATTTCGAAGATATTTTTATTAGAATATTAAATCATAGGTATTAAAACAAAATATTATTAATGGCCATTGAATTTATTAAAATAAATAAATGCAAAATTAAATAATTAACATGTTACAACAGGTTAGTAGTTATAAACTCAATAAATAAGATGATAAGATAGATTTGTCCCTTTATCTATTTAGATATAAGCATTATTGTTGTATTTTTAAGGATCATCACAACATTCTCGTCTAGAAGTGACTCAACTGTATCTGTAGGAAAACTATGACACTTTATATGGTCACCAAAATTATAAAAATTTATAAAGATCTAATTTACTTAAGGGAAAGATATGTCCTTATTTTTCAAAATAAAGATAATATATGTAATGGTTGTGCACTATACAAACAACACAAGGATGGGTTTCCTATAAGAATATATGAAAGAAAAAGAAATATTATTGAATTAACGCATACTTGTCTATGTGGTCCAATAAATGAAACCACTTTGGAAAGCCTTTTATTTTCTTATCTTAATTTATGATAGAAGAAGATTTGAGTGGATTTATCTCACAATAAAGAAAATTGGTGAGTTTTAATAATTTAGAGAGTATAAAAACATGGTTTAATCGAAGTTAATAAAATACATCAAGATCCTTAAGTGAGTTCAACGAGGAGAATATACATGGGTCAATATTTTGTCACACTTTGAAAAAGATTTTTGCAATATTAAAATAAACCATGGTCAACCATGTTCAATATTTGTTGCATTGTGATAAATATTGTCTCAATAGTAAAATAAACCATTCTCAACCATGCTAAATCATGGTCAACCATGATCCAACATCGCATTGTGAAAAACATTGTCGGAATATGAAAAACAATCATGGTGAATCATGGTCATTCATGGGAAACTATTGCCAATCATGGTCAATATTAAAATCAACCATAATTGATCATGGTAAACCATGTTTGTCTTAGGGTTTATATGTCTTGGATTTACAATATTAATCCCTTGGGTTTATTAGTGTCTTGGGTTTATAATATCAACCCCTTGGGTTTATTAATATAAGGGTTAAACATTATTGATAGGATTTATAATATTAATCCTACGGCTTAATATAAACCCCTTGGATTTATAATCCATTGGATTCATAATATAAATTCTAATCATGGCTAATCATGGTTAACCATGGTCCAATGTCACATTGTGACAAGTATTGTCTCAATATGAAAATCAACCATGCTTAACAATGTTCATTTTAGGGTTTTTAATGTTTACCTTAAGGTTTATATACCTTGGGTCTATAATATTAAACAGTTAGGTTTAATTTATTCCCTTGGGTTTATTTATCTAATGGTTCATATTTGCATGGTAAAATATTATTCATAGGGTTTATCATATTAATCCTAGGGATAAATATAAATCCATTAGGTTTATAATCATGGTCAACCATGGTCGAATGTCACATTGTGACAAATATTGTCTTAATATGAAAATCAAACATGGTCAACCATGCTCCAATGTCACATTATGACATAGATTGTCTTAATACAAAAATCATCCATGGTTAAAAATGTGTTGTGCTGTACAACAACCCCTCATTTGGTAAAATACTTTAGATAATAAATGGGGATCCTTTAGAAAATAATTTGGTTTAAATTCATTAAAGTCCAAATAAAAAAATTCATTTACCTTGCTACAAAGTAAAATCGCATTTTGCATTTCGCAAAGTCTCGAGCTCAACACTTAACGCTACTAAATGAATATCGTCGATTTGTGATATACGAAGAATCTAGGAATATTCCTTTCCGGACAAATCATGTCATACATTTCTCAGCGCAAAAAAAGAAACAAAACATGTTAAACCTTCCTTTAATTATTGTGATATAACTATGGACCTGACAAATGACTTAACTATAATATCAAAACATGTTGGCATCCGTCAGATCACAATATCGTAAATCACAAAACTCGAAATCAAATTATTATGTGACATTGTGAATAGCTGATTTGCGAGAGAATACAGACCCACCAACATTTCATTAAATCACATTTCATGTTTTAAGGATGGTATGATAACAAGTTTTAAAGATATTATCTGAAAATATCGTTTGTAATAGACTACATTAATGTGAGTTAATCTGAATCTTACGCAAATATCGTTACAGGTTATGGATATTTATGACCCCACAGCTCAAAAAATGGATGTATTCTCACCACCAAGGGTGAATTTAAGTGTTTCAGTTTCATTAATTTGAAAAAGGTTTTCATATATACCTGTCATTATATTTCTATTTTTCATCCTCTGCACTATCATTCTCATCTAATTTGTTGTGAAAGGACTATAATAGAGACTCGATTACTTGGCTTGATGGTCAATATGAATAATAGAAAGGTTACATAGTCCACAACTAAATATGTACTGGAATCGTCACCTCTATTTTCCGATACAACATGTTCACCAGAGTGTGGCACTAGCTCCTGGGAGAATGTTTATAATATATTTGAGAAGGAAATACAGAAGGAAGCAATGATAGATGATATTCAATCCTCAGATGCTTCTTATCCAGAGGCCGCATGCTCTGTTTTGCATAATGTAGCAGTCATGCCAAAATTATTAGCCTACACTGATATGGTGAAATCTGTCATTGAAAATGTGAAGATTGAAGACAGAGAATTTGTAACCTCAAGACAAGTGGTCATCATCTTTTTTAAACCAAGGGATATCAGGAGGATGTATCATTTACCACAACCACACAAGGTTTATTATAAAGCATTTGTTGAGAAATTTTTTGTTGAAAATGAAGAACCATATGAGGTTATAAAGAAATGGAGGTCAAATCCTAGCAAGCACAAGATGGATAGAACTGGTATGTATTTGGTATCCTCTCTTGCCACTCCTTATTTATACAATGTTGCAATGCTATCTAGATTATTTGGATATGTATACGGTACCAAGTTTTCAATTTAATGGTTGTCTCTCATTGATGTTGCATCTAATTCTATAATAATGGATTGGGCCACAATATTGTCAAATAAATTATCCTAGCACATCATAGAATATAGGAAGAACCATTTTGTCAATACAAGAACCATTCCTCTATTTTATATGTGTGCCGACATCATGGACATTGTGTGTTTTATTTGTCCCTTTCCAATTATGGAATGGAAGTGGACACCTTAGGATCCCACACAAATTCATGTATATCATCAAGCCATTTGGAAATCTTTTTTCAATGAACATTTCTAATGAGCTTCCTTTTTTTCCAGGTTTTTACGATTTTTATCAAATAATTCTATACTTATGACTAGTGTTTTTAATCATTATTGTCTTATGAAGCAGATAGTTAGAGGCATTCAAAGGTAATAGCTATTAAATTATGAATTCTTCTTGTTGATTAATTTGAAGAATGTTTTGTGTCAATGTCAATAGTAATATGCCTTCTTGGTGGCAGATGAATAAGTCATGTACTAGAATTTTCCATACCAACAGTGCATGAATGCTTCCTAAAACACAATTTGAGTACAAATTCATCTCATCGAAAGAAACAACATCTTGAATTTAGTGACAAAGATTGAGAACTACATTTTGCAACTTTTTTTGAGTCTCAAGATGAGATTGTGTGCAGAGATTTCTAAACAACACCCACACAATGTCATGTTTATGGTAACGACCATCATTGGTGAATTTTTATAATCGTTGTCAGGGAATCCTGGAAAGAAATTGTACCTAATATTGTTGTATCAATGTGCCATGATCCTATTATAACAATTAGCAAGAAACTACGGTTTACTATCCCATGGCCCATGATTGCATATCCTTTCTACCATGGGGTAGAAGTCCTGGAAAGAAAGGTTCTCAGTTTCATCCAGACAATGATCTATTTTGAGAAGAAATATGTCATTACATCAACAACATGCTAGAGTGCAATGTTGGCTTTACTAGTTGGATTTACAGTTTTTATGGGTCCTACATGGATAATAAAGTTCTATGTTATTCCCTACTAGATTTTTGTAATGTGGTTAGATATTGTGACATATCTTCATCACCATGGTTATGATGAGAAACTTGCATGGTATAGAGACAAGGAATGAAGTTATCTCTGAGGAGGGCTTACTACCATTGATCAAGATTATGGCTTGATTAACAATATCCATCATGATATTGGAATTCATGTTCTACATCAGTTGTTTCCACAAATACCTCACTACCACCTAGTGCAAGCGACTAAATAAGGAAAGCCTATTCATGGAAATTACTATCAAGATACAAAGTAGTGATTTCCTCTACCATTCCACTTACTGGACCCTCTGAGGAAGAGCATGTCACAAGGTCATTATGATAATGATGAGGGAGATATTGTGTTCTGTCAAGCAGATCCTAACATGACAAAATCGAGAAGATGAAATCAATCTGAAAATGGTTGGAGTTTTTTTTTTACATATGGTTCAAGTATTTTTTTAACATAAGGCATCTTAAATCAACTATTTCTTCAAGATTGTTTATTCACTTGTAAAACATTGAAAGTTGTTGTATGATTTAGCCTGGATACTGCTTGGGGTATGCACTTTTTTCAAGACTCAATCTTTCACATAGTTAAGCTAACAAAATTGAAGTTGTGGCTGGAATAGATGGAAATGATGATAACAGTGCGTTAGATGATGCAATCCCTGTAGGTGATTAGGCATCTCATGGAAAAAAAAATTATACCATGTACTATGTTACTTCCATAGCAGTTGATGACAAATCCTTGTTTCAGGCTGTTGCTCATGGTGCTTTCTTGAGAAGTCGAAAACCACCTCCAAATGAGAGCTTGCAAAGAGCGCTAGTAGATGAATCACGTAGTAGAGTGGCAGATGAATTATTAAAGAGCTGTGAAGAGACATAATGGTTCATAGAAGGAAACTTTGATATTGGAGTGCTTAATTGGATCTTAACACATATTTTAGAACCTTCCATGCCCATATCAATGCTTTTGCTTCAAGTGGTTGATATGGATGATGATGGACTGGAGCTCACTAGTTGTGTGTTGCTTCTGCCAATAATGTGATAGTCAAATTACTTCCATAAGCCGAGATTTCACCAACTCAGACTCAAAAGGGAGATTGTTATACACAAAACTTGCACAGGGTGTGGGATTGTAGAAGAATGCTAGGCAATGGATTCCTGTACACTACATTATTTGTAGATATTGGATTTCAATTGTACCATGAGAGGAGTATGAGCCTAGTGGACTAATCCCTAGAGGGTAACACTGGAGCTGAGCATTTAATTGTTTCGCATTTCTGTAATTTGATTTCAGCAGTAATATTATTGTGCATTCAGTTTACATTTACAATCTATTTCGAATTTCTGAGATGGTACGTTGATTTAATTTTTACAGTGAAATCGAGCTGGCTGTTCTGGCCCATCGGCCAGTTTGTGACCTAGAATACTTAGGATTTATTTATGCTATTGCATTTTGTTTCCCGCTAGTGTGATTTACTTCCCTGCATTTTATTACATGCATGTGTAATTCATTTGACTGCGTTTCATTTCCTGAATTTTGTGGTGTTCTTTAAACTCTATTCTTCTATTTCATGGTTTCCTTTATGTTTTATATTTAATTTCATAGGTTTGATTAGTAAATTTAATGATATCATTAATTTATTTATGTTCCAGTAACTGCACTAAAAATAGAGTGGAGATAAAAGGTGCTTCTTTTCTCATTTTCAATATTGCCCTGTTCAATTAAATTTATAATGAAACATATTTTGAGTTGTAGGGATTCAAGAATGGGATAATAATGGTATGATATCAAAAAGGTTTTCCTTTAATTCATTATTCATATTATTGGGCACTTATAAATTGATTTTGGAATTGGAATACAACAACATTTATTTAAATACCAATATTAGTTGGTATACATTTTTAACATAAGTAAAGTTTCCAACAACTTGAATATATCCTCGCTCAATAATTTAAATTCTGTATTGAATATTTCCATACCCTTATGATTCGTCTTCAACATCCTTCGAAAGAAGCATTTTAAGTACATATTTTTAAAATAGTTTGAAATTGAAATTGTCTCATGCTTTCATATTTGCAGTGTAGTTGTAGTCTTTTAAGAAGCTCTGCATTTTTTATTTATTGCAGTGTGTTTACTTTGGAATGCATTTTCTTGAATGATTTACTTTTTGATTTTTTTTTATCTTACAAATCCCTGAGGTCATATTTTGGCATATATCATGCTACGTATCTAAATATTATGACCTTGAATTGGCAATTTAAATGTGGGTGTAAACCTAGCATTGATTCGGGGAGGAGTTGTAAGATAAGGCCTCATTATTTGTTATGTTTTTTCTTTGCAATTGAAATTTTAGATTAATAAGGTTCTCCTTGCTTACTGAAGCATACTGGATGATATTTCCAGAAAGCACAGAAGCCAGGTTTTCTTTATTGCAAATGAGTGACTTTCTTTACTACAAAGTGTGTTTGTTTTCTTTACTACAATTGAGATTAATTGATTTATTTTTTTCCCACTTTTACCATCATAGGGCAACCAGAGGGTAGAGACAACAATAAGACATGAGTGAAGGGCCACGCATCCGATTTTTTTTGGGGTCACTCCAAAGTTTGGTTGTGCGAGTAAATGGAGATTTCAAGTTTTGTGCTAACAAGACTTTCCATCTAGCAAGAAAATTTTAGGAAGTGTGATGTTATTCCAAGAATTATCTCAAATTCTAGTGGAAGTTGGGGTCTGTGCTTCAAAAAAATATCACATTTCGAATCAATCAGAGAAAGGTTTATTCCTCTGGAAGAGAAGATTCATGAAGATTCGGAAGATCTTCCTAAGGAGACCGAGAAGCTTGGATCATGCATGATGAGGAGAAGCCATTAGAAGAAAAACATCTATTTGGTCTGACATGCGGTTTAGAGGATAAACAAAGAAATGTGGAGGATTTGCACGATGCACTGGATGTCTCCCATGAATCAAGTAACCAAGAATATATGCGTCCCATAAAATCATGGTTCCCAATGGCTGTCAGTATCCACTTCTCATTTATCATTCAACAAATTGTAGCATCACATCAGTTAGTGCAGTTGGTACCCCATGTTATGGAATTTTCTCGTATATACTTTTCAAATTTGAACATGAGTAGAATTATCCTCTTGTTGTGCACATGGATGTATTGGAAGTACTCCTATACTTAAAAGGGAGTCTTCTGCTTCTTAGGGTAAAGTAGGGTAGAAGAATAAATTATTAAAGTTGTTATAATAATTCTATTAGGGTTTGGACTTTCAAATAATTGCCACTGAAACTACTTTTGATCCATATTAGTTGTTAACACACACATATGTGACAAATATTGTTGAGTATGATTCACTCTAATACCTCACGATTCTGCAAAAGTAACCATGATTAATCACGCTAATGAGTTGTCATCTAAGACATATATTTTTCAATTTCCATTACAAGGTACTATTGGAGAGCCCCCTATGGTGGACCACTCTTGTAAAAGATCATAATGAGCTATTCATGAGAACACTAGCATTATTAACTCAAAAAAAAATTCACTCATTATCTGGGATATGCTTAATAAGTCTTTATGGTAGAGGAACTATCCAGTAATGATTAGTCATTAAAAACTTTTCATGCCATCCTGTACTCTTAAGTAGTATATCTATCTCCCCACTTATTAAGTAACCTTTAGTGTTAGTCATAATTAGAGTTTACAAAATATTTAGGGGAGGATAGGAGGTCTCATGATGAGTCGAACTACCACGATCATGAGACTTAACATGCATGAAATTGTTGCTGCTCGTCACCAAGTCAGAGTAATGGCTTTCAGCCAAAAATTTGGAAGACAGGAGGTATTGTCATGAGTTGTCTTGTTCATCCATGATATTTATTGTGAGTGGAACTTCCATCAGTTGCATACCAAGCCAGGACAATGGCCTTCATCTAAAAGTCAAATAAGCTAACTTTCAATCTATATCTACTAAGTGGGACATAGGAATTTCGCTGAGTTAAACGACATCCCTACCGAGGTTATAGACACCCATGGGCAGCAAGGCCATGCCTATGGTATTAAATTTATTCTCATATTAAGATTTACTCGGTTATCCTTCTCCTTCCCTGAAACTCGTCATTTTAATTCTTGGACAATGGTTTTAAGATGATTTGAACATGATGCTTTGACTTCTATTTTTCAAAAATCGGGAATCTTTAATGATGTGGTACCCTTAGTGAAGGTAATTCTTTGTACTAATTAATGAGAAATTCATTTTTTCATCTAAATGAAAATGAAATTTAGAATGTTCAATAAAGACGTTTTTGATTGGTCCAAGAAAGTGTCACAATGCTCAAATTTTAGTTCCCTTTGCTGGTATCATAACTCACTTTAATTTTCATTGTAATTAGAGTAAGGAATTACTCAGTGATGTCTACTCACATGGTGTTGATTGACAACCATGTGTATTGATTGTGTTTGACTCTAAGTATGTTCTACATAGTCTAGGTACAAGATTGCTATAGTAGGTGCGGAATCTTGTGGTAGTCTTCTTAAAATTGCACCTTTTTAGCAAAAACTTGATTTTTACTATAAGAATTTGGGCAAAAACAAAACAATGAGTTCATTTGGAATAGGACAATAGGTATGTGAAACACTCTTTTCTCCATAATTTCTACTTTCTATACTTGATATTGATACATTCCCACAACCGATACTTTCATTAGATATGTAACATGGTTTTAGCTAGCACTGTAATAGTTATGTTGCAAGCTAATGAATGGTTTAAATCACCAGGCATCTTCATCTTTACTTGCTGAAATTTTTGCTAACACTCTTATTGAGAAGAAGAGTTTGATATTTAAACGTTTCCCCTTCCTTATTTCATGATTTTATAATTTAATGGTTTGTCTTGCACGAGGACATGCAAGAACATCAAGGTGGGGGGACGTTGAGCTGCCTTTTTGTCCAGTTTTTTACGATTTCTATAAAAATAATTCTATGCTTATGACTAGTTTTTTTAATCATTATTATCTTATTAAGATGATAGTTAGAGGCACGCAGAGGCAATATCTATTAAATTATGAATTCTTCTTGTTGATTAATTTGAAAAATGTTTTGGATAAAATTCAATAATAATATTCCTTCTTAGTGGCAGATGAATAAGTCATGTACTAGTAGTTTCCATACCAGCAGTGTGGGAATGATTCATAAAACATATTTGAGTATGAATTCATCTCATAAACAGAAGTAGAATCTTGAATTCATTGACAAAGATTGAGAACTACATTTTGCACCTTTTGTCGAGTCTCAAGATGATATTGTGTGCAGAGATGGCTGAACAACACCCACACAATGTGATTTTTATGGTAATGGCCATCATTAGTGAATTGCTATAATCATTGCAAAGGAATCCTGGAAAGAAATTGTACCTACTATTGTTATATCAAATCCTGATCCTAATGTAACAATTTCCAAGAAACTATGGTCTACTATCCCATGGCCCATGTTTTCATACCCTTTCTACCTGTGGCATAGAAGTCCTGCAAAGAAAGGTTCTCACTTTTATCTGGATAGTGATCTATTTTGAGAAGAAATATGTCATTACATCAACAACGTGGTAGAGTGAAATGGTGGCTTTACTAGTGAGACTTACAGCTTTTATGGGTCATACATGGATAATAAAGTTTTATGTTATTCCCTACTCAATTTTTGTAATGTGGTTAGATCATGGAAAATTTTAGGGGCTAATGTTCGAAGGTGGGCTAATTTTCCATGATTTTTCTAAAAGAAAGGTTTGCTAATTTCTATTTTTTCCAAAAATGATTCGCCCAAATTTTACAATATAAAATTATTTTACCTTAAAAATCACCAACATTATATAGAAAATATTAATAAAATAATTATAAATTTGAATAAATTTACAAATATATCAATAAACATTTTATAATATGCATACTAGGGACTAGTGAGATTAGCCAATATTTTTAAACTCCAAGATAATTTTCCATCCTTCAAATTTTCCCTGGGTTATATATTGTGACATATCTTCATCACCATGGTTATGATCAGAAGCTTCCATTGTATAGAGGCAAGGAATGAAGTAATCTCCAAGGAGGGCTTACTACCATTGATCAAGATTATGGCTTGATTAACAATATCCATCATGATATTGGAACTCATGTTGTGCATCAATTTTTTCCACAAATACCTCACTACCACCTTGTGGAAGTGACTGAAGTAGTAAAGCCTGTGCTTGGAAATTACTATCGAGAGTTGAAGCAGTCTTGTCCTCTACCATTACACTTTCTAGACCCTCTAATGAAGAGCATGTCATACGATCATTATGTTAATGATCAAGGAGAGATTGTGTTCTATCAAGAAGATACTAACATGAGAAAATTGAGAAGATGAAATAAATTTGATAATGGTTGGAGTATTTGTTTTACATATGGTTCAAGTATTTTTTTAACAAAAGGTATCTTCTAGCAGCTATTTCTTTGACATTGTTTCTCTTCTTGTAAAACGTTGAATGTTGTTGCATGATTCGGCCGGACCGTTGTTTGGTGTATGCACTTAATTTTCAAGCCTCAATCCTACAGACAATGAAGCAGACAAAGTTGAAGTTTTGGCTGGAATAGATTGAAATGATGATAATAGTGTGTTAGATTATGTAATACCTGGAGTTGATCAGAAATCTCATGGAGATAAATTTTATGCCAATTACTCTGTTAGTGCCATACCAAGGGATGACAAATTATTGTTTCGAGCTTTTGCTCATGGTTCTTTCTTGAGAAGTGGAAAACCATCTCCAAATGAGAACCTGCAAAGAGAGATAGTAGATGAATCATGTAGTAGAGTAGAAGATGAATTATTAAAGAGTCGTGAAGAGACGGAATGGTTCATAGAAGGCGAATTCCATATTGGAGCGCTCAAATAGATCTTAGCATAGACTCTCGAACCTTCTGTGCCCATATCTACGCTTCTCCTTCAAGTGATTGATCTCGATGATGATGGACTAGAGCTCGCTCGCTGTGTGTTGTTTCTGTCAGCAATGTGTTGGTAAAATTACTTGCAGAAGTTGGGATTGTACCAACTCAAACTCGAAATTGGAAGAAAATATTCTTGTTATGATTTTAATTAATTTATATTAACCAAAAATCCTAAATTTGCATGTTCTATAAAAATCAATTCGTTTAATTAGAAAAACAATGCTGCTATATACATGATATTGTTGTACATAAAAATCGCACAGGGTGTGGGATGAAGAACGCTAGGCTATGGAAACCTGTACATTGCATTATTTGCAGAGACTGTATTTTAATTGCACCATGAGAGGAGTCTGAGCCTAGTGGAATGATCCCTGGAGGGGACCACTAGAGCCCAAACTTTAATTATTTTACATTTCTGTAATTTGAAGTCAGTAGTAATATGATTCAACATTCAATTTACATTTACGGGCTATTTTGAATTTCTGATATGGTGTGTTGATTTCATTTTTACACTGAGATCGAGCTGGTTGTTCCGGCCTATTAGGCAGTTGGTTACCTAGACTACTTATGATTTACTTAATCTATTACATTTTATTTCGTGCTAGTGTGATTTACTTCATTTCGTTTTACTACATACTTGTGTAATTCATTTGCCTGCGTTTCATTTCCTAAATTAGTAAATTTAACGATATCTTTAATTTATCTATGTTTCAGTAACTAGACTAAAAATAAAGTAGAGATAACAAGTGCTTCTTTTCTCATTTTCATTATTACCATGTTAAATTTATTTTATAATGAAACATATTTTGAGTTTTAGGGATTCAATATGGGGATAATAATGGTATGTGATGAACAAGGTTTTCATTTAATTCATTATTCATATTATTTGGCACTTATGAATTGATTTTGGAATTGTAAGACAACGACATTTATTTAAATACAAAGATAAGTTTGAATACATTTTTAACACAAGTAAAGTGTCTAGCAGCTGGAAGATATCCTGACTCAATAATTTAAATTCTGGATTGAATATTTCCATACCCTTATGATTCCTTTCCAACATCATTCGAAAGAATCATTTTAAGTACATATTTTAAAATAGTTTGAAATTGAATTTGTTTCATGCTTTCATATTTGCAGCTTAGCTATAATATTTTAAGAAGCTTTGCAGTCTTTATTTGTTGCATTGCGTTTACTTTGAATTTTATTTTCTTGAATGATTTACTTTTTTAATTGTGTTTATCTTAAAAATCCCTGAGGTCATATTCTGGCATATAATGTGCTACGTCTCTAAGCCTTATGGCCCCGAATTGATAGTTTAAATGTGGGTATAAATCTAACATTTATACCTCCAAACAGTTTCTATTAGATTTATAAGGTGGTTATGCTCCCTATTCATCAGGATTTCTTTGAAAAGAAAGCCCCAACATGTGGTGAGATGGTTTGGAGAGTAATTATTCACATATATTAGAGTTTTTGGAAGCACCGCTCCACCACATGTACTTCCGTGGTATGTCCCTAATAAATTATTAGCCAGAAAAGTTGCATACTAGACAGTTAGCAAAGGTTACCAGATCTATCAAAGAGTCTAAAAAATCTCTTTGGCCCACTTTTCTACTTCGATGTGGTGTTTATTGTTTAAAAGACTCCAGAAATGCAAAGGTTTAAGTCAAACACATTTATAGTTTAAATGTTGTTGATTTTCGTGAAAGGCAGTATGACTCTAATAAGGTCATGTATGATTTTACCTTTTTCTTTAAAGTCAAGGCGTTTATCGATGAGGATGATTATTTTGACGATATTATTGAAGCATCTAAAATACTTTCACAAGTAAAGAGCTTATTTGCTCGTAGACTGAATCCAACTGAATTAGAAGAATTAAAGGAGTACAAAAATCAAATGTTAATGCAAGTACCTTTAAATCTACTTCAAATAATCCCATAGGAATCTCAAGAAGGAAGGGTTTCTACTAATGTATCAGTGGAGGATGTAAAGAAAGCATCCAAAGATGTTGAATCACAAAAGGAGTCTACTATAGAGAAGAACATAGAAGAACCTTCCAAAAAGGAATACCGAGAAGGGAATTGATAAAGAGAAAATGCATAAAGAATGGGGACATTTTGAACAGATAATAAATGAACCACAGGGGTGTACGAATCGAACACAGACTTTTCTCGAGACACCAAAATCTCCCAAGAAATCTTCCGAAAAGCCTCTCACTAGTTCAAAAGATATCGAATTTATTCTTTCTTTTCCCTCTTCAGATATTATTTTGAAAAAAGAATAAATTCCTCCTTTAGTTATTTTCTATAGTCCCAAAATTGGGCAGTCATGAAGAGAGATAGGGAGAAGAGAAATATTGATCATGATGTTATTATCTTGCCATGAAATGATCCAATGGATGTTGCGTGGAAAGATACACCTATAGATCCATCTGAAAAATTGACTAAGTTATCTCAGTTTGCAGGACCTTATGCTTCCACAACGATTGACAAAGAAGAAGAAGTGAGAACTTTGATGAAAGAAAAGGAGGAAAGAATAAGGAAGCTAGGGGATCAACTCATAATAGATAAGGGGAATGCACATGAACAGGTTAAGTCACAACTTGAACAAATGCAGCAGAGTTTTGAGAGCATAAAACTTCAAAGCCAAGTAGAATTAAATGTAAAAGACGTTGAAATAGCGCGACTGCGATTTACTATAGATCAAATGAAGGAATAACCAAAATTTGATGAATTCATCAAAGAACCTTCATAAAACAATTCATTTCTTTCAAAGAAAAAATCAATCTTTTGTAAGCAATTAGTAGAGATTAGCCCATTATTCCAAGAAGCTGATGCATTAGTGAATCAATTAATAGATGCTAAAATTAAATTTCAGGAAACACATGAAAATATTTCAAACTTGATCACATGGCATGAAAATTTAAAGAGAAAAATAGTAGAAATTGCAAGGATCAAAGAATATCACAAGGACATTCTCTCTACTGATTGGGAAATCCAGATAAAACAGGATGAAAGAGAAGTTTCTAGCGGAAGTGAAACATCAAACAATAGCGTAAAAACTATTAATGGTAATCTTTGGTATGCAGGGTTTATTCAAAAATGTTCACCAAGTAATCTTCTTGAGATCAAGGATTTGTGATCAAGTTGGCACGAATGTCTTGTAGCAAAAGAACAACATATCAGAAAACTCTCACATTTGAATTGCAAAGCTTATTTGTCATATCTGGTAAAACACATAGTCAATTTATGGCCCTTTGATGCTTAACTAATTCTGTCATCCATATGATGCCATCATTATTAAATACAGTTTATGCAAGAGAAGTGAAGATAAGCATTATGGATCCTCCAGGAGTTCAGAAAATGATAGATATCTACGAGAGGAGGAAACAAATCAAAAGCCAACACCAATCAAGATCAGAATTTTGAATTTTAATTCAATTTTATTTTTGCATTTTTGGCACTGATTCTAAGGAGATTCATTTCACTCCTCAAAATTTGCTGCTTAGCTATTTTTTTAATATTTTTTGTTATTTAAACCCCTTTCTTGTATTTAGAAAGGGGCATGACAATTTTGATAAAGACTCTTTAAATACATACACTTCTATACTTTTAAAGGCTTTCTTAAATTTTGAAGATCTAGTCCATGAAGTTCATTTAAGAAAGTTTTCTAAGAATTGCACTTATGTTTTTCTGTGATCGATCTTGAAGAAAACACATGGATGGCAACTTTATTGTCTGTGGATCAATCATCTTGCATCGGGTAATTTTATCATTATGTAGTGATTATTTTATGAACTGCTAAGTTGTTTCTTCTATATGTACATTGTTTGTCAATTGTGTTTTAATACAGACTGTTATTAGTTCACTTTTGAAATATAACTGAGTCATCATTCTCTTTATTTTTTATAAACTATTAAGTATTTGATGCGATATGTTTCACAGTCAACCATTATGATTAACTATTTAATCGAAATAGTTGTTTTTATGAAATTTTTGGACTTATTGTATGAATAATATTCATTATCATTCGAGATAGTCATTTATTTAGATCACACAAATATTGATTTAAGCCCAGATAATAGTAATATATATAGATAGTTTGATTTTTTCATTTAAATCACCCTCATCTACCAAATCAACTTTGATAATCAAACGCATACCCCATCCTACCATCTTTCATATTTGGAACCTAGTCCAATAATTTCAGTCATAGCCACTAACCCAAAGAGAGAAGGGATGGTATTCATGTCCCCGACTAGGTGGTAATCCCCCATGTTTTCGCAGAGAATTTCGAAGCTTCAACATTTGTGAGCTAGAAGGAGGTTAAGGGCTATGAATGGAAATTAAATCTAAATAGGAAAGTTTCTCTAAGAGTGAAACTCCCCCATCATCACCTCCAACTTCCCATTCACATTCTAGATCTCCAAATCCTAGACGTGAAGTTGTGAGAAACTCTCTAAAATCCACTAGTGTTTCCCTAAAGAAATCAAATAAACCTTCTTCTACAGAAACTCCTAATGTACAATCTTTAATTCAGAAATTAGAAGGGATTTCTCTACCTCAATAAGTATCTAAATTATCTGAAGCCCACATTTCTTCATATTTTCCTTCCTCTCAAAGATTAACCAGATCGCAATGTGAAAAATTTGGAATACCTCCATTTGAATTTTGTCTACCTCCTTGTAGGAAAGTTAAGAAATCCGAGTCTAAAACTTATAGTGAGATTCTCTCACCATCACCATGAACTCCTTAATATATTCAATCATCTTCATCGCAAAATCACTCTATGCAATCATCCACTTCACTATCTCAAATAGTCATTTACACTGGTACAAGAGAACAATCTTCCTCCACCCAATCACCTTCTACTACTGGTGCATATTCCTCTAAACAGATACCCATAATGGATCAAATACCATGGAAAAATCTAGGTGACTCTTAAATGGAATGACCATTACATCCATTACCTGTCCATCTAAAAAAATGGTTGCCAAAATTGAATCCCGATGATGGTATTCCTGCCGAGGAGCATATAAACAAATTCATGTTATCTATAAATTTAAATGGAGTTGTAGAAGAACATGTTGTTGTACAATTATTTCCTTATAATTTCGAAGGATCAATAGGGTCTTGGTACTTTTCATTGCCATCTGGTTCCATTTATAATTGGAGCATGTTCCAAGAACATTTCCTAACCAAATTTGGAGATGATCACTCAACAACTACTCTTCTTAATGATCTCTCCAACTTAAAAGCTGAACCAAAAGAACCCATTAAGGATTTCAATTCACGTTTTAATAAATTGTTAAATAAAATCCCATCTACATCCAAACCAAGTGCCGAAGTACAAATTGAATGGTAAATTTCTTCTCTCCCTTCAAATAGATAAATTTTTGTTGATAGAGATGCTAAGCCAAACTTGGCTGAAAATATGAAAGAAGCTATAGTTGTAGAGAAATCAATTTTAGCCTTAGAAAAGAAAAACGCATTAGAAGAAAGAAAATCCAAAAATGTCACCTTCAAATATGAATCTAAGAATAAAACACCTAAATACCTTTTTTATCTTGATGCTATGCAAAAAGTACTTAAAACCATGTCGAATGAAATGGTTGAGATAAATAAACAAGTAGTAGAAACTTCGTCTAGAAATCCATTTAGACCTTTTATAAGAAATCCAATATCTGATCCTAAACCTCCAAATACCATATCAAATGTTGAATCAACTTTGGAAGAAGAATAAGTATCAACAACTCATGAACAAATTGATGATGAAGAGCTGGTTGAAGTACACGGAATGTGGGATTTCATTCTCCCTTTGTTAGACAATGAGGAAGAATTAGCTTTACCTGTTACCAGTAGAAGCAAGAGAACTATTGATTCATTACAGTTAGGTAAAAAACAGAAACCATAAACTCCCACTATTAAAGAAAAATAAATCAGTAAAAAGATCATCTCCCAAGTCTACTCAAACATCCCACCTCAATCTAATCCTTCACCTTCAGCCAAATCCTTGTTAATTTCTGATCATATGGAATAAAGTATAGTTGAAGACATGAAGAAGACCAAAGCTAATTATATGCTATATGATATTAGCAAGCTAGAACATCAGTAGAAGCTATTACTCAAGGAATTAAATATAGTTCCCACTTCTCCTCTTCGTGGTGCTGTAATTTCTCAAGTTTCTCAAGGAATGGGTAAGCCTCCCAGTACTCCATCTGATAAAATCAAATGAAATGATGCTGTTTAAATTGGCAGTAGATCTAATTCTCATGCTCCTCCTTTTGTTTTCACTTTTGAAATCTTTAATAATAATTTTCAAAATTGTTTACTTGATTCAGGGGATTCATCCAACATTATGCCAAAAATAATCTACGCGAAATTAAATATTTTACCCCAAGAAATGTATTGTTCCCATTCTAGAGCTAAATAGGACACAAGTCGAAGTCATAGGAGAAGTTAATTTGGTCACCATTAGAATCTCTTCAAATTTGAGAGTATATCAAGTAATTTACATATTAGTCACTGATATTCCTGAATTTTATGGCTTGATCCTCAACAGATATTGGTCCAAAAAGCTTGATGGTTATTTCACAACATACCAGTCTCATACGTGGCTTCCTCACAATGGCAAACCAAATCAAATAAGGGTCGATCGTGAGAAGCATTTAAAGTACACTGTGACTAAACTAGAAGGATAAAATGATATTTTTGCATACAATAATAATATCATTGGAAATTATTCTATTGAATCATTTTTGGGCAATTTTAATGCACAAACTTCTCCTTTTCTCGAGAATTATGCTACCTCACAGATTGAAAATTATTCACAAACAAATTATTCCAAATGTACCAATTTTATAGATAAATGAGTAGTTAATTATATGTTTTGGAAATCATTTTCTAATGGATTTAAATCTAATGATGGGGTAGGGGTAGGTTGCGTATTAGTTATCCCTGAAGGAGAGAAAACTATGTTGGCATGCAGACTTGAATTTGAATGCACGAATAACATTGCTATGTATGAGACATTAATTCAAGGATTGTACAAAGCCATAGGCCTTGATATCAAATATCTTCAATTCTTTGGAGACTCTAAAATCGTGATCACATAGGTAAGGAACACTATTCACCGCCTTTCTTGACATTTAAAGCATTATCAATCATTACTCCAGGACCTTACCTCACATTTCCTAGCATTTAATATCTATCCAGTACCAATACTTCATAATGCAAGTGTTGATCTCTTAGCTAACATTTCTTCCAAACTCATACAATCAGAAGATTATAGTCCTCACTGATTTTCTATAGATTTCATTTTTGGACCTTCTATTCCCAACAATGTCACGAATTGGTGAGTTTTTAATGATGATCGGGATATCATAAACTTCTTAACATCTTTGGCATCATACAATGACCAAATAATAGATGAAGACTGACATGATAGTTAGGTTAAACAAAAGATGAATGAAAATCACATACCCAAATACGTAGTTAAGCTGGAGGATTTGTATGATCTTAAATACAGATTCAAGAAACTAAGTAATTCAAAAATTCAAATTTCGACAATTTTTTATGAAACCAAATCACAAAAAGATAACAAAGATATATCAACGATCTAGAAATAAGCTGCTTCAAGGGGGAACCTCCTTTACATTACACAAATGAATAATTCTTGGATGATACAAATGACAAGATCTCCTCTCTATATATAGGAGTCTAAGGGGTCATAATATAATCAGAGCCGACATAACTATAATAATATAAGGGCACAATAATAACATTAGTGGGCTTCTATGGGGCACAATAATAACAATATGGGAACTACGTGGGCACAAGAATATAATAAGGGGATTGCACTAATAATAATAAGGGGTTACACTAGTAGTATAGGGACCTAACATGCCCCTCTCCTTCAAAAAGTGTTATCCTCAATGCTTGAGTAGTTCTGTATGCTTATGTATAAAATTCTCCTCCTCCGATGTTGAATCTTCAGTAGGTAAGTTCTTTCACTTGATGAGATACTCTGAAATCGATCGATTTCGTAGTTATCAGGTTCTTGTCTCCATGACTGCTTTAGGTTCAAATATGATTTTTCCTTCCTCGTCATGTTTTGACAATATCATTTGAACTAGGAGCTTCTCACCTATAACCTTATTTAAGCATGAAACATGCAAAATGGGATGCCCTTGGGAAGATGCAGTAAGCTCCAATTTGTATGCCATAGTACCAGTCTTTTGTAACACCTTGTACGGACCATAATACTTTGGCCATAATCTATTATCCCTCTTAGCTTGCTTGAGGGGCATTTGTTTGTATGGTTGTAGTCGTAGAAATATCCAGTCACCTACATCAAAACTTCTTTCGTTGTGGTTTTGATCCGCATGTTGTTTCATTCTATTCTCTGCCAAAGTGATATTATCCTTTAAGAGTTTGAGAACTTGACGTCGATGCTCGATGTGATCCTCCACTACTTCAACCTTAGAATTTTCTTTTAAAGGTGATGTGATAGATCGTGGACGATATTGATAAAGTGCCATAAATGGGTTCATTTTTTCTGCAGTATGGAAGGACGTTTTATACCACCATTCAGCTAGAGGAAACCACTTGATCCATTGTGTCTGTTTATCAGATACAAAGAAATGAACATATCCTTCCATACAGTTTTCACTATCACATTTTTCCCATTAGATTCAAGATGATAAGATGAGATATGACCTAACTCACTACCCAAATATTCCACCTCTTGTACTCCAAAGAAACAATTGGAGCTTTCTTCATATAATTGTTTCTCCTCCAATAGTTTGAGCACCTTGTCAACATGTTGAACATGATCCTTGAAATACTTGATGTAGATTAGTATATTATCAAAAAATACTAACACAAATTTTCTAAGTGTTTGAAAATGAAATTCATCAAACCTAGAAATGTAGAAGGTGCATTGGTAAGGCCAAAAGGAATGACCAAAAATTCATAATGATCGTCATGAGTTCTAAATGTTTTTGGAATGTATTCAATCTTCATTCTGATTTGATGATATCCTCAATGAAGATCAAACTTGGTGAAGTAAATTGCTCCATGTAATTCATCAAATAATTCATCAATGACACAAATGAGAAAGTTATCTTTAATAGTAAACTTTTTGAGCTCCATATAATCCAGACACATGCACCATGATCCATCCTTATTGTATACCAATACCACTGGACCAGAGAAAGAACTTTGACTATGTTGAATTATACCAAGCTCTAGCATTTCTGCAACCATATGTTCAATTTCACTCTTTTGGGCATATGGATATCTGTAAGGCCTAATTCTTGGAGAAACACTTCCTAGAATGAAATGAATAGCATGATCATGATAAAAAAGATGGGAGGCCTTTGGGAGTCTCAAATACCTTGGAATAATTGTCTACAACTTTTTGGAGATCTCGAGAAATAGATGATTTCGATGTGGGTACCTCTAGTGAACATAATTGTGCAATTTATTCCTGTTGTTCTTTCTGTTAGAGCCTAGATTTGCCTCAGGCTAGAAAGACAAGGTTCTGGGTCCACATCAAACCATGCTCAGCCTCATAGCTAGCCCTACGAGGATAGGAGAGGGCTCTCTCCAGATCAGTCTCGGAAAAAGGTAATCGATGAGGCTCAAGACGACTAAATTTGCAACTGATCTTAGGCTAGGTATTAAGTGCAAGGATTTGATTTGGTTTTTGGTAATTTTTGTTGAAAAAATGGGAAAGGCAAATTGGGCTCGGGGATGAGGCACAGTTTCTGTAGAGTTCCGATTGGGGAAAGGAAGGCAATCGCTTTGATGCTTTAAAGTGAGTGAATGGATAGATCAGACCGGTGAGGAGCTAAGGAGAGCAAGAGAGTCTCAAGAATTCTCCTTAAACAGATGAAAACATGAAAATTTAAACAAAGTCAAAGGCAGAGCATAACAGTTATGGATTCTACCGTAATCACTCATTTGTTCAAATTCAGAAGAAGAAGCAGGAAAATGATACACATAACACTAATGAACTTACAATTACTCAGAGAAGCACACCATCAAACACAAAGCCACATGGATCCCAAACAGTGCTACAAAACCCTGGTCTTTCCTTTGCCAAAAATGCAGAAATGAACGTACAATAGAGTGCCAAACTTTTCCCAAGAGTAAAACCATGAAAATGGCTTAAGAATTACATGATATAGACTAGCCCAACCCATTCCCTTGCCTCTAGGGGTCGAGCTCATCATTCTAGGAGTTGTTTCAACCAATTCTAAACAAGGAACTGAAAACTAGGTAGTCAAACAACTTACCCCCATATGCAGGAAACTGATTCATTCACTCACATTTCACCTTTTTGTGAATGAATCTTCTAGAACAAGTAAAAATGTGCCAAAATTACATCATGTTTATCCAATTACATCAAGATAGATAAAAAATTACATGACAAAGAAAAACTAGTCAAACTAACCGAATTTCTGAGCTGGAAGGTGAAAAATTGGGCAAAAAACCTCTATGCGCCACACCAATTTCTCTATGCGTCTCGCCACTTTGAGGCTGAGTTTGAGGCACTTCTTGAAGTCCAAATTGAGCCCAATTGTGCTTGTTGGAAATCTCTATCTGCCTACTTTCCAACCAAAGTAGAATTTCTGAATTGGGTGCTCATTTGCCCCTCCAAAACTTCAATATCCTAAGACTGCTTCATGTGTGTCAAAATAGGGGCATAGAGGTCATTTTTTAGTGTTTTTGACCTCCTGAGGACTCAAAACTTACCCAAATTTCTTGGCCATGCACCAGCAGTCATGATTTTTCATGAAAAATCCAAAAATATATTTTTTTTTGCATTTGGAGCCTCCTATCATAAGCGCGAGCCACGCGGCGTGGCACACAGGGAGAAAATCCCTGTCTTTTATACAAAAATTTGCAAAAATACCAAAAATGCCCCAAATTTCTTGAAATTTGGGCTAGAGCTTATTTATTAAGTTTTATGCTGGGATAAGGAGGCTTTGGCCAATATCTGAAGATGATCGAGCTCCCTTTGCCTCTTTTGCTTCTTTATTGCCTTTCTCAATTTTGCCTTTAAATTCTTGATTCGGGCCTTGCAGACCTTGTTTCGTGCCATGTAGTGGAAAGCCATGTGTCTCAGCAATGCATGGTCTTTGTCGACCTTGTCCAATAGCCTCTCTAAGTGCATGTTCACTCTCTCGAGATTGGGCTCCCGATCCTCATTAATCTCTTGCTCCAATGACGTGAGCTCAATTCTTCTCCTTTGTGCAGCATGGCGATTCTCGAAAATGTTTTGTAGCTCCATGATTGCCTGCTGATCTTCAAGATGTTTGCTCCTCCACTCCAAGTATTTCATGGTCCACTTAGCTCCCTCCAAGTCAAGGGATAAGGCTTGGATCTGTGTTTGTTGTTCCTGGATGATCTCTCTAAGTTGCGCACTTTGCGGACCCGTATCTGTATCATCATCATGAAGGAGAATGAAGTCAGTCTCTCATTCACCTGATGGCCCCTCATCCTACATTGGCCTCTTGCCTTTGTCCTGTACCTGTGGTGCTGATGTCGGAAACAATGCCCCTTCCACCCCGAGTGGAGATAACACTCGTTTTGTTGCTGCAAATAAATGTCTGGTGCCTCTCTGATATGTGATGAATAATGACACACTAGCAGTCTCATGGCGCTCATACTGATGAGAAGGTCCACCTTCATGCTTAACCTCTGATAATCCCTATGAAGCTCTAAATAAGTCACGAGAGATGAGATCATCCCAAGTGATTCTCTGCAATCCAAGCTGATCAACCACCAAAATCTTAATAAGAGCATAATGATAGACACTGTTAAGTTGCTCCTGAGGGGTTTTATGCTGCATAAAGGTGGTCATCCTCTCTATGTTCCAGCAAATGAAATACGGAATGTTCATCATCCGTACCCTGGTGAAATGCATGAGCAACCTGATGTGATAAACATATAAATGAGAGAACCGTCCCTCACAGCTGAAATATTTCATGATCAATTTCATTAGTGGAGCATATTCATCTTTCAGATATCGGAACGAGAACACTCCCTTGAGCTGCCTCAAGAAACTGGTTTTAGTGTATGGCTCATAATGTTGCTGGTCAATCTTCTATTTCTTGTGCCATGGTTCACTAATGTTCGGTATACCAGTTACTAATGACACAGATTCTGGTGTAAGCATGAAGGTGACACCAGCTAAGGTAGCTTGATCTCCATGTAAGTGCAGCACAAAAAGACGAGCCAGCTCATGATGAAATTGAACACTAGTCACCTTTTGACAAAACTCATAGCATGACTGATGCTGAAAACAAAACATGGCAAGAGGGCAGGCCTGCAATTCTTTATGGGTGGTTGGTTCTTCTCTAACATTTCTGCCACCTTTATAAGGCCTCCAGGGTGCCTGTTCTTCCAAGGGTGAGTCACTTTGGGTTTCCACTTCATAGTTCGATGAATGCTCAGATGCCATTACTACTGTACGAAAACTATTTTGACTGCTCCTTTGTGTGCAAAGTCTGCGAGAAAAGTCTGCCACCAAAGGGAAAAAACAAATGCAACAAGGACTGTTAGGAAGGGGAAATAATAGTGAGGAATGGGAATTATTGGGAGAAATTTAATAGGGAAATATGGGAGAGGGTTTGAGGGATTTATGTCTGGGAATAGGGTTTAGGGTTTGGAATTGTTGTATAGGGTTTGAGGTGTGAGGTTGGAGGATTTGGGACAGAGCATGTAGGAGAAGGGAATAATGAACTTAGGTGATAGGGAATTAGGGATTGGTGAAGACAAGGGAACAATGGGAAGGAGAAATAATTTTGGTGGCAAAACAGTGAGTTCTGAAACCCTGACAGCAAGTTTTCTTATGTTTATAGAAGGAGGGTTTGATATATGTGTTCATCCATTGTCATCCATAAACTACCATCACTAATCACAACATTGGATGAAATATCAAAATAGCAACACTACTTGGCAAATCCACGCAAGTTATGAGCAAATTGGTGAAATTTCAGGCAAATTCGGGCTGTGGACTGTATGCGCCGCGCCAAGAACCCAGTGTGCCACATGCTCCCAGTGCGCCATGCCCATTTAGAATAACACTGGGCAATTTATCCCAGTGTGTCGCATGCTTCCAGTGTGTCGCACCACCTATTTTGTGCGCCGCACGGTTAGTTGCAAGCAATTTCACCCCAAAACATGCACTTTCTCACCCAATTCACTTTGAAATGCTTCTCTTTGACCTTGGCATGTAGAATGACATTGATCTTCATGGAAAAACCTTTATAAAGACATTGATTTGATTTTTGGTTCTTCAAAACCCATTTTTGTAATGTTTTGAAATTGGCACTTTTTCACAATTAACACAACTCTGTCTTTTTGTTTCCTCCTTGATATTTTGGCTGAATGATGAAACTCTGTCTATTTTTGTAGGGATGATTGGCATGTGATTTTGGCAAAGGATGACCAGGGCTGCACCTGAAGACCCTCATGACTGAAAAACTTTAGAAATTACATATTTATTACACACCATAAATTTGATGATTTCTTCTTCAAAACAGAGTTTTGAAGAAGAATCATGATCAAAGATATTGACGATGAAATTTTGCTGTGAAAACTGATTTTGAACCTCCCTCATGTGCCTGTGGAAATTATTAGACCTTTTGAAGATGAAACTCTAGACCTAATGACTGACATGACTCTTGGGTGACCAAAAGACTATCCATAATGATTGTAAAATTGATTTTGATGAACTTTGATAATCAAACACGAACCTATAGGTACATGACATGAGGGAGTATGGAGACAAGACCCTTCCGTTAGAAAATCGATGCTCCTAATGGAATGCAGATGATCGAGCTGAATGAGATACCTAAAATGAAATGCAACAAAAGAGGTTTTGATCTCTGACGGAAGGTTGAACAGACCGACTCTAACACTTTCTTTAGAAGCTTTTTCATCTTGTTAGAGCTCATCATCTTTTCTAGTTTCCCTACAATACCCCTTAATTCAATCTCCTTTCCTTCCCAAAAATAATTCAAGAAAATTTCTTGAAAATTAAAAGCTATCGTACCCAAAGATTGTAGCCATTGAATTCCTGGTACAACATCCTCACCACCCATTGGAATGGAAAGCATTGGACTATTCAAGACATATTCTCCAATGGATAGCTTGATATTATGGAACTTTCCAGACAAATTTATGGTTCCTACATTTGCAAACATTGTCTGACACTCTGGTGCTCGATATGTTGGCATTATGATGCATGTGTTGTACTTGATGGCAACCCACTTGTAGCAGAACATCTCACTTATACATAACTAGATGAATCTACAAAAGATAGATCAGATGTGACAGAACACATGGGATGTAATACATCCCAAAGGAATCAGTTCAGATATAATGAACAATGACAACTCATTAAGATGATAGTTCTCAGTATTATAAGTTAGCTTTGCCATCAAATTCAAAGGGGGAGATTGTTGGCATTATGATACAAGTGTTGTCCCAAAGGAATCAGTTCAGATGTAATGAACAATGACAACTCATTAAGATGAGAGTTCTCATTATGACAAGTTAGCTTTGCCATCAAGTTCAAAGGGGGAGATTGTTGGCATTATGATACAAGTGTTGTCCTTGATGGAAACTCACACAGATGACAGATCATAGTGCAGCAGGTCAATAGCAAAGAATTGATGATCATACTACAAAGAATGAAGAAAGAAAAGTATATACGCATGTTCACTATACACCTAGTCGTGTACACACACAGGTTCACTATATACCAAGTCGCGTATATATGCAGGTTCGCTATATACCAAGTAGTGTATACACCTAGCTACACTATATAAAAAGGCGTGTATACACACGGGATTTCTGATCAAAAGTCGCGTGTACGTATGCACACACTTTCATGCACGGAAAAGCGCGTACATGTGGGAAAGCTTATTTTTGGGTCTGTGGTATTTAGACCTATGGTTTTGGACCTTGGTATTGCGTCCGAAGTGTTGAACCCAGGTATTGGGTCCCTAGTATTGGTTATAAATGGTTTTGGACCATGGTATTGAGTAAGGCCTAAGACTATAAAAGGAGAAGAAGATCATTAGGCAAAAGCAATTCAGAAAGTCTTGAATATCTGATGAAGTGTGAAATCTAGTATGCAGGTTATGGGTTCATGATGCTTTGCTTGATCTGAGCTAAGGAGGAATCTCACCGGTTGATGGAGAACAAGATCTAAGGATAGATCGGGATTAAATGGTTTGGAATGAATCATCTCTATATGGTTTTATTATGCTTATTCTAGATCTGTATACTGATGCATGTAATGTTTTGATCTGGGTATAACTTAAGTTTGAAATAGCTGCAACTCATGAATGAGTATTTACAAATGTATACGCTGGTTGAGTTTGATAAAAGTGCGTACATACGTAGGTTATATACATGTAAGTAGCGTATACCATATACACTATGATGAAGTTACAGGCGGTTCTGGTAGTTGATGCAAAGTCTGAGTTCTGGTGACTGTTTACTGGTGTCAATAATTCTGCATATTCAGATTGGTTGATTATGTTTAGCTTCAATATTGATGGATGACATCTATAATGGATCAGGATCATAATGACTTATCTTTATGTGACCTGATGGACTAGATCTGGTTGCTAACATGCGTATTATCCTTGTATATGTAATGATTTGGTTATGTCTGAAGTCAGGAAGTGAAGCAAAGACATAAGTAAGTAATTAATGACATATACGGTAGTTCACTTTGGTGAAGCTGCGTATACATGCTGGTTAGGCTCTTCCAAGTAGCGTCTGAACTTTGATGCATGATTTTTGATGATACAATTAGATCTGAACATTGTTGCAGAGTTCTGTGTTCTACTCTGTGTTCTGGTGATTGCAGTTTGTTGAAAGGGTGTCAGTGATTAAGTATTGGGTGATTCAGAGATTGATGATGCTATTGTTGATTGATTATGTGTTTCAATGATATTGATGGGTCCATTATGAAAGTTGGATGAAACGTGGCCTTCAGATTATGGTGTTGTGCTTCAGGAGTATCTAGTCTGAAAATTTATGAAACGTGGTACCTAGACGAAGAAAGAAAAGGTTGTATCCTTCTGTAGGTCAGCACCTACGTACTAGTACATCGGCCAGTACAAGAGATAAGGGGGTGGTACCTCCCTTCCAGTAGCAGCTGGAAAATGAGTGAAGGTTGGAGCATTAAGTAGGTGGGCACCTATGTACTAGTAAAAGGATCGGCTAGTACAAGAGCTAAGGGGGTTGTAGCTCCCTTTGAGGAGAAGTCGGAGAATGAGAGAAGGCTGTAGCCTTCTACAGGTAGAAGCCTGTGTACTGGTATAAGACTGCACCAGTACAAAAATATTGTAAAAAGAAGTTTCTTA
This sequence comes from Pinus tabuliformis, assembly GCA_031772625.1. Taxonomy (NCBI): domain Eukaryota; kingdom Viridiplantae; phylum Streptophyta; class Pinopsida; order Pinales; family Pinaceae; genus Pinus; species Pinus tabuliformis. The sequence goes on along the minus strand of CM062814.1, from coordinate 662,158,406 downwards.
TTAAAAAGAAGATAGAGACGACTTGCAGCAGGTGGTTTTCACCCACATTGGGTTTCCACCTTACATCATGGTGTTCATGTGTGCTTCTTGTGTGTGATGATCTGTTCTATTTTACTACACCTATTTACTGTTCATATGGCTAATAAAGTTCTGATGCACTAACTAAAGATCAACAATTTAATGGATTAACTGAATCATAAGTTTACTGGATATACGCTAGTTGCATTAGACACAGTTGTGTATACACACAGGTTCCCTTAACTGAAGTAGCGTATATGAATCTAATTATGGAAGTGAAAAAGTGTTTTCTTTGATAATATTGATTCACCCCCCCTCTCAATATTATTTCCAACACGATATAGGAAGCAATTCAATTCCATGGCTATCTTATGATGAATAAAACTATGGGCACTACCCAAATCAATCAACACTCTTACTTTTTTCTTCTTGATATGCCCTTCTATATTCAGAGTTTGAGGAGTGGTAATTCTTGTCAATGCATTAAAATATATGGTTAGATTCATTTCTTCTTTCTCTCAGATTGGTTCCTGGTGTATATCCTCTTCTTTTGACATTTCTTGTTCCTTTTCTTGCTCCTCTTTCCCATATATATAAATTAACTTCTTCTCAGCACACTTATGACCTTTAGCATATTTTCTATCACAATTGTAACAAATCCATTTTGCTATTTTTTCTTCCAATTGTTGTGGTCTCAACCTTGTAAGTGGTGAAAGGCTAGGAGAAACAACACTTCCATCTTTATAGTTATGAATGATAGGCTTGCTTGTTGCGATAATTTTTCTTTCAATTTTTCTTGCTAAACTGTACGCCTTTTCCAATGAATAAGATTCCCAAAGGTGAACCTCATGTTGAATGTTATCCTTTAAAGTCCCTATGAAGACATCAATACTCTACTTCTTTGGAATATCATTTAACCTTATATTCAGTTTTTGGAAGTCCTCGATGTGCTCTTCCATTGAACCCTTTTCTTTGAGATTTATCAATTCGCTAAAGAAGGTGTTGCTTTGTGTATACTCCATTTCCTCCATGAAAATTTACCATGTGACAAGTGGTTTACGAGAACAAAGCCCTTTATACCATAAAAATTGATTTGGTTATAAATATAAATATGCAATATGTACCTTTTCTAATAGTTGCACATCATGTAGATCAAAATATTTCTTCGTCTGTAGTATCCATGTTATGGGATCCTTTCTATCAAAATTCCTCATATGGATCTTTGGAATATGGTGGGTCTTCAATCCATTGTTATATTCTATGAAATGATGATTAACATTTACTTTTTCCTTTTCACTAGTTTCCCCTACTACCTTTTCGTCATTAGGAGGCCTTTCTTGTAGCAGCTTTGTCCCACCTTCCTTCAAACCTTCCATGTATTTCTTCAAATCTTCCATGCCTTTCTTATAATATTCATTAATACCATTGATATTAGCTTGCATGGAACCTATAAAAAAATTTATCCTAGCTTTAATCACATTCTTCAAATCCTCTATCCAATTTTGCTTACTAGGTTTTTCTATTTTCTTGATTTGAGTCATTCTTTTTCATCCTTTTAATAGCTCGATCTTGAATCTATTCTATCTCTTAAATTTCAGATCTCCAAGGTTTAAAATTGTGATCTGCAGTATCCCTCTACTTCCTCTTTCAAATGCCACCAGTCTGATCAAAATTGGATTCTCCAAGAGAGCGTTATTCCCAATCTCCCACGATGACTTGATTATATACATTTTCTGTAGAGGGAACTTGTATCAAGTGCCACGTGTCACTGTTTTGACCTTTAGACATGAACACCATAAAAACAAATGTACAGTTTTTCCTCTTTCTGTAGATGCTTACAAAATTTCAATCTGATGCTCAAGGAGAAAGTTATGATGATTTTCCCCAGGTCACCTGTTTGGGATGTAATTTGGGAGCTTGCAAAAACCCTAAATCTCTTGGACTGTATCTCTGAAAATATATTGAAAAAAGAAATGAAATTTGGGCCCACATTTCAACACTCTTTTCTCTCAACTGTGTTTGAATTTCCGAGTCTGAACCTTCGTAGAAAAAACATTATAGCGAAAATTCCATGATGGCTTGTTTGAGATGGAATTATGGAGCTTGCAAAAACCCTAACTTCCGCATATCATATATCCAAACATATAGCAAGAAAATATTTGAAATTTGGAACTGAGGTTCAGAATGATTTTTGCTTAAAGAGGTTTTTTTTTTTTTTAGATTTCTCCACTTCATAGAAAAAACTTATATCGAAATTTGACGATGACCTTGTTTAGAGCAACGAAACCCTAGAATTCAAAGCTCTCATACCAAATGTTATGAAACCATCTCACAAAAAGATAGAAGAGATAGATAAATGACTTAGAAATAAGTCTCTTTGAGGGGGAACCTCATTTACATTACAAAAATGAATAATTCTTGGATGATACAAACGCAAGACATATTTTCTATATATAGGAGTCTAAGGGGTCATAATGTAATCAGAGCCAACATAACAATAATAATGTAAGGGCACAACGATAACAATAGTGGGCTTCTATGGGGTACATAATAACAATATGGGGACAACATGGGAACAACAATATAATAAGGGGGTTGCACTAATAAAAGTAAGGGGTTACACTAGTAGTATAGGGACCTAACACATTGAGATTTGAATTAGTAAATCTTGGAACTGATCTAAAACCACAGAATATTAATCTAGGTCTTGGTCTTGCACCTAATGAAAGATTAGCCTTCATTCATTTGTTGAGAAGATATAAAAACATTTTTTCTTGGGACTATGATGATCTTAAAGCATATTATATTTCTATCATACAACACACTAATCCCGCGATATCTGATGAAAAGCCCGTACAGTAGAAGTTGAGAAAGATTCATCCAAATTTGGAGAATCAAATCAAATATGAGTTAAACCAACTTCTTAAAGACAACATCACTTTTCCTATTAGACATTCAAGATGGGTTTCTAACCTAGTACGAGTCAGGAAAATAAATGGTGATATTTGCATTTGCATAGACTTTCGCAATCTCAACAAAGCTTTTCAGAGGACAACTTTCCACTACCTCCTATTGAATATGTATTGCTGTCACTTGCAAGTTCAGAATTAATCTCCTTTCTGGGTCGATTTTCAAGTTACAATCAAATTCTGGTACATCTAGATGATCAACTAAAAACCACATTCATAACCAAATGGGGAACATATGCCTATCAAAATATGTCGTTTGGATCAATCAATGTTGGTGCAACTTTCCAGAGAGCCATGGATATAGACTTGAAAGGTTTGGTAAATACAAATATGGTTATTTACATAGAAGATATAAGAGTATATTCAAAGAAATGCAGTAATCATTTAAAAGACATAAAACAGGTATTTGAACATTGTAAAAAATACATAATTTCTCTAAACCCAAAGAAGTCTTAATTTTCTTTAAGCGAAGGTAAAATTCTTTGATTTATAGTATCCAAAGATGGAATTCCCATATATCCTAATAGGATAAGTGAAATTTCTTAAATATTTTTTCCTCACAACAAAAAATCCATGCAGTCCTTCCTAGGTGAGATAAATTTTGTTAAAAGATTTGTATGTGACTTTTCACAAATTGTTTTTCCCTTGCAATCCATGATCAAGAAAAATTTGGTTTTAAATGCAGACATAGTGAGTGAGAAGATTTCGATATTATCAAAAAGGAAACTATAAATGCTCCCTCTTTGTCAAACCCAAACTTTTCTAATCATTTATTTTATATACTTTTGACTCTGAAACGTCATATGCATCCATTTTGAGACAAATCAATGATGAGAAAATTGAATCGCCGATCTCTTTCTTTAGCTCCAATTTGCAAGGCGCTAAATTCAATTACTCAGGTGTTGAAAAATACACTTTTTTTGTTTTCAAATACATAAATCATTTCATACCTTTTCTTCTTAAAACACGCACTAAAGTAATACTCCATTCTCATCTATTAGAAATTTACTAGTGAAAAACGAATTAGGAGAGAAAAGGTAAAATTGGGTAAAAACACTGCAAGAATATGACATTGAAATTAAACCAGCTAAAATTGTCAAAGGACAAGGTTTTTGTAGGATGTTAACAGGAGCTTCCAACTTATCAGGAAATGAGGATTCAAGTAATACTGTGCAAATATATTTTGATTTAATTTTCTATTTGAAGAATGGATTTGCTCCTCTTGAACTTAATTATGAAAGGAAAAGACCTTTAAGGCTAAAATATAATCAATATCAAATTATTGATAATTTCTTATTTCGAAAAAATTATGATTCCATTTCATTAAGATGCCTCAAAAAATCTGAAGCAAAAAAGGTTTCGTAGGAACTCCATGATGGCCCAGCTGGTGGACATTTTAGAGGAGATACAACAACGCACAAAATTCATCATGTTGATTATCATTTGCCAAAACTGTGCAAGGACACTCATGAGTATGTGCGAAAATGCAAAGTATGTCAAACACCTGTTGGAAGACAAAGGAAACCAGCATTTCCTTTACAACCAGACAACATTGAACAACCTTTTGAATAGTGGGGATTGGATGCTATAGGTGAGATTGTTCCTAACCCTTCAAAAAAACACAAATACATTCTTATTGCTACAAATTATTTTACCTACTAGGTGGAAGCAATTCCAATAAGAGTAGTCAATTCTGATGCTTATTGAATTTATTCATCAATTTATCATAACCAGATTTGGCTTACCCAATGCACTCATGTTCAACAACGCATCTTATTTTTCTCGAAATAGCATGACTAAATTCGCACTAAAAATATGTTATATATTGAACTACTCTCCAAATTACCATCCTCAAGAAACGAGTTAGCAGAATCAACTAACAAAAATCTCATTAGAATCTTTAAACAGACTATCAAACAAATCCAAAAGAATTGGCATAAATCTTTAACATTTTCTCTATGGGAAGATAGAATCACTGAGAAGGCCTAAATAAGTACGTCTCCATTCAATTTGGTTTATGGGAAAGAAGCTGTCATTCCATCAAATCTAGTTACTCCCTCTCTGGCCCTAGTGCAATTTATTAAAGAAACTCCTTCTTATTCATTACAATTAAGACAAGATCAAATTCTAAAATTAGAAGAGGAAAGAAAGAAAGCAAATATCACACATGTCCCTCATCAGCAATTAGTTAAATTTTCTTTTGATGCAAGTTCAATTTCCACGAAGTCATTTCAAATTGGAGATCTCGTCTTGAAATGGGATAGAGCACATGAGAAAATGGTAAAAACAAAAAATTACAAAGACTGTGGTTAGGACCATTTTAGATTGTTGAACAAGTAGGCCCATCGACCTTCATATTATAAGATTTATCAGGAAGAAGGATTTCTCTTCTTGTTAATGGGCTTATCTTGAAGAAATTGTTTTCTTAGGGTATAACCTCTCCTAATTGTAACATTATCGCATTATCTTCTTTCATTTTTATGCTTTCTAGGAAAATAATGTTAAATATCATTTACTTCTGGCTTCACAATAAATATTTTAGAAATATTTTGTTTTTTTTCTTTTAGGAGTGAAGATATGAATCTTAGAGATTTCCTTTTCCACCAAAATTATTTATTCCTTGAGAAACTTCCAACTTTATAAAAAAAAATTGTTCTATTATTAGTCAATGAAAGCATCTTTATCAAAGCAAAGACTATTTGTAAATAAGCATATTCAACTCTATAATTGTCATCCAAAACCCTTAGGGAGTTAATGGTTCTCCCCTTCGTGTAAACTTTTCTCTTTTTAGAGTGTAATTATAAAATATACTAAAACTTAAAAGATAAGAGATCTAATTAAGAGCATGCTTACCATGTTCATAGGGAAATAATAGACTGACATTTCTAATACTGCATACCGAAATAGGTTAATGGCTTGATATTGTTTTAACATTAAGACAAGGGGTCTCATCACAAGCTAGATTCTTCAGTTGAATTACAACCAATGAATGGAATTGTCATTATTTTTCCACCAAACCAAGAAAATGACTTTCGAACTTAATTAAAAAAGAATTGCAAAAAAAAAAAATTGTTTAAAAAGGAAAAGAGAATGTGTATCATTTTGAATTGATCTCTAAAAGTTGCACTCTTATCTAGATCTGACGCTGAATCATTGCTAGTTAAAAGGTAACCATGTCGAGTCTATGAATGACCACTGGCAGCATAGGCTCTACCTGTGACAAATGAGTACAAAAGCCCCCTATTTTATTTTTAAACTAAGTAAAGACTGATATAGAACAATGAATTTTCATCTTTAAGAGGGTATCAAATGAATTATAATTAGGTGAGTATGTTTTTATTATGTAGAGAAATGTTACTTATCTAAAATTTCATGCAATTCCTATTTCGTGAACTATCTTTACTTTGAAAGTTTTAGAAACTTCAAAATTATCAGAGATAACTGGTTCTTCCAGTGAATCGCCAATTGTTGTACTCTACAACAACCCCCTATTTGGTAAAATCCTTTAGATAATAAATGGGGACCCTTTAGAAAATAATTTGGTTTAGATTCATTAAAATCAAAACAAAAAAATTCATTTACATTGCTACAAAGTAAAATCACATTTCATATTTTGCAAAGTCTCGTGTGCAACACTTAGCGTTATTATATGAAAATTGTTGATTTGTGATATGCGTAGAATCTAGGAATATTCCTTTTTGCTCAAATCATGCCATACTTTTCGCATTGCAAAAAAGGAAAAAAAACATATTTAAAATTCCTTTAAGTATTGGAATATAATGATGCACCCAACAAATGAATGAATTGTAATATCAAAACATGTTAGCATTCGTCATATTGCAATCTCACAAATCACAAAATCACAAAACTAGAAATCAAATTATTATGTGACATTACAAATAACAGATTTGCAAGAGAATCCAAACCCACCAACACGTCATTAGATCACATTTCACATTCTAAGGATGGTACGATAACAAGTTTTAAGCATCTTCTCCAAAAATATAATTTGTAATAGACTACATTAATGTGTGTTAATCTAAATCTTACGCAGATATCATTTCAAGTTACGGATATTTATGACCCCGCGGCTCAAAAAATTTGATGTCTTCTCACCATTGTGGGTGCATTTAAGTGTTTCAGTTTCATTAAATTGAAAAAGGTTTTCATACCTCCATGTCATTATATTTCTATTTTTCATCCTCCTAACTATCATTCTCATTTTATTTGTGGTGACAGGATTGTAACAGAGACTCAATTACTCAGCATGATGGTCAAGATGAATAAGGGAAAGGTTACCCAGTCCACAACTGAAGATGTATTGGAATCATCACCTCTATTTTATGATATGACTTGTCCATGAGAGTGTGGCGTTAGCTCCTGGGATAATTTTTGTAATATATTCTAGAAGGAAATACACATTGAAGTGACGATAGATGATATTCAATCCTTATATGCTTCTTATACCGAGGTCACATCCTCTGTTTTTCATCAAGTCGTAGCCAAACCAAAATTACTACCCTACACTGATATGGTGAAATGGTTCATTGAAAATATTAACATTGAAGATAGATAATTTGTAACCTCAAGACAAGTGGTCATTGGCTCTTTTAAACTAGAGGATATTAGGACAATGTATCATTTGCCACATCCACACAAGGTTTATGATAAATCATTTGTTGAGAAATTTGTTGCTAAAATGAACAACCATCTAAAGTTATAAATCAATGGAGGTCAAATCCTAGCAAGCACAAGATGGATAGAACTGGTATGTACTTAGTAGCCTCTCTTGCCACTCCTTATTTATACATTACCGCAATGTTATGTAGATTATTTGGATATGAAAATACTATCAAGTTTGAAGTTGAATGGGTTCTTCTCATTGATTTTTCTTCTAATTCTATAATAATGGTTTGGGCCACAATATTGTCAAATAGCTTAGCCCACTACATCATAGAATATAGGAAGAACTGTTTTGTCACTACAAGAACCATTTCTCTGTTTTATATGTGTGCCTAGATCATGGACGATATGTGTTTCATTTTTACCCTTCCGATTATGAGATGGGAGTGGACATCTCAGGATCCCACACCAATTCATTTATATCATACATCTCTTTAGAAATATTGTTTCAATGAATGTTTCTATTAGATTTATAAGGGGGTTATGCTCCTTATTCATTAGGTTGTCTTTGACAAGAAAGCCCCAAGGCTATCTGAAGAAGCCAAGGTCGATATTCAACCTGTGGCGAGATGGTTTGGAGAGGAATTATTCACATATATTAGAGTTTTTGGAAGCACCGCTCCACCACATGTACTTCCGTGGTATGTCCCTAATAAATTATTAGCGAGATAAATTACATACTAGTCAGATAACAAGGTGTAACCAAGTCTCCTAGAGAGTCTAAATATATCTTTGGCCCACTTTTCCACTTCTGTGTGGTGTTTATTGTTGAAACGACTTAAAACATTCATAGGCTGAAGTCAAACACATCTACATTTTAAATCTCGCTGATTCTTGCCAAAGGGAGTATGACCCTAATAAGGTCATGTATGATTGTACCTCGTCTATTAAAGTCGAGGCATTTATCCATGGGGAATATCGTTTTGACAATATTTTTGAAGCAACTGAACAATTTTCACAAGTACAAAGCTTAGTTTTCCTAAAACTAAATCCAACTGAATTAGCATAATTTAAGGAATACAAAAATCAAATGAAAGTGCCTTTAAATCTACTTCAAATAATCCTGTAAGAATCTTAGGAAGAAATGGTTTATACTAATGTCTCAGGAAGGATGCAATGAAAGCATCCAAATATGCTGAATCACAAAAGGAGTCTGCTACAGAGAAGAACGTAGAAGAACCTTCAAACAAAAAGAATACTCAGAAGGGATTTGATTAGGAGAAAATGTATAAAGAATGGGGACAGTTTGAACAGATAATCAATGAACCACGTGGGTGTATGAATCAAACATAAACTTTTCTTGAGACACCAAAACTTCCAGAGAAATTTTGGGAAAAACCTCTAACTAGTTCAGAAGATATCGAAGTTATTCCTGATTTTCCCTCCTTAGAGGTTGTTTTGAAAGAAGAAGAACTTCCCCCTTTTAATATTTTTTGTAGTCCCAAACATTGGGTAGTCATGAAGAGACAAAGTAAAAATAGAAAGATTGATCATGTTGCTATTATCTTGGAATGCAACAAGCCAATGGATTTTGTGTGGAAAGATACACCTATAGATCCCTCCGAAAACTTGAAATAGTTATCTCAGTTTGCAGGAGCTTACACTTCTGCAATGATTGAGAAAGCAGAAGAAGTGATAAATTTGATCAAAGAAAACGAGGAAAGAATAAGGCAGTTGGAGGATCAACTCATAAGAGAAAAGGTGAATGCACAGGAACAGGTTAAGTCACAATTTGAACAAATGCAACAGAGTTTCAAGAGCCTAAAACTTCAAAGCCAAGCATAATTATATACCAAAGATGCTGAAATTGCACAACAGTGATTTACTGTAGATCAAATTAAGGATTACCCAAAAGTTGATGAATTCATTAAATAATCTTTAGAAATCAATTCGTTGCTTTCAAAGCAACAATCGTTCTTTTGTAAGAAATTAGTATAGATTAACCCATTATGCCAAGAAGCTTATGCATTAGTGAATCAATTCAGAAATGCTAAAATTAAATTTGAGGAAATAGATGAAAAGATTTCAAACTTGATCGCATGGTAGGACAATTCAAAGCAAAAAACAACAAAAATGCCAAGGATCAAAGAATCTCACAAGGACATTCACTTTACTAATTGGCAAATATAGATAAAACAGGCTAAAAGGGTAGTTTCTAGTGCAGCTGAAACATCAAACATTATGATAGAAACTGTTAATGATAATGTTTGGTATGCAGGATTTATTAAAAAATGTTCGCTAGGTAATCTGCCCAAGATTGACGATTTGCGATCAAGTTGGCACAAAATTATTGCAGTAAAGAACAACGGATCAGACAACTGTCACATTTGAATTGGGAAGCTTATTGGTGATATTTTCATTTAAACCACCCTCATCTACCAAATCATCTTTTATAATCAAACGCATACCCATCCACCATCTTTCAAAATGGTAAACTGGTCACATAATTCCAACCAAAACCACCAACCTAAATAGAGAAGGGATGGTATTCAAGTGTGCGAGCAGGTGGTAATCCCCCATGTTGTCACAACGAATTTCGAATCTTCAACATTTTGGTGCTAGAAGGAGGGCCATGGATATGAATGGAAATAAAATCTAAATCAGGAAGCCATTCTAAGAGTCAAACTCCCCCATCGTTACCTACAACTTCGCGGTCACATTTTAGATCTCCAAATCCAGACGTGAAGTTGTGAAAAAATATCTAAAATCCACTAGTGTTTCCCCAAAGAAATCCGATCAACCTTCTTCCACAGAAACTCTGGATGTACAATCTTTAATTCGTAAATTAGAAGGGATTTCTCTCTCTTAAGAAGTATATGAATTATTTGAAGCCACCATTTCTTCATATTTTCCTTCCTCTCAAATATTAACCAAGTCGCAGAGTGAAAATGTTGGAATACATCCATTTGAATTTCCTCTACCTCCTCGAAGGAAAACCAAGAAATATGAGTCTGAAAATTATAGTGAGATTCTCTCACCATCACCACAAACTCCTTCATTTATCCAATCATCTTCATTGCAAAATCACTCTATCCAATCATCCACTTCACCATCTCAAATAGTCAATTACATTGGTACATGAGCACAATCTTCCTCCACCCAATCACCTTCTACTACTGGTGCATTTCTTCCACACAAATACCCATAATGACTCAAAGATCGTGGACAAATCTAGGAGAATTTCAAATGGATTGACCATTACATCCATTAGCTGCCCATCTGGAAAAAGGGTTGCCAAAATTGAATCCTGATGATGGTCTTCCCACCGAGGAGCGTATAAAGAACTTCATGTTATCTATAAATTTAAATGGAGTTGTATAACAAGATGTTGTTGTACGATTATTTCCTTATACTTTTGAAAGATCAACAGGATCTTGGTACTTTTCATTACCATCTAGTTCAATTGATAATTGGAACGTGTTCCAAGAACATTTCCTAACCAAATTTGGAGATGATCGATCAACAACTACTCTTCTTAATGATATCTCCAACTTAAAATTTGAATCAAAAGAACCCATCAAGGATTTCACTTCATGTTTTAACAAACTGCTAAATAAAATCCCTACTGCATCTAGACCAAGTGCCGAAGTACAAAATCAATGGTGTATTTCTGCTCTCCTTTCTAATACAAATAATTTCTGTTGATAGAGCTACTAAGCCAACCTTGGCTAAAAATATGAAAGAAGTTATAGTTGTAGAGAAACGAATTTTAGCCTTAGAAAAGAAAAATGCATTAGAAGAAAGAAAATCCAAAAAGGTCACCTTCAAAGACGAATCTAAGAAGAAAACACCCAAAGACCCTTTCGATCTTGAAGGTCTGCAAAACATACTTAAAACCATGTCCAATGAAATGGTTGAGATATAGAAACAAGTAGCTGAAAATTCTTATAGAAATCCTTTTAGACCTTTTAAAAGAAATCCAATCTATGATCCTAAACATCCAAATACCATATCAAATGTCGAACTAGATTTGGAAGAAGAAAAAGTATCAACAACTGATGAACAAATTGATGATGAAGAGCTTGTTGAAGTACAAGGAATGTGGGATTTCATTCTCCTTTCGTTAGAAAATGAGGAAGAATAAGCTTTACCTGTTACCACCATAAGCAAGAGCACTATTCATTCACCACAGTCAAGTCAAAATCTGAAACCATCAATTCCCACTCTCAAAGAAAAATAAATCGGTAAAAAAACATCTCCCAAGTGTACTCAAACATCCCCACCTCAACCTAATGCTTTGTCTTCAACCAAAACCTTGTTAATTTTTGATGATATGGATTACAACATAGTTGAAGACATGAAGAAGAACAAAGCTAATATTATGCTATATAAGGTTAGCAAGATGAAACATGAGCAAAAGCTATTGCTCAAGGAATTAAATGTAATTCCCACTTCTCCTCTTCCTGTTGTTGTAATTTCTCAAGTTGCTCAAGGAATTGGTCAGTCTCCCATTACTTCATCAAATAAAATCAAATCAAATGATGTTGTTTTAATTGGTGGTAGATCTAATTCTCATACTCCTCCTTTTATTTTGAATTTTGAAATCTTTAATAACAATTTGCACAATTGTTTAGTTGATTCAAGGGATTCATCCAACATTATGCCAAAAATATTGTGCACGAAATTAAATGTTTTACCCTAGAAATATATTGTTGACATTATATAGTTAGATTGGACACAAGTTAAAGTCATAGGAGAAATTAGTTCAGTCACTATCAGACACTCTTCAAATCTGAGAGTATGTCAAGTAATTGACATATTAGTTTCTGACATTCCTAAATTTTTACGGCTTGATCCTCAGTAGAGATTAGTCTGAAAAGCTTCATGGTTATTTCACAATAGACTGGTCTCATATGTGGCTTCCTTACAACTAGAAGCCAAACCAAATAAGGTTCGATCATGAGAATCATTTAGAGTACACTATGCTTGAATTGTAAGGAGAAAATGAGAATGTTGCATAAAATATTAATATCATTGGAAATTATTCTGTTGAATCATTTTTGGGTAATTTTAATGCATAAACGTCACCTTTTCTGAAGAATTATGTTACCTGATAGATTGAAAATTATTCACAAACAAATTCTTCCAAATCTATCAATTTTTTAGATAAACCAGTAGTTAATTGTTTGTTTTGGATATATTTTTTTGATGGATCAAAATCTAACGATGGGGCAGGGGAAAGTTGCATATTAGTTACCCCTGAAGGAGAGAAAACTATGTTGGCATGCAAATTTAAATTTGAGTGCATGAATCACACTATTTAGTATGAGGCATTAATTCAAGGATTGTACAAAGCCATAGGTCTTGATATTAAATAACTCGAAGTATTTGGAGACTTTGAAATCATGATCAACTATGTAAGGAACACTATTCACTACCTCTCTAGACATTTAAAGCATTATCGATCATTAGTCTAGGACCTTACCTCACATTTCCTGGCATTTAATATCTCTCTAATACCAAGACATCAGAGTGCAAGCATTGATCTCTTGGCTAAAAATTCTTCCAAACTCATACCATCAAAATATTATAGTCCTCACTGATTTTCTATAGATTTAATTTTTGGACCTTCTATTCCTGATAATGTCACCAATTGGAAAGTTTTTAATGATGATCAGGATATCATAAACTTCTTAACATCTGATGACTCATACGATGACCAAATAATAGATGAAGACCAACATGATAGTCAGCTTAAACAAAAGTCAAGCGAAAATCCCATACACGAATCTGTAGTTAAGCTAGAGGATCTGTATGATATTAAAGACAGATTCAAGAGAAAAATTAATTCAAAACTTCAAATTTCAACATTGAGGTTTGAATTAGTAAATCTTAGAACTGATCTAAAACCATAGAGTATTAATCTAGCTCTTGGTCTTGCACCTGATGAGAGGCTAGCCTTCATTCATTTGTTGAGAAGATATAAAAATGTTTTTCTTGGAACTATGATGATCTTAAAACATATGATACTTATATGATACAACACACTATTGGTATGATATCCAATGAAAAGGCTGTACAACAGAAGTTGAGAAAGATTCATCCAAATTTGGAGAATCATATCAAATCTGAATTAAGAAAAACTTCTTAAAGGCAACATCATTTTTCCTATTAGACATTCAATATGGATTTCTAACCTAGTAACAGTCAAGAAAAACAATGGTGATATTCGTATTTGCATAGACTTTCACAATCTCAACAAAGCTTGTCAGAAGGACAACTTTCCACTACCTCCTATGGAACAGGTACTGCATGCAGTTGCAGATTCATAATTAATATCTTTTCTAGATGGATTTTTAGGTTACAATCAAATTCTCATACATCTAGATGATCGACTAAAAACCACATTAAGAACCAAATGGGGAACATACACCTATTAAATGATGTTGTTTGGATTAATCAATGCTGGTGAAACTTTCCAGAGAGCCATGGATATATATTTCAAAGGATTTTTAAATAAAATTTCCGTCTTTTATTTAGATGATATAACAATATATTCAAAGAAATGCAGTAGTCATTTAAAAGATATAAAACAGATCTTTGAACATTGTAAAAAGTATGGAATTTCTCTAAACCCAAAGAAGTCTTAATTTGCTTTAAGAAAAGGTAAACTCTTCAAATTTATTGTATTCGAAGATGGGATTCACATAGATCCTAATAGCATAAGTGAAATTTCTGAAATCTTTTTTCCTCACAACAAAAAATCCATGCATTCTGTTAGGTTCATGTACCAATAGGAGTCATAATTTTGAATGACTAAGGTTAAGCCTTGTAATATTGTACATAAATTTTCTTTCTGCGACTATTTTCCATATTATAAAAAATTAAAAAATATAAATAGGGTACGTCCTAAAAGAAAATTCAAAGGACAATAGAAAAAAGAAAGGTCAAAAGAAAATGAAAATATATGAACCCCAAAAGACAAAAAAGACCATGAAAGTGTGCAAGTCTAAATGCCACTACTATTTACTTTTTATGCATAATAATGATTGTGTGCAACTTGTTATTCATGCCATAAAAAATGGTAGTCAAACAGTTTAATCTTCTTTATTCCATGATTCGAATTTTATGTTTATAGATTAGAGAATAAAATCTAACCAAGCAGTTTAATCTTGGCAGATCATAGTTAGATAGAGAAAATAAAAAGAGCTCATAAGATTAATCTGAGCCCTTGGATGATATAAGGTTATAATTAGATAGATTACTTTCCAAAAGAAAAATAGATGAATAAGTCTTTGCTAGCCTAAATGCACCCTAAAAATGAAGAAAATATGTTAGAGGTAAGAGATCGATAAGTAGAAGAAAGGTTGTTGAACTACAAAGTTAATTAGATAAAAGGACATACATCATGCGTAGATACATCGTTCAACATGTATGGTCAACTATGCAAGCAAAGACAAAGGTTTACAAGTTTATGTGATTAACTCCCCCTCATCCACTTTTCGCCTTTACTTTGTAATTTCCTATTTACAAATATGTTCGAGTACTTTCAATCCTACAAGTCAAAGAGGCTCAGATCATTTCTCTGACTTTTGGTGGGACCGGACCCTCGGCTTGATGAATTATGGACACAAGTGCTTGAAACACCTTCATAAATCATTCCCCCTTCATAAAAACCATTTCCCCTCATCACCCTAAGAAAACCTCTTTTCCTAAGGTTAAACACAGTTTACCTAGGAAAAGTAATAGCCCCCCATGTAAATCCCTTTCCGTTCAAAAACCCACAAAAACCCTTTTATCCTAAGTATTGAACGTATATAAAGAAAAGTGTAGAAATACTTACATTTTACCCATTTACTTAAGAAAACCTCACTCCTCTCATTTCATATTAATTACTAATTTTATTATATAAACCCCGATATAACCCTTTTCCCGTATAATAATTAAACCCCTATGTAAAATACCCCAACCCTTAGTTTTAATAAAACCTATATGAATTACCATATATCGACAAAACATATGCATCCCCCATTAACCCCAAATAAACCCAAAATTACTTCTGATTAAAAGCTTCAGGCCCCCCTCAAGCCTCCGTACATTTCACCTGTGATTCTTCATCAACCCGACCATCATCCGATCATCTGCGCTCAAATCCAATGACGCGTAGCCGTATCGGCCTCACCTGAAACTTGAGATTTTACCCAAAGAGTTAAACTCCCCCATTAAGCCCAGCCTGATCCTTTTAAACCCATGATTAATCTCTAAACTAATCCCAAACCACCATGATTAAGACTCGTGGGCCCCACCTCAACTTCCGTTCATTTCCTTCACACATCTTTTCCGCCCGACTACCGTTAGATCACAATCACCCAAATCCAATGGCTAAAAGCCATATCAGCTGAGCCTAATAGCCTACCTTTACCCACTCAATAAGGTAGTTTTCGCTGACCCCCCGATGGCTATGTGTCGCTCTCTAACATACATCGGATGACCCCCCTAAAAACTGTGCACGCCACAAAAGCGGTGCGACGACCCTCAAAATTGTCTGCTTTCCATTTTGATAAACCACCTATCCTCGATAAATATGAAACTTCACACCATATTTGAGAAGTCAACCATTAGACTTTAAACCTTGAAAGCCCGTGTTTTCAAGCCCTTCGCCCGTTTAATTGTATAAACCCATAAAACCCTTCGACGACACCCTGAACCTCTGTGATGCAATTCCACCTCTATTTTACATCTAAAACACTACCACAACCCCTTTCCCATGCATCCCAGTGCAAATGAAGCCATCAATCTCCTTCCATGTAGACCGGTGCTTTCTTAATTATTGTTGGGTTTTCCAGATAATCATCCGAAGACCATAGCTTGGATAAACAGTTCTGATACTAGTCACAGAACCTGTTTACCCCAAGACTCGACCAGAAACCTATTAATATCTGATATTCAAAACAAGAAAACCATTGTAAAAGGAACTGAAGATGAAGACAGTCACACAGAGAGCCGAGAAGAAAACACTTACACAAAGCATGGACAATCGAAATAGGGGAGCCAAACGAGAGATGCAGTTAGAAGACAAATAAAAATAACATACTAAGACTTGATCGATATCCACTTCCGATGTTGATACACATAAAAAACATAAGAATTTACTTTTGAAACACAGAGTGAGAGGTTAAATGTGCAGTAAAAGGGAAAACAAAGTGAAGGTTAAAGACAGGTCATCAGAGTGAAAGAGTATCAGTGACAGAGAGTATTAGATGAAAGCCAGAAGTAAATAAAGCCTCCAACGTGATAATTCAAACAAAAAGACCATAAAGAGCTAAAAACAAACCATAACAGCCAGTAATACCACAATAAAAGGGACAACATGAAAGTAGTTCAATAGTTGCCTCTATCGTCTTGCGAGAAGATATTTTGTATTTCCTAGATTAAATCTCAAATTAGTTTGAGATATTTGTAATAACACCATAGTATAAATACGTCACAATTTGAAGTATGTAGGGTGGATTCTTAGACATTTCTATAGACTTCTTGATCACAAGACTATAAAGCCATTGGATCATTGACTGAGCCAGAAAGCTGGAATAAATACCCGATATTTCAAAGGACTCATGTGCAGAGCAAAGTGTAGACAATTATTTTCTCACGTTGTTGTTATCTCTTAAAGTTTTTCCATATTGTTTATCTAAATCTGAATGCCATAGCTGGAGTATTGTATCAGAAGTTGTTTAATTACACTCTGCCATAATAGTTAGGCAAATACATGTTCTCTATAGATAATCTAAGTTAAGGAATTCTTAATTTCTCACCCTAATTAAAACTTTTTCATCCCTCTGGTCTAAGGACCTACACTCTACTCTACTATCTTGTCCTTTGAACATTCCCTTTAATGAGTTGATCTAGTTCTGCTACTCTTGTCTTGACTCCATATGCCCAATTGTCTAGAGATATTATTCTATCCATCTGTTTCAAGATTCCAACCACCCAATCTTCAATAAAAATCAAAAACACCCCGAACCTTAAGAACTAGCCTAAAATCCCAGAAAAACAAAGCTAAATCATATAGAGAGAGCCCTCCCTGGACATAGGTTGGCTAGAGCCTATGCCCAAAAGTTGCTTTTTGCTTACCTCGGTCATTTTCTTTCTTCTAATAAATTCTAGAGAAAAATTTTAGTGATAACACACTACTTCCTATATCAGATAAATTTTGTAAAAATATTTGTCCTTGACTTTTCACAAATTGTTTTACCCTTGCAATCCATGATTAAGAAAAAAATCTGTTTTTAAATGGGGACATAGTGAGCAAGAAGATTTCGATCTTATCAAATTGGAAATTATAAATGCTACCTCTTTAGAAGCCCTGAACTTTTCTAGTCACTTTATTTTATATACTTTTTCCTCTGAAATATCATATGCAACCATTTTGACACAAATCAATGATGAGAAAATTGAAGCACCAATCTCTTTCTCTAGCTCCAATTTGCAAGGTGCTGAATTGAATTAATTATTGGCCAACATTGTCAAGGACACTCATGACTATGTGCGAAAATGAAAAGTATGTTAAATAGCTATTGGAAGACAAAGGAAACCAACATTTCCTTTACAACCAGTGAACATTGAAAAACCTTTCAAATAATGGGGATTGGATACTATAGATGAGATTGTTCCTAACTTTTAAAACATCAAAAATACATTCTTACTGCTACAGATTATTTAACCAAGTGGGTATAAGAAATTCCACTAAGAGTAATCAATTCTCATGCAATTATTGAATTCATTGATCAATTTATCATAAACATATTGGGACTAAGAGTAGTCAATTCTCATGAAATTATTGAATTAATTGATCAATTTATCATAACCATATTAGGCTTATCCAATGCACTCATGTTCAAAAACGCATCTTATTTTTCTTGAAATAGTATGACCAAATTTGCACTAAAAATAGGTTTTAAATTGAAGTATTCTGCAAATTACTATTCTAACGGAAACAGGTTAGCATAATCAACTAACAAAAATCTCATTAGAATCATTAAACACACTATCAACCAAAAGCCAAAAGAATTGGCATAAATCTTTAACATTTTCTCTATGGGTAGATAGAATCAATGAGAAGGCCTCAATAGGCACTTCTCCATTTAATTTTGTTTATGGGAAAGAATTTGTCATTCCATCAAATCTAGTTATTCCCTCTCTTGCCCTAGCACAATTTATTAAAGCCCTAGCACAATTTATTAAAGAAACCCCTTCTTATTCATTACAATTAAGGAAATATCAAATTATCAAACTAGAAGAGGAAAAAGAAAAGGAAAAGATCACACATGTCCATAATCAACAGCTAATTAAAACTTGTTTTGATGTAGGTTCAACTTCCACGAAGTCATTTCAAATTGGAGACCTTGCCTTGAAAAGGAACAAAGCACCTGAGGAAAAAGGTAAACACACCAAATTCCAAAAATTGTGGTTAGGACCATTTCAGATTGTTGAGCAAGTAGACCCATCGACCTTCATATTACAAGATTTATCAGGAAGAAGAGATTATCTTCCTATTAATGGGCTTATCTTGAAGAAATTATTTTCTTAGGGGATAACATCTCGTAATTGTAACATTATCACATTTATCTTCTTTAATTTTTATGATTTCTAGGAAAATAATGTTAAATAACATTTACTTTTGGCTTCACAATAAATATTTTAGAAATATTTTGATTTTTTCTTTTAGGAGTGAAGATTGTTAAGGAATTAATTATAATAGTTGAAAATTAGCTAAGTTCCATGAATCTCCGAGATCTTCTTTTCCACAAAAATTATTTATTCTTTGAGGAACATCCAACTTTATAAAAATATTTTGTTCTATTATAAGTCAGAAAAGTATCTTTAACAAAGTAAAGACTATTTGTAGACAAGCATCTTCAACTATATAATTGTTATCGAAAACTCTTAAGGAGTCAATCGTTCTCCCCATCCAGTAAATTTTTCTCTTTTTAGAGTGTAATTCTAAAATATACTAAAACCTAAAAGATAAGAGTGTCACTAAGAGCTTTCTTACCATGTTCATATGGAAATAAGAGACTAACATTGCCAATACTGCATACCAAAACAGGCTAATCGCTTGATATTATTTTAATCTTAAGACAAGGGTTCTCATCACGAGACAACTTGTTCAATTGAATTACAACTGGTGAATGAGATTGTCATTATTTGGCCACCAAACCAAGACAATGACTTTTGCGTAATAAAAAATAAAAAGAATTTTTTTTTTTTTTTGCAAAAAAACAAAAAATGTTTAAGAAAAAAAGAGAATAAGTATATGATTTCAAATTTATCTATGAAAAATGCACTCTTATTTGGATGGAACACTGAATCATTTCTGGTTAAAAGGTAACCATGTCGAGGCTATGAACGCCTTCTCGAAGCAGAGGCACTACCTGTGACAAATGAGTACATTAAAAAGCCAATCTAAAAAAGGCCCCTACTTTATTTTTAAACTAAGTAAAGATTGATATAGACAAATGATTTTTCATCTTTAAGATGGTATCAAATGAATTATAATTAGGTGATTTTGTCTTTTGTTATTAAGAGAAATGCTATTTATCTAAAAGTTCATGTAATTCCTATTTCATGAACTATCTTTACTATGAAAGTTTTAAAAACTTCAAAATTATCAACGATAACTGGTTCTTCGAGTGAATCACCAATTGTTGTGTTGTACAACAACCCCCCATTTGGTAAAATTCTTTAGATAATAAATGGGGACCCTTTAGAAAATAATTTGGTTTAAATTTATTAAATCAAAATAAAAAATTCATTTACCTTGTGTTATGAAACCAGCTCACAAAAAGATAGAAAAGAGAGATCCACGCCTTAGAATTCAGCCTCTTCGAGGGGGCAACCTCCTTTACATTACATAAATGAACAATTCTTGGATGATACAAATGACAAAACCTCCTTTCTATATATAGGAGTCTAAGGAGTCACAATATAATCCAGCCGAACTAACAATAATAATATAAAGCCACAAAAATAACAATAGACGGATTCTAAGGGGCACAGAAATAACAATATGGGGGTAATAGGGGCACAACACTATAAATAAGGGGTATAGCTACAATAGTAATGGGGTAATCACTAGTATTATAGGGACCCAACATGCCCCTCTCCTTCAAAAAAGTGTTGTCCTCAACGCTTGAGCAGTTCTAGATACTTCTGCATAAAATTCTCATCCTCCCATGTGGAATCTTCAGCGGATAAGTTCTTCCACTTGATAAGATACTCTGAAATTGATTGATTTCGTAGCTGTCGAGTTCTTGTTTCTGTGACTGCTTCTGGTTCCAATATAATTTTTCCTTCCTCGTCAAGTTCTGGCAATATTGTTTGAACTGGGAGCTTATCGCCTATAACCTTCTTTAAACATGAAACATGGAAAATTGGGTGCAATCAAGAAGCTGCATGAAGCTCCAATTTGTATGCCATAGTACCAATCTTTTCCAACACCTTGTACGGACCATAATACTTTGGTGATAATTTATTATCCTTCTTAGCTTGCTTTAGGGACATTTGCTTATATGGTTGTAGCCGTAGGAATACCCAATCACCTACATCAAAACTTCTTTCATTGCGATGTTGATCTGCCTGTTGTTTCATTCTATTTTGTGCCAACACGAGGTTATCCTTTAAGAGTTGGAGGACTTGTTGTTGATGTTCGATGTGGTGTTCCACTGCCTGAACATTAGAATTTTCTCTTAAATATGATGTGATTGATGGTGGTTGGTACCCATAAAGTGCCATAAATGGGGTCATTTTTGTTGCTGTATGGAAGGAAGTGTTATACCACCATTCAGCCAGAGGCAACCATTTGACCCATTGTGTCTGTTTATCAGATACAAATCAACGAAGATATCCTTCCAAACATTTGTTTACTATCTCAGTTTGCCCATCAGATTGAGGATGATAAGATGAGCTATGAGCTAACTGAGTACCAAGACAAGAAAATAATTCTGTCCAAAAATTTCCAGTGAAAATGGGATCTCTGTCACTTACAATAATCTTTGGGTTTCCATGTAGCTTTTGAACTGTTTCCATAAATGCAGTAGAAACTGTACTGGCTTTAAATGGATGTGATAATGCACAAAAGTGTGCATACTTGGTAAGTCTGTCAACTACCACCATGATGACACTCTTTCCCTCAGACTTGGGTAAACCTGTGATAAAATCCATTGAAACCTACTCCCAACGTTGGCTTGGAATGGATAAAGGTTGTAATAGACCCGGTGTCTTAATTGTTTCAACTTTATTTTGTTGGCAAACCAAACATTCCGCCACAAACTTTTGAATATCTGATTTAAGGCCATCCCAAAAAAAATCCTTCTTAACCCTGTGGTAAGTTTTTAAAAATCCCGAGTGCCCTCCTAAGGGAGAAGTGTGCAATTCCATAAGAATCTTTTGTTTTAGCTGGGAATTCTTACAGAGGTATAAGCGATCTTTGTACCATAACGAATCATTTTGCCAGCTAAATGTATCAGAAGTATTGGAATCTTGTTGTAGCTTTCGAATAAGTGCCCACACTTCTTCGTCATTCTTCCATTCCTCCTTTGCTTCGTTTATCCAATCTGGTTGGATAATAGAAATGGCACACAACAATGCTTCCACATCCTCATCCTTTCTTGAGAGTGCATCTGCCACCACATTTTGCTTCCCTTTTTTGTAGATGATTTCAAAGTCATAACCCAACATCTTTGTGACCCACTTTTGTTTCTCTTCAGAGGATAATCTTTGTTCTAAAAGGTATTTAAGGCTATCATGATCCGTTTTTACCTTGAAGTGTCTTCCCATTAGGTAGGGTCGCCATTTCTTAAGTGCATGGAGTATTGCCAACATTTCCTTCTCATAAATAGCTTTGCTTAAAAACTTTCCCTTGATTGGACGACTTTCAAAAGCAATGGGTCTTTCATCTTGCATTAAAACAACACCAATTCCATTTCCTGAAGCATCACATTCCACAATAAAGGTTTTTGTGAAGTCCAGTGTAGCTAAGACCGGTGCTTGGCACATTGCCTCTTTAAGATGTTTAAAGGCCTTTGTTGCTTCCGGAGTCCATGAAAATGAATCTTTCTTCAATAATGTTGTTAGAGGTGCTGCTATTCTCCCATAATTCTTAACGAACTTGCGATAATACCCTGTCAACCCAAGAAATCCTCGCAGATGCTTTATGGATGTGGGAATTTTCCATTCCTTAATGGCTTTAATTTTGCTAGGGTCTACCTTAACTCCTTCATGAGATACAATATGACCCAAATATTCCACCTCCTGGACTCCAAAGAAACATTTGGATCTTTTTGCATATAATTGTTTCTCCTCCAATAGTTGTAGCACCTTGTCAACATGTTCAACATGATCCTTCCAAGACTTGTTGTAGATTAGTATATCATCAAAAAATACTAACACAAATTTTCTAAGGAATGGTTTGAAAATTGAATTCATCAAACCTTGAAATGTTGAAGGTGCATTGGTAAGGCCAAAAGGCATGACCAAAAATTCATAATGACCCTCATGAGTTCTAAATGCCGTTTTCGGAATGTCTTCAATCTTCATTCTGATTTGATGATATCCCGAACGAAGATCCAACTTGGTGAAGTAAATTGATCCATGCAATTCATCCAGTAATTCATCAATGACAGGAATGGGGAACTTATCTTTAATAGTGAGCTTGTTGAGCTCCCTATAATCTGGACACATGCGCCATGATCCATCCTTCTTGTGCACCAATACTACTGGAGCTGAGAAAGAACTTTGACTCGGTTGAATTATACCAGCCTCTAGCATTTCTGCAACCATACGTTCAATTTCACTTTTTTGGACATATGGATATCTGTACGGCCTGATGTTTGGAGGAACACTTCCTGGAATCAGATGAATAGCATGATCATGATCACGCATAGGTGGGAGACCTTTGGGAGTCTCAAATACCTTGGAATGATTGTCCAGGACTTTTTGGAGATCTGGAGAAATAGATGATTCCAATGTGGAAACATCTAGCGAACATAATTGTGCAATTACACCTCTTTGCTCCTTTTTTAGAAGCTTTGTCATGCCATTAGAGCTGATTATCTTTCCTGGTTTCCCTGCAATACCCCTTAATTCAACTTCCTTTCCTTCCACAGAAAATTTCATGAAAAGTTCTTGAAAATTAAAAGCTATTGTACCCAAGGATTGTAGCCATTGGACTCCTAGTACAACATCAACACCTCCCATTGGAATGGAAAGCATTGGGCTAGTCAATACATATTCTCCCATGGATAGCTTGATATTATGGCACTTTCCAGAACAATTTATTGTTCCTCCATTTGCAATCATCACTTGACACTCTGGTGCTGGATATAGGAAGCAATTCAATTCTTTTGCTACCCTACAATGAATAAAATTGTGGGTGCTTCCTGAATCAATCAACACTATTACCTTTTTCTTCTTGATTTGTCCTTCTATCTTGATGGTTTGAGGAGTGGTAATTCCCGCCAATGCATTACAAGATATGGTCGGATTTATTTTTTCTTCATCTAGGCTTTGTTCCTGGAATATATCCTCTTCTTTTGACCTTTCTTGCTCCTTTTCTTCTTCCTCTTCACAATCTATGTAGAATAATTTCTTCTCATCACACTTATGACCTTTTGTGTATTTGCTATCACAATTGTAACAAAGCCCTTTTGCTCTTTTTTCTTCCAATTGTTGTGGTGTCAACCTTGTAGGTTGTGGAAGACTATGGGCAACAACACTTCCGTCTTTATAGTTGTGAATGGTATGCTTCCTAGTTGCCATAATTTTGCTTTCCATTTTTCTTGCTAACCTGAATGCCTTCTCTAATGAATCAGGTTCCCAAAGGCGCACATCATGTTGGATATTATCCTTTAAAGACCCTATGAACACATCAATCCTATGCTCCTCTGGAATATCTTTTACCCTTATGTTCAATTTTTGGAACTCCTCAATGTGCTCCATTATTGAACCCTTTTGTTTGAGACTTATCAATTGGCTAAAAAAAGTGTTGCTTTTTGTATCCTCATAATGTGCTATCAATTCTTCCATAAAAATTGCCCAAGTGATAAATTGTTTATGAGAACAAAGCCATTGATACCATACAAACTGATTTGGTTCCAAATATAAAGTTGCCATACGTACCTTTTGTGTGTTTTGCACATTATTGAGATCAAAGAATTGCTCCATCTGTAATATCCATGCGGCGGGATCCTTGCCATCAAACTTCCTCATATCGATTTTTGGAACATGGTGAGTCTTCGATCCAACATTAGCGTCTATGGTATCATGATTAACATTTCTTTTGTTCTCATCATGAGTTTCCTTTACTACCTTTTCACCATTAGTGACACTTTCTTGTAGCAACTTCTTCAATTCTTCCATATTTGTCTTCAAATCAATCTTCAAATCTGCCATGTCTCTCTTCAAATCTGTCTTCAAATCATCCATCTTAGCTTCCATGCCCTTTATCTTAGATTCCATGCCACTTATCTTAGCTTCTGTTAGCTTTTGTGAGTGTGACATTTGTTGCACTTGTTCTTGTAATTTTGATATATCATGTAGCATTTCTTCTTCTTCTTCATGAGTCATGCTAGAGCTTTCAGGTTCCTTACTAGGTGTTTGAATTTTCTTTCCTCGGGGCATCAGTTACCAATAATAATGCTTTACTATGCCCTTTGAATTCCGTTAAACCAAGCTTACACAAAAATTTAAAAAAAAACTACACACCTTTTTTCACTTTATAGAAGCCTGATATTGAATCTGATGTATCTCTGTAATTTCGAATCATCCAGTTCTGAAATTGCTACCTGCAGTATCCTTCTGTGTCCTCTTTCCAATGCCACAAGTCTGAGCCAAATTGGATTCTCCAAGGAAGAGTTATGTGAAATCTCCCACAGTGACTTTCTTTTGGACTGGTTCAGTAGAGCGAACTTGTGTGACGTGCCATGAGTCACTGTTTCAACCTTTGAATCTGAAACACACATACAAGAAACTAAAGTCTGTCCTCTTTCTGTACCTTTTTACGAAATTTCAATCCAATCCTGAGAGAGAGAGTTATGACGATTTTTCCCAGGTCAGCTGTTTTGAATGTAATTCATGAGTCTGCAAAAAGGCCAACTTCCTCAGATCATATCTCCGAAAATATCACGCGAAAATCTCTGAAATTTGGACCCAAGGTTCAGCGCCAATTCTTCTCAAATGGGTTTTTTTTGCGACTTCTAAAACGTCACAGAAAAAAAGTTATAGCGAAAATGCCACGATGACATGTTTGGAGCAGCGAAACCCTAGAATCCCAAGCTCTGATACCAAATGTTATGAAACCAGCTCACAAAAAGATAGAAAAGAGAGATCCACGCCTTAGAATTCAGCCTCTTCGAGGGGGAAACCTCCTTTACATTACATAAATGAACAATTCTTGGATGATACAAATGACAAAACCTCCTTTCTATATATAGGAGTCTAAGGAGTCCCAATATAATCCAGCCGACCTAACAATAATAATATAAAGCCACAAAAATAACAATAGAGGGATTCTAAGGGGCACAGAAATAACAATATGGGGGTAATAGGGGCACAACACTATAAATAAGGGGTATAACTACAATAGTAATGGGGTAATCACTAGTATTATAGGGACCCAACACCTTGCTACAAAGTAAAATCACAATTAGCATTTCACAAAGTCTTGTGCGCAACAATTTATGATATTATATGAACATTGTTGATTTGTGAAATGCACAACATTTAGGAATATTCCTTTCCAGTAAAATCATGTCAAAATTTTATCATCGCAAAAAAAAGAAACAAAACAAGCTAAACATTCCTTTAATTATTGTGATATAACGATGGACCCAACAAATTAATTAACTGTAATACCAAAACATGTTCACATCCATTAGATCGGAATCTCACAAATCAGAAAATCACAAAACTAGCAATCAAATTATTATGTGACATTGAGAATAACTGATTTGTGAGAGAATCTGGACCCACCAACAGAACATTAAATCATATTTCACGTTCTAAGGATGGTATGATAACAAGTTTTAATGATCTAGTCTGAAAAGATCGTTTGTAATAGGCTACATTAATGTGAGTTAATCTGAACCTTACGCGGATATCGTTTTAGGTTATGGATATTTATGATCGTGCAACTCAAAAAAATCAATTTCTTCTCACCATCATGGGTGCATTTAAGTGTTTGAGTTTCATTAATTTGAAAAAGATTTTCATAGCTGCATGTCAATATATTTCTATTTTTCATCCTCTGCACTATCATTCTCGTCTTCTTTGTGGTGACACGAATATAATAGAGACTCGATTACTCAGCTTGATGGTCAAGATGAATAAGGGAAACGTTACCTAGCCCAAAGCTGAACATGTACTGGAACCATCACCTTTATTTTCTGATACTTATTCACAAGAGTGCGGTGTTGACTTCGGGGAAAATTTTTATAATATATTTGAGAAGGAAGTACAGAAGAAACGATGATAGATGATATTCAATCCTCACATGCTTCTTATCCTGAGGTGGCATGCTCTGTTTTTCATAAGGTAGCAGCGAGACCAAAATTATTACCCTACAATGATATGGTGAAATGGGTCATTGAAAATGTGAACATTGAAGAAAAAGAATTTGTAACCTCAAGACAAGTGGTCATCAGATCTTTTAAACCAGTGGATATCAGGAGGATGTATCATTTACCACAACCACTCAAGGTTTATGATAAAGTATTTGTTGAGAAATTTGCTGCTAGAAATGAAGAACTAGATGAAGTTATAAAGCAGTGGAGGTCAAATCCTAGCAAGCCCAATATGGAGAGAACTGTTATGTATTTGGTAGCATCTCTTGCCACTCCTTATTTATACATTGCCACAATGCTATGTTGATTATTTGGACATGCAGGTGCTAAAGTTTTCAGTTGAATGGGTGCTTGTCATTGATGTTGCTTCTAATTTTATAATAATGTATTGGGCGACAATAATGTCAAACAACTTAGACAACCACATCATACAGTATAATAAGAACTATTTTTTGGTTATAAGAACCATTCCTCCCTTTTATATGTGTGCCTACATCATGGATTCTATGTGTGTCATTTTTCCCTTTTTGATTATGGGATGGAAGTGGATGCCTCAGGATCCCACACCAATTCATGTATATCATAAATCCCTTTGGGAATTTTCAATGAATGTTTCTATCAGATTTATCACAAGGTTATGCTCCCTATTCATTAGGTTGTCTTTGACAAGAAAACCCCAAGGTCGCCTGAGGAAGCCAAGGTCGATATTCAACCTGTGGTGAGATGTTTTGGAGAGGAATTATTCGCATATATTAGAGTTTTTGGAAGCACCACTACACCACATGTACTTCCATGTCATGTCCCTGATAAATTATTAGCCAAAGAAATTGCATACTAGATAGTTAGCAAGGGTGTAACCAGGTCTCTCAAAGAGTCTAAAAAAATCTCTCTGGCCCATTTTTCCAGTTCGGTTTGGTGTTTTTTGTTTAAATGACTTCGTACATGCACAGGTTGAAGTCAAACACATTTACATTTTAAATATTGTTGAGTTTTGGAAAGGCAGTATGACCCTAATAAGGTCATGTATGATTTTACCTCGTGTGTTAAAGTCAAGGCATTTATCCATGAACATGGTTGTTTTGATGATCTTTTTGAAGGAGCTAAACAATTTTAACAAGTACAGAGCTTAGCTTCCCTCAAACTAAATCCAATTGAATTAGCATAATTTAAGGAGTACATAAATCAAAGGTTAATGCAAGTTCCTTTAAATATACTACAAATAATCCCACAGGAATCTCACGAAGAAATGGTTTCTACTAATGTGTCAGGAAGGATGCAAAGAAAGCATCCAAAGATGTTGAATCACAAAAGGAGTCTGCTACACAGAAGAATGTAGAAGAAACTTCCAACAAAAATAATACCGAGAAGGGACTTGATGAGGAGAAAATGAAGAAAGAATGGGGATAATTTTAACAACTAATCAATGAACCGCATGGGGGTATGAATCCAACACAAAATTTTCTCGAGACACCAAAACCTCCTGAGAAATAATCGGAAAAACCTCTCACTACTTCAAAAGATATCAAAGTTATTCCTTCTTTTCCCTCTTTAGAGATTGTTTTGAAAGAAGAAGAAATTCCTCCTTTATCTATTTTCTATAGACCCAAACATCGGGCAGTCATGAAGAGATAAAGGAAAAAGAGAAAGATTGACCATGCTTCTATTATCTTGCCACGCAATGAGGCAATGGAAATTGTGTGGAAAGATACACCTATAGATCCATCCAAAAACTTGAACAAGTTATCTCCGTTTGCAGGATCTTACGCTTCTGCAACGATTGACAAAGCAAAAGAAGTGAGACATTTAACCAAAGGAAAGGAAGAAAGAATAAAGCAGCTTGAGGATCAAATCAGAAGAGAAAAGGTGAATGCACATGGACAGGTTAAGTCACAGCTTGAACAAATGCAACAAAGTTTCGAGAGCCTAAAACTTCAAAGCCAAGCATAATTAAATGCCAAAGATGCTGAAATCGCACAATTGCAATTTACCGTAGACCAAATGAAGGATTACCCAAAAGTTCATGAATTTTTCTAAGAAGATTTAGAAATCAATTTGTTGCTTTCAAAGCAATAATCAATCTTTTATAAGAAATTACTAGAGATTAGACCATTGTGCTAAGAAGCTGATGCATCAGTGAATCAATTCACAAATGCTAAAATCAAATTTGAGGAAATAGATGAAAAGATTTCAAACTTGATCACATGGCATGACAATTCAAAGGGAAAAACAACAGAAACGCTAAGGACCAAAGAATCTCACAAGCAAATTCTCTTTACTGATTGGGAAATCTAGATAAAACAGGCTGAAAGGGTAGTTTCTAGCGCAAGTGAAACATGAAACAATATGATAGAAATTGTTAATGATAATGTTTTGTATGCAGGGTTTATTAAAAAAATTTCGCTAGGTAATCTTCCCGAGATCGAGGATTTGCGATCAAGTTGGCACAAAAGTCTTGCAGAAAAAGAACAATGGATCAGACAACTATCACATTTGAATTGGGAAGCTTATTGGTCATATATGGGAAAACCACACCCTTGCTAACTATCTAGTATGCAATTTCTTTGGCTAATAATTTATCAGGGACATGACATGGAAGTACATGTCTATATATATATATTATTGTTACCCAGGGCTTAAATCAATATTTGTGCAATCTAAATAAATGACTATCTTGAATGATATTGAGGATTATTTGTACAATAAGTATAAAACTTTCATAAAAACAACTATTTCGATTAAATAGATAATCGAAGTGGTTGACTGTAAAATGTATTGCATCAAATAGTTAACAAAATTTTTCTTATCAAAAATAGAGAGAATGACAGCTCAACTATATTTCAAAAGTGAAGGAATAATAGGTTGTATTAAAACAAAATTGAAAAACAATGTCCATATAGAAGAAAAAACTTAACAGTTCATAAAATAATCACTACAAAATGATAAAATTACCTGATGGGAGATGATTGATCCATACACAATAAAGCTGCAATCCATGTGTTTTCTTCAAGATCGATCACAGAATCTTTGGATGGATCTATAGGTGTATCTTTCCACGCAATGAGGCAATGGAAATTGTGTGGAAAGATACACCTATAGATCCATCCAAAAACTTGAACGAGTTATCTCTGTTTGCAGGATCTTATGCTTCTGCAACGATTGACAAAGAGAAAGAAGTGAGACATTTAACCAAAGGAAAGGAGGAAAGAATAAAGCAGCTTGAGGATCAAATCAGAAGAGAAAAGGTGAATGCACATGGACAGGTTAAGTCACAGCTTGAACAAATGCAACAAAGTTTCAAGAGCCTAAAACTTCAAAGCCAAGCATAATTAAATGCCAAAGATGTTGAAATCGCACAATTGCGATTTACTGTAGACCAAATGAAGGATTACCCAAAAGTTCATGAATTTGTCTAAGAAGATTTAGAAATCAATTTGTTGCTTTCAAAGAAATAATCAATATTTTATAAGAAATTAGTAGAGATTAGACCATTGTGCTAAGAAGATGATGCATTAGTGAATCAATTCACAAATTCTAAAATCAAATTTGAGGAAATAGATAAAAGATTTCAAACTTGATCACATGGCACAACAATTCAAAGGGAAAAACAACAAAAATGCTAAGGACCAAAGAATCTCACAAGCAAATTCTCTTTACTGATTGGGAAATCCAGATAAAATAGGCTGAAAGGGTAGTTTCTAGCGCAAGTGAAACCTGAAACAATATGATAGAAATTGTTAATGATAATGTTTTGTATGCACGGTTTATTAAAAAATGTTCACTAGGTAATCTTCCCAAGATCGAGGATTTGCGATCAAGTTGGCACAAAAGTCTTGTAGAAAAATAACAATGTATCAGACAACTATCACATTTGAATTGGGAAGCTTATTGGTCATATATGGGAAAACCACATAGTCAATTGATCGCCCTACAACGCTTAACCAATTCTTTCATGCATATGACACCATCATTATCAAATACAGTTTATGCGGGACAAGTTTAGGTAGACTTGGGGAGTTCAAGAAATGATAGATATATATGAGAATAGGAAGCAAATTAGAAGCCAACACCAATCAAAATTAGATTTTTGAATTTTAAATCAATTTTATTTTTGCATTTTTGCCACTCATTCTAAGGAGAGTCTATCACTCCTCAAAATTTGTTCCTTAGCTTTTTTTGTAATATTTTTGATTATTTAAACCCCTTTCATGTATTTAGAAAGGGGTGTGGCAATTTTATTTGAGACCCTTTGGAAACATAAACTTTTGTAGTTTTAAAGTCTTTATTTAATTTTGAAGATCTAGTCCATGAAGTTTATTTAAGAAAGTTTGCTAAGAATTTCACTTCTATTTTTCTGTGATCGATCTTGAAGAAAACACATGGATTGCAACTTTATTGTCTATGGATCAATCATCTCACATCAGGTACTTTTATCATTGCGTAGTGATTATTTTATGAACTGTTAAGTTTTTTCTTCTATATGGACATTGTTTTTCAATTTTGTTTTAATACAACCTATTATTCCTTCACTTTTGAAATATAGTTGAGCTGTCATTCTCTCTATTTTTGATAAGAAAATTTTTGTTAACTATTTGATGCAATACATTTTACAGTCAACCACTTCGATTATCTATTTAATCGAAATAGTTGTTTTTATGAAAGTTTTATACTTATTGTACGAATAATCCTCAATATTATTCAAGATAGTCATTTATTTAGATTGCACAAATATTGATTTAGGCCTGGGTAACAATAATATATATATATATATATATATATATATATATATATATATATATATATATATATATATATATATATATATATATATAGATATATAGTTTGATTTTTTCATTTAAACCACCTTCATCTACCAAATCAACTTTGATAATCAAACGCATAACCCATCCTACAATCTTTCACATTGGGAAAATGGTCCCATAATTCCAGACGGAGCCAAGAGCCCAAATGGATAAGTGGCGGTATTAAAGTCCCCAACTGAGCAGTTATCCCCCATGTTGTTGCAGCGAATTTCAAAGCTTCAACACAATGGTAAACCATGGTAAACCATGTTTCTGTTAATGTTTATAATATTTATCATAGGGTTTATATAACTTGGTTTATAATTTTTATCTTATGGTTTATCATGGAATTTTATTAATGAAAAATCAATCATGGTAAACCATAGTCAATCATGGTCAACACTGGTCAAACATGCTTGGCCATGGTTAATTATGGTCAACAATGGTTAACTATGGTTAACACTGGTCGAACATCACATCGCGACAAATATTGTCTTAATATAAAAATTCAACCATGGGAAAGCATGGTCCAAAATTGCATTGTGAAAAATATTGTCTCAATATGAAAAGAAAACCATAGTCAACCATGGTTACATTGTGACAAGGATTGTCTCTTGGTCTAATGTCAGATTGTGATAACCATGGTAAAGCATGGTCAAGCATGATCGTCCATGGTCGTACATCGTCAAGAATGGTTAATCATTCTCTATAATGGTCAAGGAAGCATGGTCAACCATGGTCAATAATGATCAAGCATGGTCAATAAACATTTTCACATTGAGACAAAGATTGTCTCATGGTCCAACGTGACATTGTGACAACCATGGTCATCCATGGTAAACCATGGTGCAACATCACATTGTGATAAATATTTTCTGAGTATGAAAATCAACCATGGTCAAGCATGGTTAATAATGGTCAACCATGGTGAACCATGGTCCAATGTTGCATTGTGACAAAGATTCTCTCAATATGAAAATCAATCATGGTCAAGCATGGTCCAACGTCACATTGTGACAAATATTCTCTCAAAATAAAAATAAACCATGGTTAAGTATGGTCAACCAAGTTTTTAAGGGTTTATAGTATTTATCTTAGGGTTTATTTACCTTTGGATTACAATAATAACTCCTTGGGTTTAATATTATTCCCCTGGGTTTTGGTATTAATCCCTTACAGTTATTAGTGCCTTGGGTTTATAATATTCATCTCTTGGGTTTATTAATCTAAGGGTACATATTCCTAGGGTATAACATTATTGATAGGGTTTATACTATTATTCATAGGGTTCTATATAAATCCCTTGGGTTTATAATATAAATTCCTTTAGTTTATTAGTCGCATTGTGACAAATATTTTATTGATATCAATCATGGTCAACCATGGTCCAACGTCTCATTGTGACAAGGATTCTGTTAATATAAAAATCAATCGTGGACAACCATGTTTATTTTAGGGTTTATGATATTTACTTTAGGGTGTATGTACCTTGGGTTTATAATATTAATCCATTTGGTTTAATATTATTCCATTGAGTTTATAATCCCTTGGTGTTTTAATATTAATCCCTTGGTTTTATAATATCAATCCCTTTGGTTTATTAATCTAAGCGTTCATATTCCTAGGGCATAGCATTATTGATAGTGTTTATAATATCATTGATAGGGTTCAATATAAATCCCTTGTGTTTATAGTATAAATTCCTTGGGTTTATTAATCGCATTATCACAAAAATTTTCTTGATATCAATAGTGGTCGAGCATGGTGGAACGTCACATTGTGACAAGGATTATGTTACTATAAAAATTAACTATGGTAAACCATTTTTATTTTAGGGTTTATATACCTTGGGTTTATAATATTAATCCCTTGGGTTTAATATTATTCCATTGGATTTATAATCCCTTGGGGTTTTGGTACTAATCCCTTGGGTTTATAATATAAATCCCTCCAGTTTATTAATCTAAGGGTTCATATTCCTAATGTACAATATTATTCATAGGGTTCATAACATCATCCTAGGGTTGAATTAAAAACCCTTAGGTTATTAATCATGGCCAGCCATGGTCAACCAAGGTGCAAGGTCACATCGTGACAATGATTGTCTCAAAATGAAATCCACCATCGTCCACGATTGTCAACCATCGTCAATCATTGTCAACCACAGTCCAATATCATATTGTGACAAGTATTTTCTCAATATGAAAATCAACCATGGTCAAAGATGGTCCAACATTGCATTGTGACAAATAATTTCTCAATATGAAAATCAACCATGGTCAATCATGATCTAACATCACATTGTGACAAATATTGTCTCAATGTGAAAATCAAACATGGTCAACCATGGTCGAACGTCACATTTGGACAAAGTTTGTCTCAATATGAAAATGAACCATGCTCAATCATGGTCAATCATGGTCAATCATGGTCAATCATGGTCCAACGTCACATTGTGACAAAAATATTGTCGATTTGAAAACCATCTATTGTCAACCATTGTCAATCATGGCCAAACATCGTCCAATGTTGCATTGCGATAAATATTCTCTCAATATGGATATCAATCATCGTCAACCATGGCCCAATATTTCATTTGTGACAAAGATTGTCTATATATGAAAATTGAGCATGGTCAACCATGGTAAACCATGTTTGTTTTAGGATTTATTATATTTATCTTAGGATTTATATGCCTTGGGTTTACAATACTAATTCCTTGATTTTAATATTATTCCCTTTGGTTTTTAGTATTAATCCCTTGGGTTTATAATCTCTTGAGGTTTTAATATTAATCCCATTGGGTTTACTGGTTCCTTGGGTTTATAATCCCTTCGTGTTTTAATATTAATCCATCGGGTTTATATTCTTAATCCCTTGGGTTTATTAATCTAAGGGTTCATATTCCTAGGGTACAATAATGTTCATAGGGTTTATAATATTAATCCTAGGTTTTAATAAAAAATATCTTGGGTTTATAATCATGGTCAACCGTGGTCAGCACCAAGATGCAACGTCACATTTTGATAATGATTGTCTCAAAATATGAAAGTCCACCACGGTCAACCATGGTCGAATATCACATTATGACAAAAAAATTCTCAATATAAAAGTCAACCATTGTCAAGCATGGTCAACCATGATCCAAAGTTGTGTTGTGTCAAAGATTATCTCAATATGAAAATCAACCATGGTCAATCATGTCCAATGTCGTATTATGACAAATATTGCCTCAATATGAAAATAAAACATGGTTAACCATGGTCAACCTTGGTCCAACGTCACACTGTGACAAAGTTTGTCTCGATATGACAATTAACAATGATCAATCATGGTCATTCATGGTCCAACATTACATTGTGACAAAAATTGTTTTGATATGAAAACCAACCATTGTCAACCATGGTCCAATGTCGCGTTGTGACAAAGATTCTATTCATATGAAGATCAATCATGGTCAACTATTGTCCAATGTCGCATTTATGACAAAGATTGTCTACATATGAAAATCAATCATGGTCAACCATTGTTACACGTGTTTTCTTCAGGGTTTATAATATTTATGTTAGGGTTTATATGCCTTGGTTTACAATATTAATCCCTTAAGTTTAATATTATTCCCTTCGGTTTTTAGTATTAATTCTTTAGGTTTATTAGTCGGTTAGATTTATCAATTGTTTGGGTTTATTAATATGTGGATTTATATTCCTAGGATATAACATTATTAATAAGATTTATAATATTAATAATATGGTTTAACTACATATATTTATTAATATTAACCTTTAATATTAAACTTTAAATTTTATTATTTTTTATGAATATTAAATTTCGTTAATTATTAAAATTCAACTTTAATATTGATACTAAACTTTGACATTAATATTAGCATTAAACTTTTATTTGAATATTAAATTTTAAAATTAAATTATAGTTTTATTATATTAATATTAATATTAATATTAATATTAAACTTTAATTTTAATTATTAATATTAAATTTTAATGTGTGATGTAATTGATATAAACTTTCTGCTTATATCAAGCATATTTATTAATATAATTATAATATAATCTAACACAATTGAAAATGATGATACATTTTTAAAATCAAACACATTGATTAACCATTCGAAACTTATTGATTAACCATTCAAACCACATAAGTTTCGAGAATCACGTAATGTAAGCCAATTACGATGCAATATTGTCTTACTATCGCCATTACCCGAAATGGTACTATGGCATAGAAGTCCGTTACTATCATCAGTGATTCTGTAAACATTATTTCTGGAATACAGTAACCTATGTTAGGCAAATAGTTATGTAGTTTAAATATTCTTCTAAATTTTCATTTAATATCAAAGGAAAAGGTACGCGGACGACGTTATCCCCGGTGGTTGGCCAGGTTCGAATCGTGGTTGATATATGATAGGATGTTGTTTGTTGAAGCAACTATGATGTAATAATATTAATTTTTGATAAAAAAGCACAATAACTAAACATATTTAACTTAATCTGACACTAAAATGATATTTAGATAATTAATCCCATACACATATATATTACTATTCCAATTCCAATTTGATTACAGTTTCTATGACAATCACAAACAGAGAACAGTTTTTTTGGACAGTTTCAATAATGGTTACCATTAAAAAAAAATTCGAAAAATGAAATACGTTTTTACTTTTATGACAATAACTGCGCTGGAGATGACCCGGGTTTTATTTAACGGCAGTGGCAAATAATGACAAACATGGACGTACGATAACTACCGATGATCTCACCTTCAATTACTCGGAGAGTCAGGATTCCGGGGTCGTGTCTGACCTCCGAAATGTTTTGGTGTTTCCGTATTTTCCATGGTGTCTGTATCCATCCACCTTCCAGAAAGTGCGTAAAAATTGCTGAATACTCAGGACGGCAAATACTTTAGCAGTGACAGTTACATGGAATTTGGAAATAAGTGATTTGACTAGGTAACATTTAAAGATAAAACATACGCGAGTTAAGTTCTGTAAAGCATTTTGTAGTTTGACAAGATATCGAAATGGAGATTGATTGGACTGGTTTGCTAGAGGAGAATTTTTCTTCGTTGAGAGCCATTCGACATGAACGTGACCGAGAGGGACTTTTTTCTAAAATCGAGTGTAATGGCGGGTTCTGAAGATCCGAAGGGTTCGCGAGAGTTGAGGTTGATGGAGAGACACGATAGGATCAACTCTGAAATAGACAGAAATGGACGGGAAACCGAATTGAAATGGTATAAGTTTGTCGTTTATTGCGCAGTTTTTTATTGGCTAACCTGCAAACTCTTGGCTGACCTGCCAAAGCTAGGCACTCAGCCTTGTTTACAGGTGCGCCTTTTACAGGTGCGCAATTGCACTCCTTTCCTTGGAATCTCACTACGGTTGCTTCTTCTTTGTTAGCCCAAGAAATTTGAAGCTGGGCTTTCGCGAGATTTATGTAATCTGGCATCTTTTGGGAGTTGCTTTCAAATAGTCTTACTCATCTTATGCTCTTACACCATGATAAAAAATAAGAAAACAAAATTATTAAACAGCTCTTCTAAATATTATTAATTAGTTAAATAAAATTGGAATAAAAACATAATAAATAACCAAAATTAAACTGGACTAACTAAAATTACAATAGAAATATCGATAAGAAATAACTAAAATGAAACTGTGCTAAACTGGAATAACTAAAACTAAATTAAAACACTTGGATAGAGTGTTTTGTTAACTTGTAGTTGGATATAGATTATCCAACAACAGATACGAGTTGTTTTACTTGTAAAGCGTTTTGTAATAGGTAATACCTAGCTTACACGCCATGTCTTTGAAATTGAGCTTCTCAAACGTAACGAGTCACGTTTGACATAAGACAGGTTCAAAAAAATATCAAAATAAAGAAAAGACAAAAAGATAGCCTTAAAGGATGTCGTTTCATCATATGAGTAAAATACAGAATATTTGCTTATATATATCTATAAATTCGCCATAGTTTTTCCGAATAAATTTGCGATTACAGAGAGTTTTATATTTGAACGTTGTTTGAGATGTGGCCCATTAATAGTAACTGACCCTGAGGTTTTCGTTTAACAGATGGATAGGGTCTCAACATATAGTTTCTTCGGTTCGGATAAATTTGCCATTAGAGAGAGTTTTATATTTGAATGTTGTTTGAGATGTGGCCCATTAATGGTAATTGACCCTGAGGTTTTCATTTAGCAGATTGATAGGGTCTCAACATTTGCTGTTGATTAATTGGAGGACTTTCCGCAACGTATTAATAATCTCTATATCGATCTCGGGTCTATCTTCTTCAACTTGAGGTCCTTGTACTCAGACTACCGCGAATTTCATCGAGAATGAACCAAAATTAACGAGGTTTGTTGCTTAGTCCATAATTAAAGACAGCAAGGCAAACACTAACATGACGCTGATTCCGTCGACTGAAAACAAAAAATAGTTACGTACAAGTGGCACAATGGGGGCCAATAACGCTTTTAATTGCATCATGTGACATGTACAGTACCTCGAGGCGGTGCACTTCGGATCTGCAAGTTGAACAGAAAATACCAAAATACGTCAGAAGAATACAAAAACGAGAGCGATTAGACACCACATCTAGCATAAAGCCTTCTTGCACTGAGTGGCATACAGCTGCCTACGATCGTCTTTCCTAGTCTAGAACTATAGAGTCGGCCTCCAATTCCTCTCCAGGAATGTCATATGCAGAATGTTTTTGGGGTATGGCATATTACTGTGCAAACATCTGTGAAAGTGAAGAAAATCCGAATGGAAAGGTTGCGTTTCTCCTGTCATTCAAGGCCGATATTCAGCCGTCTGAGGCAAAATTCTTGCTTCAACTTTGTAGCCTCTCAGCGAGGTTTTCATTCATTGGCACATACAAAAGGCGGAAGGTGAAATGACAATAAAATCTTCTAAATTGCTCACCGACCTTTAAGGCCACCATCATTAGTTTGGAATGGGTTTTAGCTACATTATTTGAATATCTATGTTTTTGTTTTGCACACTGGAATCTCACCAATGCAAATGAACTTTTTCTTCGTTTGGGAGCTTTACTGAATCTATTATCATTTCTCTCAATGAAAACTCATCAGAGTCTAGCAAATTCATGTTTCTCGACTTCCTTGTTCAAAACTTGTATGGATGATGGATCCTCTTTTGTTTATCATAGTGAAATGTCACATGTTCCATTCAATCTCCTTCTGTACACAAGTTTCAAGCGTTTTGTGTGATCACGTCTCGGTTTTGGATTGCTTGTACTCTTTTAGGTATGAATGTAATCGCTGAGGAAGAGAATCGCTTCTGATATCCTCCATGTGGAAATGCAGGTGAACGTGAGGACAAGAGAAGGGAAGGCGCTAAACATCCACATGTTCTGTTCTAGAAGCCTGGGTTACTTCTACCCACAATCAGGGTTCTGGTTGTACTTGGTCTTGCGCCTAAGCAAGAAGCCATAAACGGCCTCAATGGATTTGCACTAGGTAATGAAATATTTCAATTGATTTTGCATTACAATTTATCTAAGGCTCTAATTCTGTTGTTTTACACATGTCATCAGCAATTCATATGGCGCGATGTTACAGCCAAGCAGATGAAAGCCTTGTTGCTGGATACTGAAGGATATCATGGTCGACTGTAGCTAAAGAGACTAGCTGCGCTTCTTCAACTTCCTTTTCGGGTGAGAAGCATAATATTCTTTCACTCAGATTTCATGTCATAATCCTTCTGATTCGCATGGTGGTAGCATTTTCTCCGAAGGGCTGCTGCTATACCAGATTCCAAGAAGGTTAGATTTTCGTTAGATATTGACATTAAAATGGTTGAGAATATGTGAGTAAAGTCATCTGATTGCATTTTGTTAAGCCCAAATTAGTAATCTTGAGTCAGTCATGTGAAAGCCGGGATTTTGTAGGGAGGATAGTTTATTTGATAGAATCAGGGTGAGAGTTAGTTTGATCGAGTTGTTCCAGGAGATATCCGCGTTGGATATCCAAGGAAATTTCATGATAGAGGAAACAGTGTATCCGTGAATATTCTCGTTCACGGGAAAGACTCTTTCATAGGATTTTATAATATAATGGTTGTCACTTGTCAAAACTGTTTTCGAGTAAAAGTTCATTATTGTGCAGGGCAAATGTAAACTTCAAATCCTTTAGGGGCCGTGTTCCGAAAGGGTTTTTGTGTCACCCGGCTCTTAATTCACGAAGTTAGGGCAGGGGTATGAGTCTGCAAGGTTTCTCAAGGTTTAAGCATTCGTATACTTGCTATATAACCAGATATGTAATTAGAATTTTGTAAAACATGAAACTTGTATGTCATATTTAACTTTTGGGATTTCACACCATTTTAATTTTTTTATTTTAATTTTAGAATTTTGGTCATCCAAGTGATTGGAAACATCGTTTAAGAGATCCATGAAAGTTCTGTGAGACTGATAACTTCAATCGTTATGTTATATTTATATATTTATGTAAAAAGAAATCAAGTTATATGTATATAGATATTTAATTTATTGACTGAAATCTAATCAATGTTTTCATTATGCCCATGCGAGAGTTAGTAGAAATGACAGTGGAGAATCAATACCGGTTAAACGTGACATATAATTTATTTTAAGTCTAAAATGAAATGCATACTAAGTTATAAACCATTTAAGACAAATAAGTTACGCACGTAAGACTATATAAATTAAGAATGTTGGAGTGATGTTGGTAATGATGATGATCACACATTGATATCATATCATAAAGGTGAGATATTACTTGCCATGCTCGGTGGGAATAGGATTAGCTTGGGGGAACGCCCGATAACCTTAGAATTTCACACTAAGAATTTCTATAAGACATTTACATCATTTAAAACATATACAGAGTCAACTCCAATATATTTGAATATTAGGACAAGTATTTATATATATATATATATATATATATATATATATATATATATATTTATTTATTTATTTATTTATTTATGGGGTGAGAGAATGTGGTTTTCTTTGTTGCGCTGGGATGATGATAAAGAAGAAGATGATTCATTGTTGTGAAAATTGATCTATTGGATTTTAAGAAAGGTAATATTTTATTTTTTTTAGGATTTTATTTTTAGTTTTTAAAAAGAATAAGAGAGATTTCGAAAATTATTATAGTTTTATCAAATATTTTGAAATTGTTATTTAATTTTGATATGGTAATTGAAAATTAAGAAGGTGGTTTTTGTTTGTTTAATCATTTTAGTGTCAGAAAGATGACATACTCTTTAATGTAATAGTTTTTTTGTGAATTGTCAACACCTAAGTTTATAACTAACTATAGTTTGTTCTTATTTTAGTAATGTTGATTTTCTTCTTTGCAGTGGGCCATCAAACAATTTTGATTCTCTAGTTTGTTCTTATTTTAGTAATGTTGATTTTCTTCTTTGCAGTGGGCCATCAAACAATTTTGATTCTCTAGATGTGTTCAAAGTATACTTGAATTTTCCTTATTTTCCTTTTTTCTCTAATTCTTTATGATATAACACATTCTAGTTAAATTTAACAATAATAATATTTTCAATACTATCAAGTTTACAAAATAGCTTCTTATACACTACTACATGGAGGGGTTTTTAAGACAATATTTAAGACAAGTTTTGAGTAAATTGTCTTAAA
This sequence comes from Pinus tabuliformis, assembly GCA_031772625.1. NCBI lineage: Eukaryota > Viridiplantae > Streptophyta > Pinopsida > Pinales > Pinaceae > Pinus > Pinus tabuliformis. The sequence continues at coordinate 662,116,695 of CM062814.1, read as the reverse complement.
TATTCTCTTTAAGCTAGTGTCTCAAATTATTGGCTTAAAAAATTGAATTACAAATTATTGCCTTAAAAAATTGTCTCTATAAAAACAATATAGACTAGAAGTATTATTGTCTCTTAAGAGATGATTCAATTTTGTCTCTCAAGATACTCTAGCTAGGATTAAAAACATATTGTCTCTATAGAGACAATATGTGTTTAAACACAGTTATTGAGTCCATATAGACAATATGTCTGTAATCTCAGTTATCTTCCCCCTAGAGACAATAAACAAAGGCTTTAGAAACAAAATATAGAATGTAAATTATTTTGTTTTTTCAGTGATTAATGATTAATTTATGTTAGAGCACCATGAAATCAAACCACCAATCCCCAAGTTAGGTGCTCTTTGAGCTTTCACCCTTTAAAAAGATGTGTTATCTCTAATAAAAAAAGATAAAAATCAACCAGTCAAATTTGTATCAAATGTGTACCATCATATTAGTGAATAAAAATTATATTACCTGTTGCTACAAACGAAAAGGAAAAATTGTACCCGGTACTCACTCAATACTCTATATTCACTCAGTACTCTATATTCTCCTCACAGTCTGAGTTCTGTGATGCATTTGTGGGCCGATTCCTAAGCTACGATTAAAGACCGAGTTTTGGTTTATGCAGTCGAGTTTCAGTGTCCCAAAGAAGCCAAACACACTCTCACACGACGGCCAGAAACTTTGTTTGTTGAACATCACTATCGTAGTTTTTGAGGGCGTAGGGTACTATTCTGAAGAGGGGAGTCGAATATGTCCTTGCTGGTTCCGATGAGCCAGCTCTTAGTTGCCGACATTAATATTATTAAGGGGACCATGAACCTATTTTGGCTTGGGTTGAATATGCACTCATTCTAGAGGCCGAATACACTATTTTGGAGACAAACTTATTATTGATATTCTGGAAGCAGTTGAGCTGATACTCAAGCTAAGTTCCACCCTTGTATGATAGTCGGAGTTCATTATTTCTGAGGCTCAGTTACCCACTATCTCAAGGAATCAGTTGGTTGTAGAAAAGGTACCTAAACCATAAGTGGAGAAGTTGAGTTCCTTTATCAGCGGTTATCTTTGATGTCGCAATGGGAAAAATAATGGTCATCTTGTCGGTTATATTTCTGAAGTCTATACTGCTAGAGTTGCTAAAGCAGTCACTATTATTTCAAAAAGATTGCATTTCTGGAGCACGCTCAAGTTTTTCAAACATAGCATTGTAAAAGTCTTCATCTCAGCTCATATATTTGAAGTTATATTGTTTAATGAAATCCCTGAGTGATGAAATAAAAAAAAACTCAGAAATCTTATGGGAAATCTCCAGATATTTCTGTGGGGTATATTATATGCATGCACATATAGGGATAATAATATGAAGTTATGTTTACAAGAAAACTTTATAGGGAGGTATTTTCTCATAAATTCCTATTTAATGGGTAAGATATATTTTTAATCTTGTATATACATTTACTAAAGAAGAGATTACGCAAGAAATGTTTTTATAATTTTGAGTGTATTTAAAGCCATAAACAAACTTGTGAAGTGCCAAACAAATAAAAGGCATTTCTTGTAAAGAATACATATAACTAACCATTAATATTATAGGTGCAAATACACACGGAAGAAATAAAAAAATTGGGAAGATCATCAATCAAGATCAATTCCCTTTTACCCCGTATCAAATGTATACCAGTTATGATTCCAATGCTTGAAAATTTATGGAGATCCACATTCACCTCTCTCCAATCTACGTTTCAGAAGGATTCATCAAACAAGGATGCATGATGATCAAAATTACGAGGGAGCTAAGAATTATGATAGCTTATGCTTTTAATTGATTGACATCACCTATTGGAGACCCTAATTGGCATGAATAGATTGGATACTTTACTGTTTTACGACTAAAGTAATTGTTGTTGGAACACACTGAGTTCTGAAAATACTATTCTTAGTACACTAGAGAAAAATCCATCAATTATCCAATGCTTCTAATCCGACATGCCCAATGTCAAGAGATTAAGAATATATAAAAAACGGGTTTCAAGATGTATAGAGGCTTTTGGTAGCAGCTGTAATACTTGATAATAATAAGAATGTATAGAGTAAGTAGTGTCATGCTGCTACTTGAACGTTTTTGGATAAAAAGCTTGGTGTACACAGCAAGACTATTGATAATTTTTCTAATCCTTGATAGTACAGGAGTTTGTAGAGGAAGTTTAGCTTTGTGCTTCAGTTCGGAAGTTTATGGATGAACGACTTGGTGTACACTTAAAAGCTGTTTTGTTATATCCACCTTTGCATATTAGTTTCACCTTGATTTGCTGAAGGTAGATCCTCTCCATCTAGGTTTTCAACTGTTGCTATTGATTCCACTTACACTTTTAGATACTGGCAGCTTAGAAGAAGATATCCTCTTCTCTTATCAACTCATAATTGGACCTAACTACTCCTTGAACTTTGGTTCTTAATTAGGTAACTTGTCATCATTTTCATTTGTTACATTGGTTAATATATATACCCTTCACAACATATCCATTAATATATGACTAAGTATTCTATCAATTACTTTCATCCAGATTCTCTCACCATGATCATTTCACAATGCTTCCCTGTGACATGATTAGGTTGTTCAGGGACAGGTGTGCCAACCTAATTCCCTGCTAACCATTGCAGACTCGATTTCATCAAGATTCTCTCACCATGATCATTTCACAATGCTTCCCTGTGACATGATTAGGTTGTTCAGGGACAGGTGTGCCAACCTAAC